>CM042862.1:18564136-18674136 GCA_023658055.1 Thaleichthys pacificus | reverse complement strand
TCGCTCTTCCCTTCCTCCACGTCCCCTCCCTCCCCCGCCGCTCTTCCCTTCCTCCACGTCCCCTCCCTCCCCGCCGCTCTTCCCTTCCTCCACGTCCCCTCCCTCCCCGCCGCTCTTCCCTTCCTCCACGTCCCCTCCCTCCCCGCCGCTCTTCCCTTCCTCCACGTCCCCTCCCTCCCCGCCGCTCTTCCCTTCCTCCACGTCCCCTCCCTCCCTCGTCTCTCCGTTTCCTGTGTTCGCTCATTCACACCTCCGAGAGGAGAGCCTTGTTTATGGAACCCAGCCATACAGTCTGGTCCGCTCTGGTCTCTCTCTCTCTCTCCCCCCCCCCCCCCCCCCCCTCCTGTCTTCCTCTCTCGACTCCTTTAGTCCGACCACCCTTTCAGTGGGCGGGGCCTGCTCAGCAGTGCCAAGCTCTGTTTGGTAGAGGGGATCCAAGAGAAGATGCATATTCATGACTCCCCCCGACCACCCCCACCCCTCCCCCGAACACACACACACACACTCACACACACACACAGTCGGCGGCAACACTTGGTAGCAGCACATGGCGAGACAGCTGTTGCGAGCCCAGCCAGGCATCTGTGTGGTGGGAGAGGGAGAGCGGGAGAGAGAGGGAGACAGCGGGAAATGGGGAAGCGCCGACCGAAAGATGGAGAGAAAGGGGGGAAAGGAGAGCATGGAGCAGGGGGCAGCGTTTGGGACCAGGGCATCCGGGTGGGAAGGAGAGACAGAGGGACGCAGAGACGTGGCGACGGGCAGACAGACGGGCAGACAGACAGACGGGCAGACGGGCAGGCAGACAGACGGGCAGACGGGCAGGCAGACATGGGCGGTGGAAGGGTCATCTGGGTGGGGAGAAAGGGACAGAGCCAGACTGGGCAGGGCCCATCTGGAGGGGGAGGGACAGGCAGACTGGGGTGCCAAGGAGAGGGTGAGACAGTCAGAGAGAAAGACAGGTAACGAGACAGAAAGACAGACAGGCAGGCAAGGGCTCAATGTAATCTTCTGGGTTGTTTAAGGGGTGGTCTTACATACAGTGCTATGCTTAGATTACGGTGACACCACATACAGCGTAGATGGGAAACCCTTCAAAGATGGCTACTGTAGAGACAGGGTGAGGAATGTCTCCTAACCCTTTGGATAATGCACAGCAGGTTCTGAAATCTGTACAAATGATATATAGGTTCGGGTTGGATTATTTGATATATTATAAACATAATGTAACACACTACCAATTTCTGTGCTGCTGGTGGGCAGACTCTTCCATACAGATGGAGGGACACAGAGGGGTCCTGGCCAGACTGGATGTCCACAAGGCGAGGGAATGCTCCTTCCTCAGCCATAACCCAGCCGTGCCCTCCCCGTGCCCACCCGGTGCCCACCCCGTGCCCTCCCCGTGCCCACCCCGTGCCCTCCCCGTGCCCACCCGGTGCCCACCCCGTGCCCTCCCCGTGCCCACCCCGTGCCCACCCTGTGCCCACCCCGTGCCCACTGCGACCCCAGCACTCCTGCCTCCACCCTCTCCGGGGGCCCCTATCCCGGCCCGCATCCCTTCTGCCTCCCCTCCTCTCTCCCCCCCCCCCATGACGCTCACTCTCCTCCCCCTCCTTCCATCCCACTCTCCCCCCCTGCTCCCGCTTCACCTCCTCGCTTTGCTCCCACCCCCCTTCCCCCCCCCCCTTCCCACCACCCACCACCCCCCCTACCCCCTCCACTTCCCACCCCCCACCCCCCCTGTCAGCGTCGGGGCGGTGCCCGGGCCCTGTGCTGCCCTACATAGCAGTGAGCTCAGCAGGCTGGCGCTGCAGGGAGGCCTGGGGTTTACAAACTATGTCAGGCCCCAAGACGCCCCCCAGCCCCCCCCCCACCACCACCGCCACCACCACCACCACCCCTCCTCCTACACCCCCCTGCCCCCACCCCGCCACAGGCATGGCAGTCGGGCCTCTATTGATCTGAGTTGTCAATCTGCTGTCAGATGAAATGGTTTAATAAGGGACGACCTGTAGATGTGTTCAGGACTAACGGATGGCCCCATTACGGTTTCTGAACCCTACCCAATATCAGAACATCTCACTGCAACCCATGGTGTTAGCGCTGCTGGTTCGTGCACTCAATCTGAGGCAGAGCCATTTCAAATGGATGGAAACAATTGTAGCCCTCTTAAGGTTGCGTCCAAGCAAAAGTTGACAGAAAAACGTGCTCTTGGACAGGGTGTTCAATTCTGTCCTTTCGAGAACATTTCAGTCTGTCTTTCTCGGGAACATGAACAAGTACTGAAAAAACAACTTTCTTTTATGAGCTCATTATTCTATTGAATGTGTCTATTCAATATGTCATATATCTAAAGAGAAAATATATTCTGTCCAAACGTAATATTGCTTTTCAAAACATGAGAGTCTCAATCTTGGCCCCCTTTCTCTTTTTCCCTCTAGGAACTACAGCCAAGTGTGTGAGAACTGTTGGAATCATTTATAAGTGATCAAACTTTGTTAACAGGGAATAGGGAACACCAGAGATGTAAATGACTGTAAATGTTCCTGTGACCATGGCTATGAGTACAAAGGTGACCATGCAAGCTAATGTAGGTATGTCAACAACCTAGCCAGCATTGGTCAAGTATTTTTACATCACCTAAATTTCAGCCGAGCGCTCAAAGCCAATAATAAAAAAGGAAACAATTCCGAAAGACGCACGTTTCCAACAAAAACAGCGAATCATGCACCATTGTGTCGACAAAATCCCTGGAAGCAAACATCACCACGTCAAAGACACACTAGCAATAAACTACGCTCAAGGAAGTCTATTCAACTTCAGCCAATAAAAAGAAGAACGCCGAAGACAGAACGTACAAGTAAAAAGACGGCAAGGACGACGGCACATCTAAATAATAAACGGCGAGAGACAGAGAGGGATGGATGTGTGGATAGAGGAGAGAGGGGGAGCAACCCTACCATCCACCATGACCTGGCAGAGAAGCCATAACACAGCTGCCACCTGAGCCTGGGGTCAGTCTGACGCGCCGACGCCATTCCTCCACTCCCACGCCAACTCCCTCTTCCTGGAACCGCTGACAGACAGATAAATAAAGAGCCTCGGCGAGGGACAACGCACATGCAGCCCCAATGTGGAGGGATGAGGAACCAGGAAGCTCCCAGTGAGGGGAGCAAGTGTGGGGATGTTTGAGAGAGAGAGAGACAGAAAGAGAGAGAGAGAGAGAGAGAGAGAAGAGAGAGAGAGAGAGAGAGAGAGGGGAAGAGAGGAGAGAGAGAGAGAGAGAGAGAGAGAGAGAGAGAGAGAGAGAGAGAGAGAGAGAGAGAGAGAGAGAGAGAGAGAGGGGAAGAGAGGAGAGAGGACATGAAAATGCCAAGAAGCTCTCTCCAGGCAGCGGTGCCCGGTGCTCTGCCTGTCCAAAACCTCTCCCCGCCATGTGTACTCACAGCCATCAAGTCTCAACCAGCCCAGCCTGAGCTTCACATGTGCATGGGGGGGGGTGTCATGGAGGCTATTGTGTATGCGTGCTTGTTTGTATGGCATGTAATGTCCTCTATGTGAGCATGTTTATACATGTATGTGTATTTGTTTCGTATATGTACGGCATGTCTGTGTAATATGCTTGGATGTATGTCTGCGTGTATGTCACACTGACACAAGTTCGGAAATCAATCATTTATTGTCTTCGTATGGTCAATAGACAGTGTTCCTCAAAGGGCCAATGGCCAAACTCTAGTGTCTGTACCACATGTCTGAAATTGCACTGCATTTAACAGGTCTAATAATGACATCTGATGCTGCGTTTGGGGTCTAAATGGAATCAGTGGTGATTGAATACATATGGGCGCGTTTGTAAATAAAGCTGTGGTGTTTTAACGTAGCCTACATATGAGTGTGTTGATTGGGATCTATACTGTCGTGGTTCCAGTCTTCCTTCCCCTGCTGTCTGCTGGCTGCTTCGTCTTTGCCCCGCCTCCTCTCCTCCTCACTTCCTCTCCTCCTCTCCTCTCCTCCTCTCCTCCTCACTTCCTCTCCTTCTCTCCTCCTCTCCTCTCCTCCTCTCCTCGCTTCCTCACTTCCTCTCCACCTCTCCTCCTCTCCTCCTCACTTCCTCTCCTCCTCTCTTCCTCTCCTCCTCGCTTCCTCTCTTCCTCTCCTCCTCGCTTCCTCTCTTCCTCTCCTCGCTTCCTCTCCTCCTCTCCTCCTCGCTTCCTCTCTTCCTCTCCTCCTCGCTTCCTCACTTCCTCTCCTCCTCGCTTCCTCACTTCCTCTCCTCCTCACTTCCTCTCCTCCTCACTTCCTCTCCTCCTCTCTTCCTCTCCTCCTCTCCTCCTCTCCTCCTCACTTCCTCTCCTCCTCTCCTCCTCTCCTCCTCTCCGCCTCTCCTCCTCACTTCCTCTCCTCCAGAACGCCTGCAGATCTGTTCTGACTGGATGGAGGTCTGTTGTTGATGAGCATAATAAAAACAAGAGAAAGCCATTTTCCTCTGTGGTATAAACAGTTAGTCATTCACCATGAGGACAGCATTACTCTGAAGGGAATTTAGTCAGGCCGATTATGGAAAACAACAAAGAGACGACTGAGAGTAAAATTAGGTTCATGCTTTGTTGCACTTTTCTGCACATTACTGCAAAAGAGCACCATTATCTGTTTGTAAATCCTTACTCCTGTGTGCGTGCCTTCATATCTGTCTATCTGCGCTACAATAGAGTCGCATTCTGCTGATAATAGAGATACCAGTACGTATGGAGAGGTTCATTTGTAGTCAATGACAGACGGTGAAGGAGAGTACCATTCAAAGGACATGTATTCCCACATGATTCTGCCTAAGTGCTTCATTCATCTGTGCGAGTCACACACGAGCACATGCGTGTGAGCGGATGACCGTAGGAGGGAAGAGAGAGCGAGCGAGCGAGGGAGAGAGCGAGGCAGGAAGAAGGTGGAGGAAAAGAGAGGTGAAGGAAAAGGAGTCGTGAGGACAATGGTCTCAATATTGAAAGACAGACAACCTGCAAAGAGACTGAGAGATGTAAATATATATATCTGGAGATATACAGATGGACAGCGAGAGAGAAAGAGGGAGTAGGTAAATGGGGGACCCGAGGTGTGGGATGAGATGTAATTATAGAGGCCAGTTATAGCGTGATAGCTATTACAGAGGCTGTGCTTGGCATGGATCCCCAGTTTAAGGGAATTAGAAAGCGTTAGACGAGACCTTATTGTGTGACCTCCCCCCGCCTCTCTCTCCCTTTCTCCCTCACACACACACACACACACAGACACACGCACACAGACACACACACACACAGACACACACACACACGCACACAGGGCTGGCTTTAATCTCGGCAGGACACAACGGGGCCTACAAGCACAGGGAACGGGCGCAGTGCCTAGATGACCTGAGGTAATATGGAAATGGACGGAGAAATCCCTCCCTCCCCCTCTCTCTCCCTCCCTCCCCCCCTCCCCCCCTCCCCCCCTCCCTCCCTCCCTCCCTCCCTCCCAGCTCCACAACACAACCCCCCAGCTGCACACGCACCAAGGTGGCAGAGCGTAAAGTGCTCATGTAGCCTCTCAGCCCGTACACACCCTTATCTCCACCCATCATTATGTTTACTGGTCCGGAAGGTTCTGCTCATTTCTCTCCACACTGTCGTTCCTCTACAGACTGCGAGGCTGATACGGTCGTGTTAAACGAGCTCTACAGATCCGCTCCATCGCAATAATGCACACAAGGTCTAGAGCTTGCTGAACATAGAAGGGGGAACCATTCCAAATGTGCATTTTGGCTGAACATGTCCTCTCTATTTGTTATGGTTGTCAGCTGATTATATCTGCTCTGTTACAGTAGGTGACGTGTCGCCTCTAGTGTGTGCAGGATCTGTCTGCTACAGTGGGCATGCGCGTTTACATAGAGTTGTTTTGACATCAAAGTGTTGTATATACAGCTTCATACAAGACAGTCGGTCTCGATGTGCTCACTAGGCTGGCCCTCTCTCCCTGCCTCTCTACCTTTCTCTCTCCTTGCCTCCCTCCCTGCCCCCCTCCTTGCCTCCCTCCCTGCCTCTGCTTGCCTCCCTCCCTGCCTCTGCATGCCTCTCTTCCTGCCTCCTTCCCTGGCCTACTCAGTCCTGATCACTAATCACAGGCCTTTTTCCACTCAAGACTAAATGTATGCCTTGGGACAGGATACACTCAAATACCAAGTTTACCCTCTTACTCTCTTTCCCTCAAACACTCCCCTCGTAATGTGTCTGTCCACTGGCTTCACTTATTAAGTTTCAAAAGGTTTCTGGGCAACTTGGTTTAAGAAAAAAAAAAAAAAAAAAGTTACCATGGCATTTTTTTGGCACAACACTCTGCCCGTCTTGCCCAGGCCGAGGGGGTTACCATGGCATCGGAGGGCACCTCATAAAGCACACCATTGTTGGAATCTGTGGGTGTGTGTTGTGTGTGTGTGTGTGTTGTGTGTGTGTCACATCAAGTTGCCAGCCTCCTTTGAGCACCAACACTCACAAGAAACCCAAAACGATCATGCGGGTCGAAATGCAACTATACTCAACCTTCTTCTTCTCTTATTTCCCGCCTTTCTCTCAGTTGGAGGGACAAAACGGTAATGTTTCCATTTAGTTCAGTATATTCCAGTCTTGTGACACCCACACTTTTACACACGCACATACACAAACACACGCGCGCACGCAGACACAGACGCAGACACGTTACTCCATTGAGTCCATCATTCTGTCATCACATCTATACAGTATTAAAAGCTCATGTAATTATATTCAGATCACCATTAATTATGTGTCACAGAAAGGACTGCAGGGGCAATCCTACCAGAGAAAACATAGTCGCGGAGGCCTTAATGAAATCTATGATTTAGGAAAACATTAAAATACCTAAAAAGGGATGCTTTGAGCACACCCGCAATGATTCAAAAATAAACTTGCAATCGAAAATAACCTAAGGGGGAAAAATATTGTGATTTATTTTCTTGCCTTTTCAACTTATATCCATTAATGTACGGAGACATATGATACAGGTTTGTTTGTGATTGTTTCTGTTCCAGATAGCCCCCAAACACTAAGTTACTATGTGTGAAAACCTGGAAACAATTTGTGGTTGGTTCACTTCATGAAAAATCACACACACACACACACACATACACAGGAGTGGAAGGAAGGAAAATGTCTATTTTCAGTTTGTAAAGGTTTGTTTGAGGTCAAAAACTCATGGGCGACCATAACCTTCGACAGGTGCCTGTTCCCTGATCCCCATCTTGCAACAAGCCAGATAAGGCTGGGTCTTGTGCCACAGATAAACACACAACAGTCTGAGGGAAGAACCACCTACTCTGGTGCCCCCTACTGGTGTCTTTGGGGAATTACATTTGACAGCCCAATCCAAGTCAAATGATCGTAATATTTGATGTTGTGGTCAAACTTACAGATCGATCATCAAATGTGATATATCAGGCAGTGCCTCTGTTGTAAAAACAAATGGCTCGTTCAATCGTAGAGAAATGTGGTAGCCAACTTTGTACGTGTGTTGGCGTGTGTATGTGTGCGCGCCCTCGCTGTGCGTAAGTGTGGGATCCATGTTTGTTGGGCCGGGTGTCCCCTAGCCTATTGATGCTCTGCTGTTGTGTTGCATGTTCCCCTTCAGATTACTGCTAGCCATGAGCCAATCTCCTGTTTCTAACTTGAATGAGTCCTCTGTGTTGCTTACAAGCCCTGGGTGTGAGAGAGTCGAGGGGATTTGGGTCGGGGCGATCGGTACCTCCTCCGACACAGAGGGTGCATCCCCCTCACAATGGAGGAGAAATGAGGGAGGGTTTTGGTCACACAAAGGGTTAAACCTGAGGTTCATCTGGCTCAATACGTACTGCTGGCTCTTTTTTTTTTATACATGTGGAAAACAGCTCCAGACTGATTTTAGCACAAGACAGGTGCCAGGATTACCATCTGCTTTGAGTTTACCCCCTCCTCCTTCCTCTGAGTCCCCCCTCTCTCTCTCCCTCTCTCTCTCTCTCTCTCTCCTACCCTCATATACCCCCAATCTGGCTTTATCCAACTCTGTCTCCAGTTCTCCTCTCCTCCAATCACCGGACGAGACTTGCTCTCCCCCCCCCCCCCCCACCTGGCGGTGTACCTGGCTGAGATGTGGGGAGAAAGCAGAGGGAAAGCCGTCAAATCATCGGAATTCTCATCAGGTACCCCGATTTCTGCAAGCAGGGTACCGTGCACAAATACGCAAGCACACACTTGCATAAACACACACCTACACACAGCCAAACACACACACACACATACAGAGAACACACCGACAAATGTTCTAGGTATTCTAGCGGGATATGACATCTCTTTTCTATACGCCTCTATAGACACCCTGATAAGAGAGAGCGTTTGAGTGAGCGACCCAGGCTGGGCCTAGCTGCCAGTCCAGTCATGCACGCCTTATCTGGATTGTCCTTGAATGAGCTCTTGGTCTTACACATGGCTTCTTTCCCTTCTCTGGTGGAGTCTTTCCTATAAATCAGCTGTAAAAGCAGACCTAAACTACATGAGGCCTGCAGGCGCCAAACACAGGAAACTGCTGGGACCATTGATTTATGTTCCATACTGTTCTCGAGTCTTGCTCCCACTGATTTGAAATGTGCTGCGAGCACATAAGGCCAATTAAATGCGAGTCGTCTCACATTAGTCTATATTCAAATCCAATGTTTTCTGACCAAAATGAAACGGTACGAAAAAAATACTACATGTTGATATTTCTTGGGAAATTGTCCGTTTGGTAGAGGCCCAGTTCGGAAAATAGCGACTTTAAAAATGAAAGAACATTTTAGCACATTTTCCCAACGGAGGACAAGGCCAAGCCTCATTGAGAGCGCGGCGCCTGCTCATTACTTGAACCTGTGTTCGCGCGTTGCTGGCACGGGGATCCCGCTAATGAGGCCGTAAAGACAGAGGTGAGTTTTAAAGAAGAACGTAAACAGGCCAGGCGACAAATGGCTACATGGAAAGGAGTTTCCGAGGACGGGATGTACCGTAACTCAGCGTTTTTCTCTGTTCAAAAACGATGTTGGTAAGTAAGTGCCAATTCTTTAAGCGTTGTGAGGTCTGTTGTTGTGGTGGTGTGATGGAGACTTAACCTACCTCGCAGGTGCTCTTTTCAAAGACAGACCCAACACAGCACTTCTTTGGCTAGTCTTGAATGTTGCGCTCTCAGCGGACTTGTTTGGGGGACTTCATTTAGTTACTCTTTGTACAGCGTTTTCCTTTCAATTGCACTCACTGTTGTAAAAGGACTGCTCGGGTTTTCATGAAGATGAAGTAGGCTATATGCTATAAACCTGTTACGGGCAGAAAAGGGACATCATTCATGTTCACCAACTTCTCCACAGAAAAGATAACCGCAACCAAACTGCTCCCTCAAATGGCACACGATGAAAAGCCCATTCAGCAATAGCGTCTGAGACCAGACCACAAATAGGCTAGCCATAGCTCCACGTTTTAGCACAATTTGGTGTGTTTATAACACGGTTCTAACTGTTCTTAAAGATGTTATGAATGTGCCACACGATGGGCAAAGCCTTCAAGAATCCAACTATCGAAGAAAGTATGCCCAGTTCCCATGGCAACCATGTATGCCCTTTCAGTCTACCCAAGAGAAGGTGGTCTGAGCCCAGACCGGTTCACATTATCTGGACGTGCCTGTGAATATATTTCTCTCTCTAAAGGGTGAAGCCTACGTGTCTGTGCGTGTGTGCGCGTGTGTGCGTGCGTGTGTGCGCGCGCATGTGTGTGTGTGCACGCGTGTGTGTGCGTGTGTGAGACTCTTTGTGTTCCACCGTCAGTGCCACGTCAGGTCGCCCATGCAGGGCAGATCCTGTCCTCTCTTTCATCTCGGCTTCTTCTCCTCAATCAGCTGGCCAGAGTCCTGCCCACGCTCCCAGCAGATGGCTGTGGAGAGGGCCTGATAGTGGTGTGCGTGTGCGTGCGTATCGCACCGGACGCAGCTGGGAGAGGTGTGGCCCTGCCCAGATACTGCCGAGTCGGGCTTCGCGTGGCACGGACCACCGCTAATAACGAACAGAGGAGAAAGAGAAATCGACACGCACAACTCGATTGTTTTCGGGGAGATACGGAAAGGAGTGGTCTCTGCCAAGCTCGCCGTCGAATATCCTCCTATCTCTCCCCTGTAACACCCTCGGAGGCGGTCGGCGATTTCATCGGAGGGTAATCCTTGAGATTATATGCGTGCGCGATGGACAATGAGCATATTGTTTTGATCTTGTTCCTGTAATCCAGCTCAGCCCCCATACGCAGTAGAGGACGGCCCTGTGAATGTGGCCAGATCTCATGTGGGCTCAAGGCCTAGTCGCTGTTCACAGCCCCCTTGCCTTCCACACTATAGAGCCCTCTGTCTGAAAACAGCTTCGAATATCATCGATTTCTCTCTGTGTGATATATGGTTAACATATGACAACCCTCTCCCTCTCTCTCTGCTTGTCCCCGACAGCTGTATGTAAGAGATGCTGTGACTTCATATTTTATTTATATGTGTGCCTAATTGAATGTTCCTCAAGTCCTTTATTCCAGCATTCATGAACAGTTGGCACGGCGTGCACTGATTAGAAAAATATCCCCCTCTCATGAATGCATTGACAGTAATGAATTTCCTCCAAGCTGACACCCCATGAACACACACAGCACCAGTAGTTTTGTGAAGTCCAACAGAGAGAGAGAGAGCGAGAGAGAGGGAGAGAGCGAGAGAGAGAGAGAGAGAGAGAGAGAGAGAGAGAGAGAGAGAGAGAGAGAGAGAGAGAGAGAGAGAGAGGGAGCGAGCGAGCGAGAGAGAGAGAGCGAGAGAGAGAGATTAAAAACAAGAAAAGGATGAGGCCATCTGTTTTGCTGAAGAATCAGAGACAGGCCAGAGACTGGAAGAGAAAAAAAGAGAGAAAAAGGACTGCTGTAGCCAAGAAGCCTCATAAAGCGAGCGCAGACGGAGGCCAACCTGACAGCCAGTGAGTGGATCATGATGGGGTGTCATGCTAGCCAGACAGATCTGCCTGGGAGGACTAACATCACCACAACTGGAACCACGCCGCCGAATCTCTGGTGCCGGTTTGGTGCTGGTTCGGCGCTGCCGCCGTTCGGGGGTGAAGCGAATGAAAACACCGGGGCGTGTTGCCGTGACACCGGGTGACAAGGGCACCTTGGCGTTGCAGATGTTGGCGCTGGTGACAGATGGCGCCGGCACGGGCAGGGGAGCACCGGGACCCGGTCTGCGCCAGCCTGGTGCCACCTGCAACCCCCTCCTCCGCTCCCGTTCTCCCTCCAAACCCCATTCCCCCACTCCCACACTTGGAGTTGCGTGTGTGTGTGTGTGTGTGTGTGTGTGTGTGTGTGTGTGTGTGTGTGTGTGTGTGTGTGTGTGTGTGTGTTGATGAAGAAAGTGTTTTGTCCGTCTCTTCAGAAACGGAGTGACTAAGTTCAGTTGAGTTCTGGATTTGAATAAGTATTTATCAATCTGCAGATTGGGAGAGAAAACCAGACCTCTGACAATAAATGACAACACAACACCAGGCTTAGGTCTCAATCATGTCTCTCTCTGCTCTGAAGGCTGGAGGACCATCTTTTATAGGGCACAGGAATGTAAACATAGATAGTGACAGTCAGGCAGTAATGACGTTACAACAGTCTCAGAGGAAGAGATTTAAAGTCCCAACACTATGACCACTCAGACTAGAGAGGTCATAGTTGGCGCTCTCCTTGTAGTCATGACAAAGGACGTTTACCCAGTACTTTCTCCTGATCACGAACATCTATTAATCCTGACACATAGACACAATCTACTCTTATTAACTAGCAAGCTTACATGAGAACATACTAACTAGTATCCAATGACTAGTTCTATTGATTAGTGAATAATGTAAGCACACCGGAAATCGCAATTTCTTCCACAGTGTGTAGGGGGAATGTGTGTGTGGGAAGGATGGGGAAGGGGGGGGGGGGGGGTTGGCTTGTGCTGTTTATGTGTTTTGCATGTTTGTGGAGTTGGTGCGTGTGTGTGTGAAAGAGAGAGACGTCGTGTGACTCAGCGCCCTCGGATCGCCACGGACACCGAAAGGGTTTTGCCACGCTGCTATACGAAACCTATTCCGGATCTGTACGTTCTACGGTACGTGTCGGATCAGGTAACACAATAAGGACAAGCTCATGGAAGAAGTGTGTAAGTGTTTCCATTTTCACTCTCCAAGGGACGGTCAGTGTAGAAAAAGCAGCGCACATGAGGTCAAATCTATATTCCATGTAAAGTGCTTTGATCGTTAGGCTTACAGTTTCTCCAGAAGTAGTTGGTCTTTTTTTTTTTTTTTTTACTGCAGTGAGAAACTGCTGCAAGTTGCCAGGAAGGTCTCTGTGAAGCTGAAGTACAAAGGTGTTTTTCCTACTGCCGTTTTAAAGGGATATGGAGCGAAATATTCTTACTACACCAAGATGCTTCACTGTCAGTATTTAATCCGGTCCGTCAATAACGGACGTTTGACTGTCTAAGACTTCATGGGAGCTAGCAGAATTCTACCACAGCGTATGCCAATTCCTTTTAATTCTAGCTCAGCAAAAGAAGAAAGGTGTGTGATTTGGCGTGCAGCTGCTTGGACCAGCCAAACACATGATCAACAACAGAGGAAACAAGGTGTTGGGCCGTTGAAACCCTGCAGTGTAGAAGTGTGACGATGAGGTCACTCCTAAGAGCTGTCACTCACACAGTAGACTCCACCCACCGCGTAACCCGAGACACATGACTTCCACACAGACCACAGGAAAACTCCGGGAGGAGGGGTGAGAAGGGGGTGTGGAGGATGTCTGGGAACCGATAGGGCCAGTAATTACCCCTATTCATCTTCCCAGGACCCTAACACCCTGTTATGAAGACACGCCCCAGCGTTTGATAAATCTCCCCTCAAATTAGCAGCCACCAGTGAGTAGACAGCCTCCATCTCTGCCATTCATCATCTCGTTACAACCCGGGGCCCCAGGGCCAGGGGGCCAGGGGCTGGCCCCAGGACCAGGGGGCCAGGGGCTGGCCCCAGGACTCCCTGCCATGCAAGAGCTTCCTCCAGAACCAAACAAGCAGCTTTGTTACTGAGCTGGATTACTCCAACCCCAGTCCCATTTCAGCAGTGTTCCTTCAGAAACTGTTTTCTCATTGTTCTGGACAGTCCACACAATAAATCTACACTGACTACCACCACATCTTTGACGAGAGAGGAGTGTGTGTGCTAGCTATGCATGTATCCCCGGTTGCCGGTGAACAGCGAGCATCGGTCCTGTTGTCTTGGCTAGGCCAACCACTTCAGGGATGGTGGAGTGGCACGACGAAAGGAATCAGTGCCAAGTCTGAAGTGCACCATATAGATGCTTATGCGGGCATGTGTGCTCCTCTGCAGGTGTTTACATGGTGAGCTGGGTTCGTTGATGTAAGTTAATTTGGTTAAAACATCTCTGCTATTATGTGGCGACACACAGGATGCACTGGAGAGGCCCAGGGAGTCCCAAACTCCCATTTAACAGCTCTCTTTGCTGCAAAGTGAGCAGAAATAAAAGCTCCCTGTGGGTTACACACACGTACACACACACACACACGTGTACACACACGTACACACTGACATACCCCTCCCGGGTCCAGGTGGATAAATCTTTTCGAAAGCCACAAGCATCCCTGCCTTTTTTTTTCCGTAACACTCAGAAGAGCGGGGCACGAAGCCTGCGTCTCCCGTTGCGCTCCAAACACATCACTAACCGGATCTCCATGTGGCACATCCATTACTGTAAAACACTGTGCTGCTCCCTGCTGAACACTCACGTCGACCCCCCGCCCCCCTCCCGCCCGCCCCCCTCCCCCCCCGCCCCCCTCCCGTTATAAGACCGCTTACGCAGGCAGTTCTCTATTGGGCTATGTCCAAGTTGAACATTAGCCTGCGTGCGATGGTGCAATCGTGCGTGCGTGTGTTTGTGTGAGTGGATGGCGAGGCCTTTTGCGTGGGTGTGTGTATGTGTGTGTAGGGGCATGGAGGGGATGGCGGAGATGCATGCAAAAGGCTGGGAATGTCCCGGTCACAAGTCTCTGCGCCAGTGACAGACTCCAGACTGTTCTTCTTCTCTCTACCGTGCCGATGTTGACGGATCTCTTCTGATCGGATCATGCTCGTCCTAAATACTGGACCTATCACGTCAAATCAGCTTTCTGTTTGCCTGTGAGGCCCACGACGTCGTTGCTAACTGCCATATATGTTTATAGTTAATGCCTTTTTATTTGGAATTGGTCCAAAGTGTTCTTTCCTATTGAGAAAAGATGTTGACAATCTGCTTCTTTTTTGCCAGATTTTGAGGAAGCGCTTTCCATTGTTCGAGTTCAATTGATTTGACCCATATATGATCACTTCTGGTTTGTGTTTCTGACTGCTGCTGGAGGGATGCGGTACAGGCAGGCTCGATGACGAAGCTCCACTGGTGAACCCATGGACCGCGATAACAGGATTAACAAGTGCGGAGCAAGGGTCACAGTGCAACTGACTACAATGAATATCTCTCAATTTGAACATGAATTTGACATGTGTTTGTAGTGCGCTGACATGTTAATATTTAATCTCTATGAAGGCCATATGGGTGGCGTCTATGGGGGTAGACTTCTTGGATTGGGCCAATGATGGAATCTTATCCAAATGCAGTCCTCACCGTCCCCCATGGGATGCCATGTTTGGTGCCAGGCCCAGTCCTCATCCAGCCCTTCACATTGTCTGCAGTGCTGACCTTCCACTAGGAGGTACCATGTAGCTTCTCTCTCATCACACAAACCCCGACCTCCACCCTACCTCCCCCTGATCTCTATCTCACTTCCATATAACCTCTGCCTGGCCTCCACCATCCCTCCCCCTGATCTCTATCTCACTTCCATATAACCTCTCCCTGGCCTCCACCATCCCTCCCCCCTCCCTCCCCCTAACCTCCACTCTACCTACCTACCTACCTCCACCCTACCTCCCTCCACCCTACCTCCCCCAACCTCCTCTCTACCTCCCTCCACCCAATCTACCTCCACCCTACCTCCCCCCTGACCTCCACCCTACCAATCCCCGCCCCACCCACCCACCTCCACCCTACCACACCTAACCTCCACCCCCCACCTCCCCGAAAAAGTGATAGTGACCTCAGTCACTAGCAGTCTTCATCGGTACACCCGCTTTACATGTCCTACGTAATTCTGTTCAATTGTTACCATCTCACATCCTCCTCTTGCTCAGAAATAGAATCTTTCCAGGTTGCCACCGCCATGGCTTATCTCCTAACTCCTAACAAGCTTATTTGCCAGTGACTGACGTTGATTTGATCCCTAAAGCCTTACGCTTGGCACCGAATCGTTCCTAAGCCAAATTAAGCCTCTGTCATGCCAGCCCCCCACTGCCCCCCCCGGCCCCAACCCCCTCCATCCTCTCCTCCCCCCTGCCCTGGGAGCCCTACATCTTTAATGACGATGGAGGGCTCTGCCCGCTCCCTGCGCACAAAAGCAGTGACATCTGTCCCTGTAAATGCTGCACTCAAGAGCAACCCCATTTGTTCTAGCTCTCCTTCTTGAAAGAAATCAAAATAAAAGAGTGGTTGGTGGGAGGGGGGCTGTTTGAAAGGGGAAGGAGAGAAGGGGGAGGAGAGGGTGAAGTTAAAACAAAGGACCTTTCTTTCAAAGTGTGTTTTCTGATTAATTCCCTATATCGTATTCCAAAGTGTTCAAAGAAGCCGTTCGAGTCCCTGCTTCTCACCATGGGCTCGTTTGGGCACGAAGCCCACCTGCCCTTAAAGGAGGTGGTTTCAAGTCACCTGATCTTGAAAGAACATTTTTTCCAATCCAGGGTTTTTTTATTTTTATTAAAAGAAAATATCAAACAAAGTATTTGGAAACTTTGGATGATTCACAGTCGAAAGTGGCCTGACTGCTAGAGATACCGTAATCATCTTTCTTCATTAGACCACTTAACACGCATAATCCATAACGCATCTCGTTTAACTAAGTTAATTAAAACTATAACTCAAAGAGTAGGATACTTCTTAAACAACGCACAGGTGTTTTCCAGAACTGATAATGCTGATAGAGATCTGGGTGTAGGAATGTGAAAGACGAGAATTATAATGAATTTTGTTTTTGGACAGGCACCGTTGCAGCTGCCTATTAGACGTCACGAGGGTCCTACAGTTTGCAAGCAAAGATGGCGACCTCCTTGCTAGGCAGGAGGACGGCAAATTTCTGTTGGGCATTTAGGGGTATTTTACCCACAAAATCAGTTTTATCTGACAGTTTTCCGTGTGGGATCTTACACCAGATCGCAAATTATAATCCTAAACCATTGAAACTAAATCTAAAAGATCCTTATATCCCAGACAAAGAAGGACCGAAAACGCCAGAATGGCAGAAGACGTCGAAGTATGACCGCAAGTTGTACGGTAGGTACGGGTCTGCGTCGGGGATCGACCCGGAGAAGCTGTGGCCTTCTCCTGCCAAGCTAGAAGAGCTCATTGCAGAGGAAAGGGAGTGGAACCCTTCGCTCGAAGTGATGCTGGAGAACATTGGGGCCAGAGAGAAGGAACTCGCAGCAAAACGCCTTGCAAAGTAAGTTCATGATCAAGTCTAGGAAATTGTGCTAACGTTAGCTAGCCACAACAGACATATATATATATATATATCTGTCAGAGGTGATTCGTTGTCAGTGCATTACTATCCGTGTTGTATGTGGAACAATTTTCTATAATGTAGTTTCGGCCTCCAGCAGATTATAATATAGTGTGAACACAATCTGTCCATCCTCTATTCCAGAGAGAAACTGATAGCAGCTAACATGGCTAAGATGCCCAAGATGGTAGCAGACTGGCGAAAGGAGAAACGGGACACCAAGATGAAGGCTCGGGAGGACAAGGACAAGCGTGCGCGTCTACTAGCCGAGGCCCGGGAGCGTTTTGGCTTCGCCATAGACCCCCGCAGCGCACGGTTCCAGGAGATGGTTGACGAGATCGAGAAGGAGGAGAGGAAGAAGAAGAAACTCATGAAGAGGAAATTAAAGATCGAGCAAAGTCTCACACCCGTCGCAGAGGCACCTGCTGCGTCAACGTAACCCT
Organism: Thaleichthys pacificus; assembly: GCA_023658055.1. Lineage (NCBI taxonomy): Eukaryota > Metazoa > Chordata > Actinopteri > Osmeriformes > Osmeridae > Thaleichthys > Thaleichthys pacificus. The sequence continues at coordinate 18,656,968 of CM042862.1, read as the reverse complement.
GGGAAATGGCCCAGTGTTACACTGTAGATAATGAGAATTTATTATTTTGTTTACCGTCTCTTATGCGTGACATGACTTGCTTGCGTGTCTGTTCCACATTTTTATATATATATAATTTTTTTCTGGGAGCAAGAGAGGCCTGTCATTAAATAAATTACAATGCAAAACATTTTTATAGAAGTTGTAACACATTATTGGTAATTCCACAAGCCTTCAAGTGCATTGTGTTAAAATAATTAAGTTTATTCTTATGACATTTGCACAGCCTGTAAATATACTGTATTTCCAGTTTTTAAATAGTGTGTAGGTGTATACCGGCAAAATGATTTCTCACTAGAAATCATACTAAAAAGGTGAAATAGTTACTATTCTGGAAGGCGCAAGATCTGTAATTTGTTAATCTACAGATCTTTCCCACAATACTAACTTTCAGTGAATCCATTTCCATATATAACTGGCCTAACAGCGTAATCCAACATCAATAATTGGCCTAACAGCATAATCCAAACGTCAATAACCAGATAAATCACATACATTAATTTGTTGATTAAAATACAGTGTCCTCAAATTACAATATGATCACTTCTAAACATACTGCCCACATAAGCCTAGTGCTGATATAGTGTGTGCATCTGAATAGCGCACACTGATGTAGCCCGTGTTTGACATATTGGAAGTGTACACCTTCCTCTCAGCCCTCCACCAGGAAGGGAACCACCAGCTTTGAAGCTAACAGTCTTCACCCATGGCTTGGCCACACAGAGCGGCAGTGGATGTTAACAGATGGATGGTGTCCCTAGAGAGGCTCCGAGGGGGGGGGGGGGGGGGGGGTGAGAGTGTCCTGACCACCAGCTCCAACCCTCCACAGGCCCTACAGTTCAGTGATCTCATCCTGGTTGCCCGTGTCTGCCTTCAGCTTGGACAGGGCCGCGTGGATCCGAAACTGAGTGCGGGACTCCATCGAGTACTCCTTGTAGTTATTTCTGAGGGAGCAGAGAGCAGGAAACGGATTCAGGAGGCAGAAACGGGTAGCACTGTGCTCCGCCTATGGAAGAATGACGCTAAGAGGCGCTACATAGAGGAAGCACGTGGCGGCTTATCGTTTCATCCGACGGCTACGTCGTCTTTGTAATTCCATTCCAGCCAATACCATTTCGTGTACATTCTCCAGCCAATAGAGGGGCCACTCACTTGGCCTTGTGCAGTAGTTTGACAGCCTGCTCCTTGCATCCCTGGGCTGAATAGAGAAGACTGAGCTCCAGCAGAGCGTTGGGCACCAGATAGTGGTCAAACCTGATCTTCTTTTCACTGGGGGGGGGGGGGGGGGGGGGGGGGGGTAGAAGACATACTCAACAACACACTACAGAACACTCGTAGTATCAAAGACAAAACGCGACACTATTTACAATGGCCACAAGAAAAATCGAGAAATACTGCTGTCGGTTGGCGTCGATAGTTGAAGGTACGTGCTCTCGAGCTGGGTTGGCGATCCCCTGTTCTAATTCAACAAATAATGATTCATCACGCAAATCTAAAATGGAAACAAGCACTTCATACGTCACCGATTACATTGAGGAAAATGCATCACAAAGCACACGAACACTAGGATAGCTACACTCCAGCTGTAAAACATTGGCTTGGCAGAGCAACCATCTTCGGCATGTTAATATTAGTGCTATGACTTAACAAGCTTGTTCAGGTGGTTTATAACCTCCAAACCAACAACACTGTTCATGCTTGGTTGATCAGGCAAATGTTTTCCCAGGAAGAACCTCAAGCTGAATTAGAATCCCATTTACACAGTGGATACAGGAGGATCCATGCCCTGACATTCGATATTTTCGACATTCATTTTTGACCATTTCCAATATCATGTCTTTAGATAGTATTTCTAAGGACTTATTTGAATGTCTTTCTCGACCTCGGGAGGAATGACTTCAAAACCGAGCAAAAAAAGATACGTCTCTGGAATCAAGGCGATGGATCGGAGCGCGAGTGAGGTGATGTGTTGCTGACCTGCTGTGGACCTTGTTGAAGCACTCCTCAGCAGCCTGGTACTGTCCCTGGTTCTTCAGACACAGGCCCTTCAACAAGTGGATGAGACAGCGGTCGTCCACTAAATACTCGTTCCCTGTCCGGGAAGAGGAGAGGAGACAGACAGAATGATTCGCAGCTTCACACGCGCGTCTCACACACAGAGACGAGGACCACTCTGTGACTATGAGACCTCTTTACCTGAGAATGTCCTCAAGCCTTAAATCAGTAATCCCACAAGTCATTTTCCCAGAAGTTGAAATACTTTTAAGCGCTAGAATCAAACCAGCACATGATTTGTGGGAAACATGCTAAGTGAGGTTTTATATCTAACTGAGCAGGGCAGATTGATGCCAGATAACATTGCATACAAGTGTATCGTCCTCAAAGGGGAATTTGCATGTCATAATAATGTCATGTATTCATTTAGCAATGTTCATGATAGTGTCCTGCGTTTAAAGTGAGGTAGGGCTGAGATGCAGTACCAGGAGACTCCAGCAGGGCGCGCTCTGCCTCCATCAGTGTCTGCAACATCCCCTCAGTCATCTCTGGCCGCTTGCTGATTATGGTGAAGCCGTTCCACATGTACATCATCTCCTACCACAGTACAGGGAAACACAGTCAGGACTGCTGGGGATTGGCCGAGGTCACAGATCATAAAATAAATATACAAATATCAGATTTTAGAGAGAGAGAGAGAGAGAGAGAGAGAGAGAGAGAGAGAGAGAGAGAGAGAGAGAGAGCGAGAGAGAGAGAAAGAGAGAAAATAAGTAAATAAAGATGGAGCCAACTCACCAGCACAGGCACAGGAAGCTTGACGGGGATTTTTGCTTTGTATCGTCTGGCTTTACGGACAGCAAACTTTTCAGTAGGGGGCGACTTCCCTGCTATCTTCTGTTTGAAGGTGGACACCTGTCTGAGAGAGAGAGAGAGAGATAGAGAGTGAGAGAGAGAGAGTGTGTGAGAGAGAGAGAGAGAGAGAGAGAGAGAGAGAGAGAGAGAGAGAGAGAGATGAGAGAGAGAGAGAGAGAAAGAGAGAGTGTGTGTGAGAGAGAGAGAAAGGAAAAGAGAGTGAAGGAAAAAAGAAACAGCAAGGACAGTCGGAGAAAGATGAAAAGGCTGGTCACATGGCGATCCACACGCGAGGATTCCGGATTTGGATCTCCGCACCGTGGCTTCACTGCGTCCGAGTGAGCCGACTCCGTGGATACCACGGTTCCTCAGAGAGGCCCCCCCCTCCCCCCCCGGGGGCATGTGGTACCTGAAGAGCTCCACCTCGTTTTCCCCAAAGGGCCTGGCCTCCTCGTGGGGCAGCATGCTCAGGTAGGCAGCCTTCATGTACACGTACATGGCCTGCAGGAGGACAGAGTGGGGACGTCAACACCTCGGAAACGCACAGCACATCGGCCCGCGGCCTAGGCAACGACGCCTTCACACGTGGAGGATACCGAGCCGATTCGATGAGCAGGAAGTACTTGTAATTCAAGTATTCACATGGGATCATCTGCTGTGCCTGAGTATTTGTACATGCTCGATAAAATGGAACGTTTTGACATAAGAGCTAGTGATGCGTTTAACAGAATTGCTTTGCACTCTGTGGGCGAGTTATTATGTCTACTGCCCCTCTATCAGCATTCTCAAAGATGACCTCGGATGACAGTCTTTTCTCGTAGGACTTCGCCCGGCAGGCTCTCCTCTCACCTTGGACCAGCGGCTCTCCTGGCTCAGCAGGTCGGCGTAGAAGTAGGCCATCCTCCACACCCGCTTGTAGGTGAAGCACCACATCAGCTCCCAGTAGCACATGTGGTGGAACTGCTTCCACTGCTGCTGGGCCTTGCAGCCGTCCTCAAACAGCACCACCGCCTGGGCCGGAGAGCAACGCAACACGGTGTCAGGCGTCAGACGCCAGGCCTTTTTCAAAATCGAAACTGAATTGCATCCCGTGAGCGGTTTCGACTTAGACATTTGTAGCTCGCGGACGAACGAAGATGGCGTTAATGGGGGTATTGTCGGTATTTAGATGACATCATTTAGATGACATCATTTAGATGACATCATTTAGATGATGTCAGTCCCACCTCGTCGATGTTGCCTTTGATCTCTTCCGTCCTGCCTTCGAAGAAGAGGAAGATAGCCCCCTGACGAGAGAATGAGCCGTGCTCAATTATTGCAACACCATAACCCTACATACTGTACTGCAGATGTTTGGGCAAGACCTGTAACGACACCGTACACAATGGAAACCATCGTTTCTCCGGGCACACCCACACTACCCAAGACAACAGGGCCAGAGCCCCCATTAAAATACTATTAAACGTGGAACAATGTTTGCCCGTGGCGTCACATGCTATCAGCACACATTTGGTTCTCTCCCTCCCTCCCTCCCTCTCCAGTCAGAGTTTGCTCTGGGTTGGGTGGAGGTGTGGGTGGAGGTGTGGGGGGAGGTGTGGGGGGGGGGGGGGTCACCTGAGGGTAGCGCAGTCGGAAGGGCTTCAGCAGTTTCTCGGCGTCAGCCACCTCTCCCTCGCCTGTCCCTGAGAGGGGTCAGAGGTTACACGCTGGCCAGGAGCAGACAACACACGCACCACACACACACACACACACAGGGGCGCCCACACACAGACATGGGCACACAGTCCCACACACAGACACAGGTACACGCCCAGGCGTATACACAGACAGGCGCGCGCACACACACACACACACACAACCAAGAGCAACCGAGTTCCATGCACACATCCATCCGCCCACGCGCACCTGTGCTACCTAGGATGAAGGTGAGGAAGGTGTAGTAGCAGAGCAGCAGGAGGGCACACAGCATGGAGCGCAGGTTGAGAGCTGTGGCCCCCTCATGGAGCTGGGCGAGACCGTACTCCTGCACACACACACACACACACACGCACACGCGCGCACACACACACGCACAGGGAGAGAGAGATATACACATTTGAGTCACCCAACCTAATCATTTGACTATGTTCTATTTATGCCGTGCGACCCTACCTTGTCTCCAGAAAATCCAGCAAACTCTAAAACTTTGAGTATCCGGGGAGGAAACAGAGAGAGAGTCTGTGGGAGACAGTACGATTGATTCCAGAGGCATGATGAAATATATATAGATCTATAGATAGATATAAATACATATGTCAAACAACAACTCTAAGCCAACTAATGGAGTAAGTGTGGGCTTTTGGGACGTACCAAGTTGAATGCTCCGATCCCAAACGCCACCCCCCCCTCTAAGTGGATGTGGTTGGGCCCACGAAGCGAGTTTCTAGACTGAATGAAGCCATGCAGCTCCCTGGGCGATAAAAGGCAATTAAGTCATTCATTTACCGACATGATTACACATAATTACATAATAGGCCATAATAACGCATAATTATGCAATAAAATGTGTTAATGGACCGATGTGCGCACCTGACAGAAGAGCTGCTATTGTATAATTATTTTATTTGAAAGCGAAACATATTCCATGTCCATGAGGAGATAACTTGGGTGACTGTTCACTCCTGTTATTCGCACCCCTGGCACAAATCAACACCCTTTCAGAAGTGGAACTTAACTTGGTTCCTGCATGTTTGGCCACGTCACTGCCACCTGTACACTCATATCTGGATGTGGGTCATGGTGGGGTATGGGGTCCCTGGATCTCATCCCCCACCCTTGTGTCTCCACTCTGGTCAACTTACTTGTAAATGAGGTAGCTGTTGCGAACTTTGATTCCTCCCTTGATAAAACTCACCATGTTCTCATCCTGGAGTAAGAGGAAATACAAAAAAAACAACACAGGACTTCTTCTGTTGTTTTGTTGCCGTGGCAAAAAGACAGGTACAACCTGTTCTGGTTGTTGGAGGGAGACGTCTTACCTGTAGGAAGGTGAGAGCAGATCTCTGGAGCTGGCACTCTGCGTAGCACACCTCTGCATGGAGCTGCTCTGCAAACACACACACACACACTTATTAAGACACATGCGAGTGAGATGGGTTTGCAGACGTGACTTTCGGTCTTTCGTTTTGGGATGAAACTAGTCTGATGCTGCCCACCTTCAGTCAGCGCGTCTCCTGAGGACTTGCTGACCAAACCAGGGGACTTCTTCCGAAATCTGAAATGAGAAAGAGGACGTCATCCATCTGATAACGCACCCAGCTCAATAAATCAAGCCTGCTAGCATGCCGCTGAAAACTCCCAACCAATCCAAAACAGTTCTCCCCCCGCTTGCAGTATAGCTCCAGAAGAGTCCAGTACTCTCCATGCAAACATAGGGAAATGCTTGGGAGCAGATTAGCATGTAAATGCTCTCATTTACCTGTTAGCGACAGCTCCCGGTCAGGGAGGAATAACTGGGGTTCATGCTGCCCTGTCCAAGCAGTAGAGCAAGTGCCATCACTACTGCCAACATAACCATAAAGGCAGGGGGATTTCTCACCAAGCCCATTGAGGGAGGGAGGAGCGTACCCCATCATTCCCAATAGCTAGCAAGACATCGAATGAAGTTACTATTCTCATAGTTCCACCCTAATCTAATCCCAGGTCAAAACAGACCTTTGTTCGGAAGGTGACAGTGGAACGCAAGGCTCGGTTCGGACCATGATGGCCCTCCTGCTGATGGACGGGGATGGCGTGGGGGCGTGTGTGGGGGGTGGCGGGGGGGGGGGGGGGGGGGGGCGTGCTCACCTCTGACAGACTTCCTGGGCGGTCTTCATGGTGTTGCCGGCGCTGGTGATGTCCTCCTGCTCGAAGGTCATCATGGCCTGCATCTCCAGAACCGTGGCGTAGATCAGAGCGTGGTACATGCTATCCTTCGCCCTGCCACAGAGCACACACGCACGCACACACACACACACACGGTAGGGAGTCAGATGGCTGAGCGGTTAGGGAGTCGGGCTAGTCATCTGAAGGTTGCCAGTTCGATTCCCAGCCGTGCCAAATGACGTTGTGTCCTTGGGCAAGGCACTTCACCCTACTTGCCTCGGGGGGAATGTCCCTGTACTTACTGTAAGTCGCTCTGGATAAGAGCGTCTACTAAATGACTAAATGTAATGACAAAATGTGATCATGCAGAATGCAGACTGGTCACAGGCTACCCAGGTCCATATCTTGCCCAGAAGCAAAGATAAAACCCAACAAGACCGTAGTGTTATTATTGTGTCTGTCTAACTCTTCCCTCCCACACTGTGCCTCGTGTGCTGTTTATTTTCCGGGCCGCTGCTCTGCTCTGGGCGTCAGCTTCAGCAAACACTTCATATCCTGGAGAAGTGGTCTGACACCTTGCCTTAGCTACCAGGAAGGGCTAAATGTGCCACCACAACCAACGCTCTCACAGCTTACTGGACAAAGTCACTTGTTGAATCATATGAACCACTAAAATGATAAAAGGACACTGATGGTAATCTACTGCTTAGTCTGACACATATTCATCGAAGGGTCTAACAAGGTCTGGCCCTGGAACAGCCAATCCAAATACTGTACTGTCCACTTGAGATTAGAAAAGCGGTTGTAGTCACCGTGGCTGCAGCTTGTCCAGGCTCTCGCTGAAGTGGTTGTTGAGGAAGAGATCCAGGGCCTCCATGCACTCATCCAGACACTCCTGCAGGCTCATCTGTGCGGAGCTGTACACACACACACACACACACACACACACACACATTTTAAGCAGAGTTCCATGAGAGCCCCTACAGTATAAGGCCCCTTGTGAGGTGATCACATGGTCAGCCGTAATGGTGGTTACACACACACACACACACACACTCCTGGGAGTCCTGTGTAGTCTTGGAAGGGAAGGTATACACTGTCCAGGCAGTAGTGTGCTTTGCAGCATACACAACTCAAGATGTCCTCTGTTTACATAGCATATGGGCCTGAAATCTATAGCTCTCTCTGGGCAACAGTAAAATGTTAATGACTTGCAGATAAAGAAGTCTGTTTTGATGAGCCGAAGGGCATTGTTCTCCGAGAATTCAATTGGAGTAATTTAGATACAATGACTCCTGTTGAACACACTTTAAACTTATTATTTTAGCGTTCTTTACAAGGCCTTGAAAGGGTTGCTCAATGAGGAAGGAATGTAACGGATATGCTGTGAACGGCAAGTAGCCTAATCTTTTTAACACAAAGTGGAGGAAACAAAAAGAGGGTGGGTGGATCTTATAGAAATTACGTTGCGTTTTAAGTAAAGAGCATTCATATGTATTTAGCTAACAGCTTATAAAGTACCACCAAGAAATACATTTTACGGTTTAAAATAATATAATAATGTCGTAGTGTCAAGCCGTTTAAGAACCGACTTTTGGAGACGGAAAACGCTAAGCGATGTACACTTACGTCTCTGTGGCAGGTGCGTCTTTCCCATTGGACATGTTTGTCTCCCCGGGCGGCGTGCCCACGCACCTGTGTAAAAGTTGCCTATTCAGGACGGCTTGATGAAAAACATGAACAATCTAAGCGCAGTGCAAATGAAAGTCTGTTTCGAAGATTTGTGGATTCCGCGTTTAGATGTGTCACATTGACTGGGGGATTCGCGATCACTGTTGGAATAGAAAACTGAGACGAGGTGGACAAATGTATTCCATTTGCAGGTTTCCTTGGCCGTGACGTGAGGGCGGGGGAACCGGTGAAGACTGGGCATCGAGATGACTCCTCCTAACAAACTTCGAACATGTCTATTTGCCACGCACGCACACACCGTCCGCAGAGCATAATTAAACATTTCAACCTTACTGACATAACTTTTCCCTAAAGAAAACGCCAGAGTGTCACTGGCTTTAAATGTCATCCATGTTGTAATGGTATGTAGGCTATTATGTTAAGTGTGAGAACACGTAGCCTATCCTGGATGGCATCAGTATATTTTGTTTCGTGATGTATACGCTCAAGAGCGAAATGAGAGTTTGTGCACATTTTCACGTTACAAGATGTCCTTCGGAAACTTTGACACCACTCAATTCGAAGTGTTTCTTATTGAGCAGTGATCAGGTGGGATCACAATGTTCCCATTAGAAGAGGGAACAATTTATGCTTCTCCGTGACCGTTTCCATACACTCCACCTCATGCTCCAACTCCCTAGAGAGATAAGGAAAACCCTGAAGGTAAACAATAGGTCAAAGCCATTCTGATGTCACAGCTAGTCCTACCTATTGTAAGTGAACACTCCCAATTCCTTACATTTGATAGGTTTATATTACAACCCATGTCAAAAGATCATTAATTAGTGGCAGAGCATCGGTAGCGACATATAGGGTGATAAAAATGTTTGCCCCCACCAATGTTCAATACAAATGTGCGCATTTGAATATAATCTATAGAGATTATGTAAGAATGATTACATAATGGAGTGAAAATCTGTCATATTATTGGTATGTATAGATTGTCTATCTACACCATAACCTAAGGCTGGAGATGAAACTGCAACACTTGACTCAACTATGCCCCCCAATGAACTCTGTTCAGTTTGAGTCCTCGCATTGCTGGTTTGTTGTATGACGAATACACAAGAAGAAATGTCTATGTAGTGGAATTCTATGCCAATTGTAATACACGTAACTAAGTTCTCAGTCTAACAAACAGTACTTCTGAGGAAAATAGTGACTTCCATATAACTTCTGAAGATGCTAACTCGTAACTTCAGCTGCTGCAGAGGTAGGATGTCCTCTAACTCCCGTAGCCCTGGTGACCCGCCGTGCTGCCTAATTTCCCCTCATGATGTAGATTGCAATATGACAAACAACAATCACGGTGTTGGTTGTGGCGGTCAGACAAGGGGAAAAGAGGAGAGAGTCAAAGCCATCTCCTTCCACGACATTCATTTTTGGACATGGTTTCCCAGACACAAATCAAGTACAATCCATCAGAAACCCTTTGAGGAGTCTCAGTTTACTTATTTTTCTTCTCAATGCCTGGTAATATGTTTATAATGTTGGCCCCCCAATGGTGGAATCAACTCCCCACCTCCATCAGAGACACTGACTGTCTCCCCACCTTCAAGAAAAGGCCTAAGACGCACTTGTTCCGGGAGTACAACGGTACTTACGAATGCTTGGCTGGACCTGATGCTAGTTTCCTCCAGGATCACAATGACTCCTATTGAGAGACTTGTTGCTCTTGTTGGTTAGTTGTAACTGATTTTAAATTATTGTACTCGATGTGAAATATTTTACTGTTGATTGCTTTCCTACAGGTACACTCTTGCACTTTTTGGGGTTCATGTTGTTTAATTGTAACTTGTTTAACTGCATGCTCTTATGGTTCTTCCCTTTGGCACTTATTAGTTTTTTTCACAATGTATGCTCATGTTTTGGCTACCCGCAATTTTTGTGGCTATCTCGTTGTTATGATCAGTAACCTATATGCACTTTTGTAAAGCTCTCTCTTGGAAGTTGCTTTGGATAAAAGCGTCTGCTAAATGAATAAATGTAAATAATACATCCCATAATATAAAAAAACCCAATCTTTATTAGAAATCTATAGAAATATACTTTCTGGAGCACAAAAGGCAATGGGCCATTTTCCCAGACATGGATTTAGCCTTGTCCAAGACAAAAAATATTCTCAATGGAGATTCAATTTCTCTAGGTAAAGGCTTAATCCATGGCTCTATATCTATGAAAGGCTTCGTCTCAGAAAGCAGGAGAATGGTTTGCTGCTGTATGCTGCAGTGTCCCAGCTTTACCACAAGGGGGCAGTGTAGCTCCATGGTCAGCCTTACCTCGATCATGCAAATGCCCCCGGCAACTGGGCCTAGGATGACACCCTGCCCTCTATCCATGGGTGTATCTAGCCCTATTTTGGGCTGGAGCCCCCCCAAAAGTTTCATTAGCCCCCCCCAAAAAAAATCATGAAAAAAATGTTATAAAAAAAAAAACGCTTAAAAAAATATATATATATATATTTTAAATCTAAATTTGTTAATTTCTCTTCCTAAAACCCACTAGAGGACACTTTAAAAGGATATTTTCAAAAATAATCTTCTGGGGGAACATGCCCCCAGACCCCCCTAGTTTTGCTGGGTCACAGGAAAAATTCTAGGTTTTATCTAGGAGCTTAGCCCCCCAAAAGTGGGAACCTAGTTTCGCCCCTGCCTCTATCACTGCAAAGATCTTACCAAAACCCATCTGAGTGAGGGAGAGACAACAGGGGTGTCTCTCCCTCACTCAGTGCTTCTACAGTCCCTCTTGTATTCTCTTCTTCTCAAAGCCACAGCACTTGAGCTAAAGACAAACAGAGATGTTCCTAAACCAAATGAATGTAACGTCGTATACGCCAGCCAGATGGACTCATCTTACAAGCTAACATTAAGTTTACAAGTGAAGTCAAACTAAATATGGCCGCAGTGGTCAGTCTTTTGGATGTAAATACAGTATCCACAGGACTTAGTGCTAATGAAGACTCTGCATTACTGGACCAATTAAGGATGCTTTTTGGCTTCATTATGGCCTCTCTCATGTTGATCATGACTGTGTTTCAGGCTAACGAGCTGGGGTCTGTTGCTGCCAAGTCCATATAAGAAGTCACCAGGGTCTTTGTGCTCGCCTGGTGCACCATTACGCTTACCTGTGACACAAACAGGCCACGGCTTACCGAGATTTGCATTCTGACCAGGCAGCTACAGTCCAAGTGGAAACAAGGTTAATGAACAACACCATGGACATTGTTTGCACCTGAAACCTTTACCATATCTCTGTGTAGGGCTACTCTATCATTTCAGCAACAGATAACATTGTCACGATTAAAGAAGTGGAGAAAAACAAAATAAAATGTCTGCGTAACCTTAAGAGAGGTTTGTAGGGATACAACACGTCCAGGCCAACTAATAAAGTCTGCAACTGTATGCGATTGTGATATAAGGGTATGCAACTCTCATTATAGAGTACTTTGTTGGCCCAAATGTTGACCAAAAAAAGCCACCTGGTCGAATGTCAGATGTTGAGGACTTAGCTGTGCTGGTTGTATCTACTCTGGTGAACAGAGCTCTCTCTCACCAAGAAGATGTGGAAGCAATTCTCCTTCCAGGCTCCACAGAAACCAGTGAAGCCAGTGAAAGAGCACCCTTCGCCCAGAGCAGATGGAGCCGGCGTTGACAAGCTGACCCATGTAGGTGCCTGGGACATCCAGGACACTCGCTGCACCATATCGAAATGGTAAATGGACTGCATTTATGTAGCGCTTTTCTACCTTAGCGGCACTCAAAGCGCTTTACAATGCTTGCCTCTCATTCACCCATTCATACTCTCACTCACACATACCGACGGCAGCGAGCTACCATGCAAGGCGCCGGCCTGCCCATCGGGAGCAACTTGGGGTTCAGAGTCTTGCTCAAGGATACTTCGGCACATGACCTAGGAGGAGTCGGGGATCGAACTGCCAACCTTGCGATTAACAGACGACCCTCTCTACCCCCTGAGCCACAGCCGCCCCACACAGCCGATCCGATCCGTACACCAATTCCCCAGGGAGCAATACTTATCTAGAGGGTGGTGGAACGGAGGTCGGTGGTTTTTCCAAATAATTTTATAATGGTACGTTTTACTAGGAATCTTGGATATGAACTGTAGCTGGCTAATAGCTTTCGGAAAAGTTTGAAAACTCAGTCAGGATTATTTGTATATTTTTTATGATTTCTGCTTACAGTATAGTGTACCTTTAGGTAACACATTACTGCACATAGAATGATAGCTAATTATAAAATACTTACGTAAAGTATCCCACAAAAGCAGAACAAATACCGCATTCATGGTCATGTTTGTCCATTTTTGTGCAAAATATTTCTAGGAGGATAATTGGAACCAAATATAAATATGAATATCTTTCAATAGAAAACATGGCAACAGCACAAAACATTAAGAAGAACAAGTGTAAAGCTTTATTGAAAAACATCAACTTTACAGTTGCAATTAAATGTTAATTGCTAAAATAAATCTTAAAAATAATTTAATCAGCTTTTAAATTCCACGGCCAATCTAGCTACATTATTACAATGAAAAAGAAATTGGAAATTTTCCAACAATATTGACCAGTAATGTCTTTTTGGTTTGTGATGTTAGTCAACTGGCAGATCAGTGAAAATGCCCAAAAGGCCACTGTTGTAGTGTCAATAACTAGAAAGTATATACATACTGTAACAAACATAAAAACGAATTTCATAATATATCTTGTGTTGATCCCTAAGATTTGATGAAACTCTCAGATGAACGAAGCTTCATTAAGGTCCTTGGCTCTTCAGCTTCATGCAGGCAGAGAACGTGCGTAGGCCTGAAGATCATGCTTTTGTCACTGCTGTAATTAGTTGCTGTAACTTGATCTCAGTTGCTCTTAGAGCCGATTTTACAGTACAGGGTCATAGAGAAAACCATCGCCAATATCTGTGGGATTAACAAATAATGTGAATTAGCAATCCATGATTGAAAAACCTATTTGCAACATGTATGTAACAATAGATGGCATATTTGTATGTGTGTAAATTATTGGCTATACATAGCATAGCATACATTTACAGCAAAAAAACTATATTATGTAATGTTATGAGCCAGAAGGAGGAGAGAGAGAGAGATAGAGAAATAGAGAGATAGAGAGAGAGAGAGAGAGAGAGAGAGAGAGAGAGAGAGAGAGAGAGAGAGAGAGAGAGAGAGAGAGGGAGCAAAAGTCCATACCTCTAGGGCTGCAATGCCCAATGCCACACCTGCAATCACAGCTGAGTTCTCATCAATCAATTTCTTGAATTTTGGGAAGCAGCCAGGCACGGTCTACAGGAGGAACAGAAAACAGCTAAGAACAACAGAAAGACCAGAAGTACAAGGAAGTAGTACACAAAATAAACAGGCCATTAACATACACGGTGCTGTTTGCAGAGCTATCAATTGCAGCTAAATTGATATTATTAGTCATATAACAATCCATATCCTGTTGTACTGTACAAAGTCAATATTGATGGTAACAGTTTGGCTTGGGTAAATCCCCAAAGGATGAATGAGCAGGAAGCTAGTACCGCATTTAGTGAACCACATGGCTTTGTTGTGTCTTTGCAGCACTGTGGTGGGTACCAGGTGCTGCCGGGCATTTGAAACGGAGAGCCATCAAAGTCTGACGAGTTGTAGAATCCACAGCACTTTAGCTGTTGGGGATGATAACAGCATTTATATTAGATTTGTTTTGAACTCATATCTTTCAAATGATGCAGCCTAATGCTTAACATGGCTTCAGAGCAGCTATACACATCATAGGGTGGCAAATATGATATTTTCTAGATATATTGTGTGTTGGGGAGATTGTACCGTATCCATCGTAGCATTCCAGAGACCAGTGACATCTGGATTTTTTCCATAATCCTTTTTTATGCTATCAACTGCTTGAGTGCCCAGCTTGCTGATCAAATCTTCTGCCTGAAACATAAATCAGTCATTATCCCAATGTAAAGTGGCAGCTTCAATGTTCACCTTCCAATATAGTGAGGAAGTGAGTGAAATAGTGAGGGAGTAAGGGAGTGAGTTGAGGAGAGGAGGGAGGAAGGGAAGGGAGGGAGAAAGAGAGCTAGCATTGCTTCCTTACCATTGGCTTAAATACCAGGATCACCACTGCACCAGCAACCTCTGCTATGAAGACCACCAAAACTACTATAAAGAACTAGAGAGAGATGAAAGGAGATAACAGTAAAAGAGAGAGAGAGACTCAAATACCTGCACAACATCATTACCATAAAATATTATAGTGGTTCATCTGCTTGTTTGTGTATACTAATACTTGTGTGTGTCAGGCCTTATTCGCAAAGTCACTTACCAATAGCAGCATACACCTGCTCTCCCTGACGGCCCCACAGCAGCCCAGGAAGCCGATGACCAGCAGGAGGGCTCCTATTGCTATGAGCAGGTAGCCCACGTTGAGCAGCTGGTTCAGGCCCTCCGGGGCGTCCTTGATGCCCTGGATGAAGCCCAGGATGGAGCCACTGTCCACCTTCACCCAGATCCCCACCCCCAGGATGGCTGCACCCGCCACCTGAGAGACGGAGGTGGAGCAATACCAGGAAGGAGAACAAGCAGGAAAGAGAGAGGGAGATAAGGGAGTCAGGTGGCTGAACGGTTAGGGAATCGGCCTAGTAATCAGTAGGTTGCCGGATCGATTCCCGGCAGATTCCCGGCCGTGCCAAATGACGTTGTGTCCTTGGGCAAGGCACTTCACCCTACTTGCCTCAGGGGGAATGTCCCTGTACTTACTGTAAGTCGCTCTGGATAAGAGTGTCTGCTAAATGACTAAAATGTAAATAAGGTTATGGGAGGAAGGCGAGCGAGAGAGGTGGGATGGGAGGAAGGCGTGCGAGAGAGGTGGGATGGGAGGAAGGTGAGTGAGAGAGGTGGGAATGTGGGTGAAAAGAGATATGTTGAGGATACTTACTGAAATGTATACTGGGTATTTGATGTTTCATGTCATGAACCGAAGTTTAAAACTAGAGAACTACACATTTCTCTTGGGTGAGAGAACACATTGCCAATTGTTGTGTACATACATTTACTCAAATCTTGTTGTGTTCCAATCAGAAGACTGAAAAGCATCTTCACCTGCTTGGACATTCATTGTTTCGTTCACCTCGTACTTTGGACAACAAATTCACAAGTCAAATGCCTCTTATCTTTCCAAGCCAAAACTATGAAACATTTTGTCCATTGTACGTCTATAAAAAGGCACCTGTACTTGTCTGTCCCGTAAAACAAATCATTAAACAGTGACAGATGATGTTCTGTACATGCGTCATATGCCCTTGAAGCTATTTGAACCTTTGTCAACCTTGTATAAACATGTGTACTTACAAAGATGATGCCGTTGAAAACAAACATCATGACTTTGAGAAATGCGAAGCAGCCCATGGTTACAGCAGGTTCTTCCTTCTGGAAGAAAGTAGGAGAGAGGGACTGTGGGAAACATGTCAACAATTATTGAAATGAGATCTAAGGACCTAGAAGTATGAATATGATTATTGCTTCTGTTCATGGAGTTGGCTATACTGTTACGTTTTAGGTACTCTAACTCATCACAATGAAGGGTTGTGGGTGATAATTTACTATCTTAATTCAGCATTTTTCCGGGAGCCACAAAGTGAATATTTCCACCCAATGAATAAAACGTCCCACCCACAACGTCTTACCAGATAATTATTTTAATATATGAAGTGGGCGAGTTAAGGACATAATTGGAGTATTTTTTGTCTCCACCAGTTCCTGGACAAACATATTATTACATTACATTTAGTCATTTAGCAGAGGCTCTTATCCAGAGCGACTTACAGTAAGTACAGGGACATTCTCCCCGAGGCAGGTAGGGTGAAGTGCCTTGCCTAAGGACACAACGTCAATTTTCACGGCCAGGAATCGAACCAACAACCTTCTGATTAATAGCCCGACTCCCTAACCGCTCAGCCATCTGACTCCCCATCTTGTGAATCACTCAGTTGCAACTCTGTTGAATCACTCAGTTGCAATACAATCCAGTTTCTCCAGCTATTGTATATCACTGTGATAAGGTGTTTCTTTAATGCATTTACTCGTTCGTCATGGTTTCAGTGAGGTATCATATTCCGGTGATTACTGTTGGTGACAAATTAACAGACGTCCCGTACACAAGGATGCTGTTTGCTAGCTCTGACGTGTTACTAGGAGACCAGCACCTTGTCAGGTAAGTGAGAAGGAAGAGATTGGTGGGCCCAAAAAACAAACACCTGGTCCTTTCACAAGGAACGGTTCTCTATCAACTTTTCGTCCTTAAACACTCAAGAGTGCCCTTGCTTTTTGTCCACCCCTTGCAATGTTGACATTAAACATTACAAGCACACTGGGACTGGGGTGAGGGCTTTGTTTGTGGCACACCTGCAATGACGAACTCGCACACCACTTTATAGTCTCATTCAAATGGGTTTCGATGGACAATTATGGTTAACAAATGATATGCAAACATTTGGAATGACATCAAAATCCCACCAACCCCAGAGCCTCATCGACATTATCCTGGAAAAGACCCTTTTCTTTGGTTGGAGTTGTTGAACCCTATTTTCGACGCAAAAGAAAATTCCTTTGCGTGCCACAGACATACATCAACTGTTACGATCTATCATGGTGGATCATTTTGAACAGCTCGTGTGAAGTCGAGCATATATGAGATGATAAGTGAGGCCATGTGAGCACGCAGAATACAGGCTCAGAGTTTTCGGGGCCAAGTTTTTTGCGTGGGAGACTCGGGTCGCGTGGCAGCATACCTTTATCAAGGAATCACGGCTCCAAGGAAGTAGGACTTTTATGGTTCTAACACTCGTTAGCCATCAGTGGAACATCTGAATACAGTCGGCCATTAACCTCCCCCCCCCCCCCCCCCCTCCTCACCCCCCCCTCACCCCCACACACACACAGACACAGAGGGTTTATGAGCTTGTCTATTCTCTGGTTGAATGTACTATCTGTGGACCATCTCAGACTGCTTTTTTATGATCCCTCTAGTTGACTTTTAACTATAACCTGTGCATGCCCAGGACCCTCCACACTGTGCATGTGTGTGTGTTTGTGCTTGTGTGCTAAATATGAGCTCATGGATGGGAACAGTGTCGTTTATCTTAAAAGGACCGAACAACAGTCTTGTCTTAGATCTATACTTTGGCACCCTGTGGCTTTTCGACTGTTCCGGAAGGGTATTGCCTGAGTTCATAACTGACACTTCCAGTCCTCATTCCTTTGTGATGCCTTCAAGCCTCCATGATAGTGTCACCCTCCCTCCATATCCCTTGTACAGCATCTTCCTGGTCTACCTGGGAAACGGCTATGGATGTGAAGGGGCCTAAACGAAACGATCTTAGTAAAGACTCGGGGCTGGTAAACAGGTAAACAGGTTTCTGAAAGAAAAGCCGGGTCAATGTTTAGCCAGAAGCAGGTTAATCATAGGACTGGACTATGGTAATGGGTACACACTGTGGCAACTCACAAGCTGAGGTTCCCCCCTCTCTCAGCCCTGAGCGCTTCCTCAAACATGACGCAGTCCCCCCTCAGAGGCAGTCAGCTGTGATTTCGCACGGTTACTCATTAACAGCTCGAGTCACATGCAAATGACCAACGAACGACCTCAGCATCCACTTCCACATGTCATCCTCGTGCGAGATAACAGCCATTTTGAGCGTGTGTGCCATCTTGATTTTTTTTTTTTGGAACTTCTTATGGAATATTGATGTGGGCTTGATTTGTTTTCACTGATCTCAGCCATGGCACTTTAGTCCATGAGATATACCATCTTTGAACAAGATGGGGTCCCCGGAGATTGGAGTGGATAGACCTGATTTGTATATTCAAATTGTTCCATAACACATTTACTTTTGCATGTGATGTCATCCAATTATATGTACTACATTTATAAATAAATAATGAAGAATAAAGAAAAGCCGTGCTGAGTTTTAAACAGTTTCCTCAACATTATATTACTGAGTCATGCTGTAGAGTCTGGGAGGATAGGGTGGTGACCCTGGTGACAGACACTTCCTGGTATGACAAGGATGGTTGAGCCCTTCAATGCTGTACACAAACAATTAGCTGAAAGAAGTCAAACAAATATTCTGTACTGTCTTTTAAATATGCCACACAGATTCTAGATAGTTTAGTTTGGTGATTAAGCTTGTGAGGATATTCTGAGCAACCTTGGTTACAGGTGACTATTTTAAAATGTGGTTAGAAGAATGTACTTTGTGATGATAGTCAACAAGGACCGCAAATTTTAGGGACAAATCTCATTAAGGTTTGATGGGTTTGAAAGTTTGAAAGGAAAACATCTCTAACAAAGACAAGCCTCAGTCAGATGAGTACGATTTTTACCGTCTCAAAGGATGTCATTGAAAGAAATAATTGCTGGCTAGAGGTCCCAGGAGACAAAACAAAGGCCCATTGTGGGATTCCTACCTAAGTTGCCATGGTATCAAGTAGTATAGAAAAAACATCAAAACTACAACGAACATCAAAGTTTAGCGAACCCGTTATC
Source organism: Thaleichthys pacificus (assembly GCA_023658055.1). NCBI lineage: Eukaryota > Metazoa > Chordata > Actinopteri > Osmeriformes > Osmeridae > Thaleichthys > Thaleichthys pacificus. The sequence goes on along the minus strand of CM042862.1, from coordinate 18,637,944 downwards.
AAATATGCGCCCTTTCTTTCCCTACCCACTATTCCTATCAGTGGAGGAGAAAACAAGTCGAGACGAAAGGTGCGGAGGAGAGAGAGTCTCTTACCTTCACTCAGGTGATGATGGTGTCAGTCCCTGAAAGAGCAGAGCGAGTGTGAGATTACAAGACTGGAGGAGCGTTCCCTGAGAGCCAACTGACTGTCTCTCTCTCTCTCTCTCTCTCTCTTTTTCTGTCTTTATTCTCCCGTTTCCTCCTTTCTTGTCCTGTTTTGTGACTCCAAGTCAGTTATAAACAGGGGGGGGGGGGGGGGGGACATGGGCGGGTGAGTTTGAGGGAGGGAGGGACCGTGGGAGGGAGGGAGGGAGAAGGAGGGAGGGAGAAGGAGGGTGACAAACAGGTGGGAGTGATTGGAGAAGGCAACCATTCTCTGTGGAGTGAACTATACCTAGGGGAGAGAGGCAGCACAGTTGTCTTTGTAGCCACAGCAATGTTACTGCGTTACACGCACACACAAACTGTCCTGTTCTCTACAGATAAAAGTCCTTTCAAATACACACAAACTTTCCTGTTCTCTACAGATAAAAGTCCTTTCAAATACACACAAACTTTCCTGTTCTCTACAGATAAAAGTCCTTTTCAAATATGTGTTGTGGTGTATCAGCGAGGTTTCGAGAATTGAGAAACCTGACAGTGACGTGCCTGCTTGTTAATCAAAGGTTGTGGCGAGCGAACTGACCACATCATGTTGTGAGCTTTGTTCCTGCTGCAGGTGCCTGTGTACAACTTCATTCAATGCCTCTTATTGACATCCATTTCGTGTAAAGGTCAGCTGATGGATATCCCATCAGAATGCATGTTGTGACTCGGCTCTTTCATACATGGAAGTGGATATTTTCTGAAGCGCATGGTCTTCAGACACGGACATGACTACGCCTCGTACAGGTTACTTAATGGAGGAGATGAGTGAAGGGGTTGAATCACAATTGTGGAGGAGGTTGTATGAATCTAATTGGAAATTGTATCTATTCTTAGTTTTGCATCACATATGACCACAATTTCACTGGCTCACTCCCTTTGACGTCAACATTTAGATTGTGTCTCCATTTAGGCTACTATAAAAACGAATGAGCTGATAGGCTCAATGTATGCAGTGAATGTGCGTGTCTGTGTGTGCATGTGGGGACACCAGTCTAGTGACATCACTTTTCTATGCCAACACAAATAAGGACTCTTTCTTTTTTTATTTGTCTCAAACAAATACCTGTATCTCTCTAAGAACAGTACATCATTGACTGGCATTATTTTATCTCACAGGAACCAGTTCACCGATACAGAAAACAAGAACGTAACTGTAAATAAGTGCATCTGCTTCATCAGTGGCAACAATATGACACAACAGCGACCCACTCTCCTGAACAGGAAAGCATTTCACAAGATCCCAGCATGTGTCAGTACCGTTAGTGTGCGTGTGCGAGACCCAATAGTTTCCAGAAGCCAAGAGGACATGACTTAACCTGACGTCTGACATCTGAAGCCTGTTCCATAAAGCAAGTTTACCGAATAAGCCAGGCAGATAATTGGTCTGGCGCATTTTCAGTTGATTCGGTTCCATAAAGCCAGACATTCCTGTAACACCTAATTTGGGAAGGAACAACACAGGCAAAGGCTGGCAGTTTGCTTGCACTGGACCAGGTTAGTTTGCAACATGACTTGCCATAGTAACTGAACTTGTACTAAATCAAACTTTATGGAACCGAATAAGCTGTAAATAAGACTAACTGACATAAGCCTGGATTTTTTTACTTGCTTTATGGGACAGGCCTCAGAAGTCCACAAGACACACACATGACCTCTGTGAGAGACAGGGAGAGCATTTAGGATCCAGAAAGGATGACATATGATTTTATCCTGAGCCCGTCTTTAATCCCCCCCAAAAATAAATACAAACATGTGCAATCCATGGACATGGTATTGAACAATTATAAAGTTGCAAAGGTAAACAATATGTCATGTAAACAAGGATGGGGAAGGTACAGAGTACTGTGAGCAACAGACTTAGCGGCCAGTCTGCATCCAGGCCTGTAGCCTGCCTCCTAGCCACCTAGCCACCAGTCTGCATCCAGGCCTGTAGCCTGCCTCCTAGCCACCAGTCTGCATCCAGGCCTGTAGCCTGCCTCCTAGCCACCTAGCCACCAGTCTGCATCCAGGCCTGTAGCCTGCCTCCTAGCCACCTAGCCACCAGTCTGCATCCAGGCCTGTAGCCTACCTCCTAGCCACCTAGCCACCAGTCTGCATCCAGGCCTGTAGCCTGCCTCCTAGCCAAGCTGTGTCCTGCACAGTGGCCAGTGGGCCAGCAGTTTGTCCCTTCCACAAAGAAACAGACTTCATCAACAGCATATTGTTCTTATGTCCTTTGAAGGTTCCGTTCACAGGGCTTCCAAGTTCTACAAAAGAACTATCAGTCAGTCAGGCAGTCTCTGTTTGTCTGCTTGCCTGGTTCCCCGAGGGCATGCCCTCCGTCCAGCTCGATGGCGGTTTCTTCGCCAGGTGCTCTCTGGGTCTCCATCGTCACCGGGTTCTCTCTCTCTCTCCGTCTCGCTCCACGCCTCAGGTGGCCTGCTTGTCCGGGTGGCTCTTCAGCTTGTGGAACTTGACGCTGTCCAGCTTCTCGAAGCGCTTCCCGCAGTGTTCACAGGTGAAGTTGTAGTGCGCCTCCGTGGTGTGCTTCTTCATGTGCCAGTTCAGAGAAGCTCGCTGGCGACACTGGTAACCACAGATCTCACACCTGGGACCAACAGACAGAGAGAGAAAGACAGAGAGACAGAGACAGAGAGACAGAGACAGAGACAGAGAGAGAGAGAGGGAGAAAGTGAGAATGAAAGAGAGACACAGACACAATGTGTATTGTCCTTCTACCAGAGGAAATACATGTTGATAATGCAGTTAGGTATCTTGGATAGCTTCAGACCAGGGTGGTCATACTGACTGTAAGGGGGTCTCTCCTGTGTGGGTCCGCCTGTGTACTTCCAGGTGGTTCTTGCGTTTAAACGACTTTCCGCACGTCTCGCAAATAAAGTCTCGGACTCCTGAATGGAGGGTTAGGGGAGGGGGGGGGGGGGGTTAAAGGGAAAGATACCTTTGGTGCTCATATTTACAACTTACTTTGTTAAGTATATATCTGTGTGTGTGTGTGTGTGTGTGTGTGCGTGTGCGTGCGTACACCCACCGGAGTGGATGATCATGTGTCGGTGGAGGTGATTGGACAGATAGAACTTCTTGCCACAGCCGGGGTGGGGGCACACCTTGGTCCTCCCCTTCCTATGCACCAGGTTCACATGGTTCTGGAGGTCAGAGGAACGACAGTACGGGACGGAAAGAAACAGAGAGAGAGTGAAGGGCGAGTGAAAAATGATTGATTTATAAATAAATAAACAAATGTCGAGAATCTGCATTTGTACTCTCCATGTCCACTCCACACAGTACTGGGATTATCTCCAGGTCAAAGTGCTTCCTGGTAAACGCTCCGGGGAGCCCCCTGGTTACCGTAGTTACCTGGAAGCTGCTGATGGCCACGTAGACCTGACTGCAGCCCTCGTACGGGCAGTGGAACATCTTCAGCATGCCGTCGGCCTCTATCACCGGCCCGCGCCGGCTCCTCTTTGACCTGACGCTACACAGACAAACACCGACCGTTAGGCTGGCGGGCGGAACGATACACCGGAGGTCAAAATCCCCTGTTTCCTGTTACCTTTCACCCTTCTGTGTAGCTACACCTGTGGACCTTGGTAAAGCCTTGGATCGACAAAGGATACACAGACGCAATGGGATATTTAGTGAAGGCAGTTGGGTCCGTTTCTCAGGACAGTTTCCCTAGGAGTTTCCCTAGTCCAGTGTTGCTCCAGAAGATCTACCCTCCTGTAGGTTTCCACTCCGACCCAAACCCACTCCCAGCCCCGGTTGTAACATACACGATTCAGTTTGTCAACCAGCTAGTTACTAGAATCCGGCGTGCTTGGATGAGGGAAGGAATGAAAAGCTACCGGACGGTAGCTCTCCAGGAACAGGGCTGGGCAGCCGTGGTCTGGTGGTCCACTCACCTGCTCAGGCCTCTCTCCAGATCCCGGTCACAGGTGGACTCCAGGCCTTGAGGCTCCACACTGGGCTGCAGCATCTGCTTCTCACTCAGCTCTGAGGGGGAGAGAAGAGCGGAGAATTCTAGAATTGCAACGTGACGACCCTTGGAGCTAGTGGACAGGTCAACCTTATTAACATTTATTTGTATTTATTTATAGCAAGCTAGTCCCTAAGTACAGTACATAGCATGTGTCGGAACGAGATCAAATCCACGTTTAAACAAAGGGTAGCGGAACTCAAGTTCAGATCAAACCTGTGATTGCGTCATCCTCCATTGGGTCAACTCCGGATTGGCACACCTGGTTGTAGGCCACACCCTCTATGACGGTGCAGGTGACTTCCTCTACGTCCCCGCCCCCCATGTTCAGCTGGATGCCCTCAGAGGTCAGGGCCTCGTAACTGGGGCCCGTGATGATGATAAGCTGGGGACAGGGCCAGACTGGTTAAACGATTATAGTACACGTATGTATATATATATATATATATATTGTATATACGGTATATTTTACTTCTTCAATTGGCTAAACTCCAAATGGGACAGTGCTACTATATACAATTTGCCAGCAGCAGACCACATTTTTCCTTTTCCGTGATACTACTGGCTGAGTAGTGAGTTGACATAATGATTTTGCCTTGGAGCTGTCATGTACTGTAGCATTCATTGGTGCAGCTGGTTACCTGGGAGCCCTCCAGAGATCCCTGCTGATCTGGTATTTCACAGCTGGCCACCACTGTCTGCAGTGTCTGAGCGTGAAACAGCTCCCCCTGCCTTGGTATGTGGCCTGGCAGAGCCATGGGCACAGTGGCTGTGTGGAGGTCGGGCTGGGAGCCCGCGCCCTCGTCGCCCGTGGGGTCACTCGTCTCTGCCAAGTCGTCCGCGTGTTTGTGGAGCCTGTCGGTCAGGGACGCGGTCACGACCACACACTCGTAGCCCTCAGCCTCTCCTCCTCCTCCTTCGTCTCCTCCTCCTCCTCCATCCCCCTCTCCTCTGGCTCTCCTCAGGTCTTCAGGCTCCTCCACGGGGTTGACGGCCTCGTCCAGGGCGTCAAAGGCCGGTCCTCGGATGTGGGCGTCAGGGTCTTGCGGCCTCTCCATCTCCACCTCCATCTCCCAGACGGACCCGGGCTGGCCCCCCATGAGGTGTCCTGTCAGCGGGGCTTCCCTGGGAGGGGGGTCCAGGCCTGGTAGGTGGCTGAGAGCTGTGGCCTCCTCACCGTGGCTCAGAAGGGGGATCAGGGCTCCGGAGCCTTGCGAGTCCTCTCCAGCATCTGTAGTGGAAAGAGGGGGAATCGGATACAGCCAGTTCAGAGCGGTTCTCAAGCTCATGACAATGAAATTGTTTTCTGATACTTTTGTTTTTCCATTTTCAATGAGCAAAACTTTGGTTCCTTCATCTCTCTCTCTCTCTCTCTCTCTCTCTCTCTCTCTCTCTCTCTCTCTCTCTCTCTCTCTCTCTCTACCTGTGAGCTGTGTTTCTGCATCTGTCTCTCTCCTCCTGGTTACAATGCCAGCTGTGGTCGTCAGGTCTTCTTCCTCCTCCTCGCACGGTATCTCCCCCTCTGCCTCTGACTCGCTGGACCCTCTTGGAGGCAAGGAGAGGTACTGCACGAATGAGTGGTCGCCGTCACACTGCCAGATAGCCAGTGTGGAGAAGCCTGGCTGGGGCTCCAGTGTTTTGAGCTGTGGTTCATGTGGGCAGGTTAGTAAGTGGTCCTGGTACCAGCTGACCAGGCTACGAAGGCTGGAAACCCTCTCCTTCTTGACTACAGGACAGAGAGCAAACAGACATGACTGCTCAGACAGTAATACTCCTCCAGTATACTGACTGGTGACTGCGTTGAGACACACAAACACAAACACACACATACACATACAGCTGTATTATCGCAGCATCACTAACCTCTCCTCTGTGTCATGCATGATTCGGGAGTAATCTTCTTTCTGACAGCAAATAGGATAAACGTGACAACGTTACTGTGACATTGTGGCTATGAATACAATGCCATACCATTTTTGACAGGGAAGGGGTATAGATAGGTTAAACTCAAATCAACTGAGAACAAGAACGTGTATTAGGACTAGTTAGGATCACCAGACACAAGGAGGTCCAGCGGGCCTTTTTGTCGGAATTCTACTCAACTACTGTAGCTAGTAAACACGAATGCATAAATCAACATAGAACGTATATTTACCGGCCGTATTTTTGCTGGTAGCGCTCTCCGTATGTTGAGTTGAGTAGGATCAGGTACTCTGCAAGTCCAGCGTCACTCAAACTCGTTCGCCGGCGAAGCTCACTCCAGACCTTGTGTGACTCTCCGAGGTAGACTCGCCTGACATCGTACTTCTTTCGAGATTCAAGCCGTCTCTGTGCTCGATCAGAGTCTGTAAGTCTAGGGCGTCCTCTGCACCTTCTCAAAATTGCTTTCATTTGGTCCCCGGCGTGTTTAGTATCCAGGGGACCTTCTATTTCTGCATAACCATCCGACATCTTACAACAGCTGTCTGTTGTTGTGATTTTCAAGGAGAGGATTCGATCGCGGAAATACTGTGTGACCTTACAGGAAGGAAGTCAACTGAGTTGCGCGTACATCATTGTTGCGCTGCACATTCCCATTTTCTGATGAAAGATAGACGTTATGCACGAACAGTGAAGCTGTGCTCGAATGTCGAAACAAAATAAACTTGGAATATGACATATCGAAGTTTATTTTGTTTATGTGATGAATATTTTGTGAAATTGTCAATTCTGTTCAAAAACTTGCATTGGCAAAGTGAATTGCGCTGATCGCGTCCCTTGTTGATCTGCACAAACTTTTGCCGATGCGAAAACCTTTTTCAATATTACGGATAGCCCGAATGGGTGGAGCATAAATTTAGGAGGGAAAGTACAGGGGGAAAAAACAATGCTGTCCTTTCTGCTACGCCGGCGTATTGATCTGGTTAAATTGTCGTTGTTACGCTGTCACGTTCCACGTGCAAAATGTCAACAAGCTTGTGCGGGAAAACCCACGGCCAACGGAGACATATGAGCTAGTAACTTTAGTGATCTTTTTTACGATGGCCGATATTTTAACGCTTGTGTTTAAATCATTCATTACGCGGGGATCGAAACAATTCAACGTTCTGCTCCCTTCAACATGCAGCACGTTGGTAATCGGTGATAAAAACATTAGCCGCTCGCTTCTCCTTTTCGCGGCTGTGAAAGCTGCCAGTGAAATGGGGATGAAAGTTTTGTTTCTGACCCAGACTCAAATAAAGAGCCTTCCAGCGTCTTTACAACATTGCATGTCCAGTCTGAGTCCGGACAATTTAAAGGTACAGCAAATGACTAGTTACATACTATAGTTGTATTGTTTTTCGGTTATTTATTTTTCTAAACAAACAGCCATGGTCTATTACTAAGCATAAAAATAGTCAATCTAGTGAACGAGAACGTAGCCATTTTGTTTATAGGGTGCTTTTACCGCTACCTCTACAACTCAGACTAGTCCTAACTACAGACTATATAGGTCCTATCCCAGCTCCCATTTCCCCCTCCTCAGATGGAGTAATTATTTTATGAATTTTAAGAATATTTCGTGTTGGCCCACAGGCAGCCAAAGCTCCCCTTGAATCACAGGGGCAAAATGGGGGTCAGATGGCTGAGCGGTTAGGGAGTCGGGCTATTAATCAGAAGATTGTTGGTTCGATTCCGGCTGTACCAAATGACGTTGTGTCCTTGGGCAAGGCACTTCACCCTACTTGCCTCAGGGAGAATGTCCCTGTACTTACTGTAAGTCGCTCTGGATAAGAGCGTCTGCTAAATGACTAAATGTAAAACGTCCAGGAGGATTTTAAGTACATTTCTCAAGTAAGATACAGTGAAGGGATTGAGTAGTTAATTTAAACTACCCCCAATTATTAATTAAAATAGGGGTGTAGTAAAGAAGAAACAGCAAGGGGCAGAACTTGAGTCAAACTAACTGTATTATTGTTATATCTACTGCCCCACAGAAAATCAAGTTTGTGTATCCCAGGACAGTGGAGGAGTTACTGCAGGAAGTGGCCATCCTGCACGAGTCCACAGCCCCTCCATCCCTGGTCATCGTAGATGGACTGGAGGGTTACCTGGCCTGTCCTGGGCGGAGCCATGGAGGGCAGCTGGGACAGCAGTCCTCAGCTGCCCATGTCTCTGCACTGCTGTATGACACGGCTGCCTTCCTCACACAGACCCTGGAGAAGAGAGTCTCCAGCCTGGCCCCGTGCCGGGTCATTGTGTCCTTCCAGTCTGACTGCGAGGGCCATGCGGCTGGGGAGCCCTCAGGTGTGGACCCTGTCCTGCAGGTCTTGGACCGCTACTTCCAGGTGCGCTGCACCCTGGACCAGGATAGAGGCTCTGGGCCTACTGCGGATGGGTCTCAGGACTTGTGGCGGGTTTACCTCTCAGGTTCGGGCATCACTAACGCCGCCCATGGTGGATGTGAGGACCTTGGCGTGGCTCCAGAGTGGAGGATGAACGTTCAGACCAATGGTTCGTTGGAGTTTTCGTTGGTTTGAAACGCAGCCCAGCAATGGATGAGCCTGTATGTTCTGATCCGAGGGATTTGTGTCACTGTTTAGTACATTACTGTATTTTGCCTGTGAACTGTAGCCTTTTCAAAAGCTCTGCCAGAGATGTTTGTACTTTCTTTTGGAATGTGCTTTCTGTGTGAACTGACATGGGACCTGATAACACTAATCTTCTCTTCTGCTCTGTCTTTATCTCGCCCATGTTTCGTTGTGACCTTACGTTCACTCAGTCTGTCTGACTCTTGACATGGCTGTCGAAGCCTGCATGTTCTGGCTGTCTGTTCTGGCTGTCTGTTCTGGCTGTCTGTTCTGCAACAGTACCTTTTTGTCCTCTCAAACTGCTGTACAGACCACAAGGCGTACTGGTAAAACATCAATTTAATCAGATAAAACGAGGAAAAAGGGAATGAGATATGATCAAACAATTGTGATCCCAACGTTTTATACACTTTAAAGTGGAGATTATCATCACAGTAATATCGTGACATTGTGATTAAGATATCATTTACCGGCTTGGACTTGAACAAAATATAAGCCAGAAAGCAACACACAACATTGTATTCTCAAGAGACATTTGGTATATATTTTTTTTTAATGATGACCATTAACATAAGTGCATATGCAATTTTTGAAATGTAGTTACTTTGTTGCTCTACCGATGCTGTCCGACTGATCCAGGGATTGTATCTGCTCTTATTAGGACTCTACCTCAGCAAGCCAACATCTAGGTCACTCAAATAAGAAACCTTACTTATTTTTGACCTGATTTAAATGAGCTTATTAATGAAATTAATACAATAATGCACCTAGACCATTTCAGGCTGTAAAACTGATACATATAAAGATATCGACAGTGTGAGACAACCTCAACATTTGATCATTTGTGTTAATTCAGCCTCTAAAGAATTTTACAGAAATAATATAAACATTTACAGTTTTATTTACAAACATTGTGGCTAAAATACTTTTTAAATGCAAAGAGACAACAACTCAACAGACAAGGAAACAGTGAAGAGGCCCGGCTGCCAAACAGGCCACCAGTCCCGGGCCAGTGTGTCCGCTGTATGTGCCAGTGGGCATGAAGTGCGCAAGTTAGTTTCCCCATCAGTAGATTGGCTGTCCTGCCACCATGGCTCTTCTGTGTGCTGCTGGGATCTGGTTCTTGTACTCGTTGGCGTAAACCGGACCCTTTCCCAGGAAGTCTATCCGACTGGAGCTCATGGGGCTGTAGTCCATGGAGATGCCGGAGTCCGCCACCCCCATGTAGGTGTACCCCGGGCCCTTGGGCGGCCAGGTGTGGTTGGGGTACTCGAAGCTGGACTGGGAGGAGAGGCGCCCCGACCCGGAGCTCTGCCGTAAGGAGCCCAGGTCGGAGCGGGACTCGGTGGCGGATCTCCCGGAGGCGAAGAGGACCTCCAGGGGCAGGGTCTCCTCCAGGATGTCGTTCAGGGGCTCGTCGGTGCTCCCACTGGGGTGGCGCGTGTTGAGGGTGACGTAGGTGTCTTGAGACTCCAGCAGGGAGGACTGGGAGCGGGCTGTCGGGTGCTGGTGGAAGGCCCGTAGCTGCTCGATCAGCCACTGGTCGTTTTTGGACTCCCTCCAGGCTTCCTCCATAATCTCCGAGGCCAGCCTCTTGTCTTTCTCCTCTTCCCCTTCCTCATCTCTACCCTCGGCCAGAGCTGCAGAGGCCTTGGGGTGCGGGGCGGAGGTGGGTAAGGGGGGACCCAGGCTGACCTCGGAGAGGACCTCCACTGGAGCAGGAAGTTCATCCGAGTAGAAGAAAGCTGGCGACAGCCACATGCCTCTGTTGCTGTTGCCCAGCCATTCCTATGGAGGAGGAGAAATGTGAAAGCATCAGAAACGCTGAATGCCAGACAGTCCATAAAATGGCCACACAAAATAAACAACATTTTTATCACCTTAAAGTCACCACCGTAATCTGTGAAGAGGCCTTGGAACTTGCTATCAGGGGTGGGAATGACGGGCCATACCTTCTTTAACAGAAACCTGAGGAGGTATACAGAGATAGCACGCCATCATATCTCACATCTTGGACTCTGTGCTGAAGTTAAGGGAGACCTACATACGGTATGAGGGTGTGTGTGTCGACTGAGCATGAACGTGCGGATGACTGACCTGCGATAGTACAGGAGCACGGTCAGAGACAGCAGGGTGAGGATGACCGAGATGATGATGCTCAGGGACAGAATGAGAGGATCCAGGACTGGAATGAACACGGTAGAACACAGTTGAACACAGTCGAACACAGTCGAGACAACCCGTCCCCAACGGCCAAGACTTCTGTACTCCGGTCTATGTTAAGAAGCTGACCTGCTGGGAGGGTTTCCATAGACGCCGGCGCGGCCCAGGCACTCCAGTAGCCGCTGTAGCTGACCCCATCCAGTTTGACCCGCACGCTGACCTGGTACCTGGTCGCAGGCTGCAGGTCCCTCAGGACCAGCTCTGAGCTGGCTAGCACTTCCTCCACCTGGACCTAGCAGAGAGATCAGCACAGATCAGACCCACAGCTCAGAGGACAGTCGCACAATTAACAGTGATGGTCAGACTAGCAAGAGTTGCATCTGTAGTAGCCATATCATTTCGCAATGTGCGTGTCCTCCTTGTAATACATGGACACAGACAAATAGTATATTCACAGAAAGTTCAATTCTCCAACAACCCGGAGACTTTTTGTTGGAGGACATTGTGACTGGTTCCTGAGGCAGGGTGTGTTGCAAAGGCGGTGTTACACACCTTTCCCACGTGGCCGCCCACTGGGGCGTAGCTGACCTCGTACATCATGTTGCCTTTGATGTATTTGAGGGGGGGCGGGCGCCAGCTCACTCGCAGCTGACCCTGCTGGTCTGTGCTGCTTACAGTCAGGTTGGCCGGGGGGTCCAGCAGGACTGATAAAACACAGACAAGAAGGGTCAGGATCAAATCAAATCTAAATGAGTCTGAAGGTTTCATGGAGGGCCAGTTATGTGCACAAGTTGTCCCATGACTGGCTACAACGATCACAACATTGCCTGATCTACAACGGACGACTCACAGACGAGATCCATGAAGAGGCTGCGGTTGTGGATGAGCAGTCCACCGCGCTGCACTTGGACGTCCAGGGGGACAAAGAACTGGGTCTGGGACAGACGGCAGAGATACAACTGCTTCCCGCCCACTAGTGGCCGGGAGGACACATTACACCTGTTGCTGTTCTCATTCCTGGGGAGAGACGGGGGGGAGGTGTGGGGGTCGGGGAGGTGGAGCGGAGGGGCACAAAGCAATACTTAAAATGTTGAACATACTTCTGCTATTGGGTTTCAAACCCGTGATTGCGAGGTGTTTCTTCTTGACGTGTGGCGGTTGCCGTCATCTCAGTCCGAGCTTCCTTTCCACCAGCATAGTATATGTGACGTGTGACCCCATGAAAAGAGGCCCCCTGGCTCGCTCAAAACATCCCTAGGGACGGCGTGAGCTGTTGACAAACGTCCCCGCCAGTACTTACAGGTATGTGTAGGTGAAAGTGTACTGGTCAGGTGATCCTGCTGTCTCCTGGTCCTCCTCCCAGAAGCATGTCAGGTCTCGCCAGTCCTCAGCAAAGCATTTGGGGTTTTCGGGTTCTTCACGGAGCAGAAGAGACACTGGTGTGGAAAGAGGAAAGAGGATGAAGGTGCACAGGAAGTATGGTTCACAGACAACGAGGCAAAGGCACCATTTTAGGGGTGTCTTTAGAGATATTGTATGTATAGATTAATCTGGATTGACATTTTCAGTATAAGCTTCTTCATGACCATTTTTTTCACTGTTTAACTATATAAATATATCCATTGAAATATGAGCACATAAATAAAGATAAGATATGCAAAATAGAGCATAAACAGGAGAATTATTATATAATAATTTTTATGGAGATCGATTATAGGCTAATGGTGTTTTTCTCTTGGAAAGCCACTAAATGCAGTTGAAAAAACTAAAACAGTAATTTATTTGTAAAACCATCTCTTACCTTTAGTTTCCAGATCGTGCGCACCTTGCACCGAGGACTCCTTCAGGACACAACATATTACCGAGCATATCACCAGCCGAGCAAGTTTTTCATGTAACATTTTCTCTATTTAGAAAGTAACCTGCGTCGTCTGTTCTTTCGCATAACTACTGCACAACCAGCTCCACGCGTTCGTTTACTCGCTTGTGCTTCTAGACAGCTTGAGACGGAGATAGCGTGGATAGCCTTGCACAGTTGCGCGCGTGCATCGCTGGAGATAAGGCGAGGGAACGCGTCTCTCGAAGGCTGTTTACTTCCTTTGCAAATTCACTAGTTTCTTAGAGGTGGAGCATGGTCAATTTCACAACTTTCTTCAAGCGTGTTTTAAAGGGCGGGGACTGAGCAAATCATTGACGTTTACAACCTGCGTGCATGCATATGTATCGGACAGTATGTTCGCAGTATGTCACACCGCTACTCAGATAATTATTTGCCTAATCAATAAAAATAGTGAATGATGTGCATAGTCATTATGTTAAAGATGTTAACCTAATAATCAAATAGCCTTGACCTTGGCACTACTGCAATCTTATTTATGCACACCTTTTCACCTTCTGATTAGGGTTCAAGCTGGTCATCAAACTCGGTGAATGATTTGTCATCATCCACTGCACAACACCGAGAAACAGTCTCGAATATCATATGGTTCAGAAAGTCAAATTAAGTTTGTCTCCTTCTAGAGCTGGTGCTAAAGTTCTTTATAATGCCTTTTATTTGCTAAACGAATTTACTCCACAAAACTAGAATCAAAATGGCACCAATTGACCTGGAAGTAACAGCAACCATAGGGCCAGTGAACTCACAACACACTACTAAACGGTTCCTTATCTCTGACCTGCACCCATTATGTTTTTTTGGGGGTTTTTGCGCTCAACCCGTCTTATCGGCCCGTCACTTGTCCAGTGATAAGCATGGGGGCGTTTAGCCTCACAGGACCCACCCCCATCTACTCCACCTCCCCTTGAATGTGGTAACTCAGCTCCTTGATTGCCTCCTTCACCTCTCGAGGGAGGCTTGAGTCTCACTGACATTTTGGTTTGGACATAGTCTCGCCAATTACTGATCTTATGAAACGATCCCCATATGGGCCTGTTGTTTTGCCAAAGTCCACACACACACACAGGCACACAAGCACGCCCCCACCGGGAAGTTTGTGGGTGGCTGGATTAGGAAGGTGGCAGGAAGAGGCGACGGGGGGGAAATTGGAGGGGGGGGGGGCTGGATAATTATAAACACGGTCTTTGAAGAACACGATACGACAACGATGTTTAATGCAACTTGTCCCTCTAACAGTACAACTGGCCTCAGCTTGCCCCCCCACCCCCCACCCTCCAGTTGAAATGGTCTCGAACCTCCCATGGGCAGAGTGTGGTTTTCTGCAAAGATAAAAACAAGCCTCTGTCCAATGCGGCCATAGATGATAGATGCAATCAGCATGTCTACACGCATGCATGTACGCACCCACGCACCTACCGGGCAGGTTGTGGGGGGCTGGTTTAGGGAGGTGGGTGAGGATAAGGGACAATGGCAGTATGTGGTTTTCTGTGTCGTTAGATAAAAACACCAAGCCTCTGTCCCATGCAGCTATAAATTATAGATGCAATCAGCAGACTAAACCGCAGACGTGTTGTAAGATGTACAGGTCGAAATGCATCTGATTGTGGGTCCTGTTCTCCAGCTCTAGCTTGTTTACGGGACTGTAGAAATGACAAATGTGATTTCTCCTTTTTTGTGTTTTCTTTTTCACATCATTCTTTTATTTCCACAAACACATTTATGAATATATATATATATATATATACTCACTTTATACACACCTTCTAATAAATGTTTTCAATCTCAAGAGTTTTATGTGGAACATAAAGACAAACATGGACAGTGTGACTACCTCTCTTCTGGTGCAAAAGACCGACAACATCTGGAGTGAGAACATAAAGGTACAAAAGGACACAAAAAGGGGACCACAAAGCAGGTAACACACAGTCCTTTCATCCACTAACAGCCTCACACGCCAAACTGGAACGCGTCGAGTGTCTGTTAGGACCTGTTCCGAACCACACTGTCAACGCTGAACACCAGACACTGGAGCCAGCTGGACATTCAGGACACGCGAGACATCGTCCTTCACCTGCGGTAGCATACGTACAGCCACGATGTCCTGCGACAAGGGAAAGCCTTGGAGCCAGCGGGTTGTAAACTTGTAAGAAAAGTCCTGCTTTTAGTGTCGTCAGTGAGCGAATTGACTATGTACTCTGACTAAACTCTGCATTACCTGTCCACGACGCACCCCTGCACAGTGTAGCCTGTGCTCAGCAGTGGACACAGGCAAGACAGGCCATCGTGCGAGACAGCAGAACAGAGAGGGAGAGCAGGGTTTGGGTCAGTCTTGTCCCCCTTTCAGCAGTAGTGTAGAGAAGAGGAGAAGAGGGGAGGGAACGTACGTTGGCATGGCAATGAGAGGCAACCACTCTGGGGACAGAGACCGACACCGACCCTAACTGACAGCCAGGAGCTTGCCCAGACAATGATAGTAGCATGGCAGTGTGTGTGTGTGTGTGTTAGAAGGGACCACATGCACACAGTGTGTCGTTTTCACAGTCATTCTTCAAGTGTCTGTGTTAATGTAAGTGCTCTGCACGCCTGCATGTGTGTGTGTGGGTGTGTGTGTGTGAGAGAGAACACTGAACGGAGGCGCGCTGTTACCAAGGGGTGTGTGAGGACATGCCACTGCATGGATCATGTGACCAACCAGTGACACTGGTTGAAACCCTCGAGCGCGC
Organism: Thaleichthys pacificus; assembly: GCA_023658055.1. Classification (NCBI taxonomy): domain Eukaryota; kingdom Metazoa; phylum Chordata; class Actinopteri; order Osmeriformes; family Osmeridae; genus Thaleichthys; species Thaleichthys pacificus. The sequence goes on along the minus strand of CM042862.1, from coordinate 18,622,451 downwards.
CCAAAAAACGTGTGAAATGTGGCTCTTGCCAAATATTCGACTTCCATTACAGCAGACCGCATCCTCGGGCGCCAACTGCAGTGAGTAAGGCCCAGGCTGGCTTTCCATACATGGCAGGCTACTGGCAAAACCATAACAAGCACCAGAATAGTGTTAATGGACTTAGGTGGCCTCTACAACAGGGTAACAAGCATAGGAGGAGTGGAACCATAACCATGGTAACCTTACCACCTGGTAAGAAGGTGGGAGAGCGGAACGAGGCAACGTTACTGGTTGTCTGAAATGCCCGGCTCATGACATAACGTGGAGTTGTTGCCACTGACAACGCTCGGAACCCCAAGTATCTTCAGGCTCGTTAGACACTGAGGATCACTGCTGTCCAACCGGTCAGCGTGTCAGAACATCCACTTTTCTCAGGTCGGCCGTCTTATATTGGCACTCGTCTCTTTCGTACTTTTTACGGTGCAGTGGCGTGGTTTTACAAGCGTTATCAAAAGGTGAAACCGGCAATGGTTCAAAAATGGCAATCCGACATAACACATCGGCCTTTCTACAAACTGCCTTCAATGGCTCGAACAGTAAAGCCATTTGTGATACCGGTTTCTCACAAGAAACACCCGTTTCACTTTGAAACTCCAACAAGTGCTCAGAGAGGACAATGCTGAGAAGGCAGTTGACTGAGGAGGGAGAGAGTGTGTGTGTGTGTGTGTGAGGGGATGGGGGGGGGGGGCTGGGGTATCAGCCCAACACAGGACTAGCACAGTCCCCAGGAGAGAGATGGGGAGATGGGGCGTGAGGGGGAACACAACAGAGGAAGAGGCCTGGGGGGGTGAGGAGGTGACGGGTTATCTCAGAGCTGCTGCGTGGGTTTGTGGTGGATGTGGTTGATGGGGGCAGGGGGGGGGGGGGGCTGTGTTTGAGGTTAGGAGTAGTGGGGCCAGGCTGGGGTGGAGGGTGGAGAGGTGAGAGGTGGACTTGAGGCCCAGTGAGGGGGGAGGCTTCAACAGAGGACAGGGAAGGGGGCGGAGCCTGGAGATCCAGAGGAGATGAAGGCAGAGGGTCGGAGGGGGACGCCGTGTTGGCTTAGCAGCCGCAGCCCCCGTGGCTGACCGGGGGCGTGTCCTGCAGGTCGGAGGCCCTGTGATTGGACATGAGGTTGGCGTCCCCGGCCATGCTCTCGTTCATCTTGTCGCAGATGACGTCCACCAGCCGCTCGAACACCTGCTTCACGTTCATGTTGTCTTTGGCGCTGGCCTCGAAGAACTGGAACCCTGGAGAGAACGAAAGGAATGGAAGAGAGAGGGGAGGGGAGGAAGAGAAAGAGAGCAATGAGAGAGAGAGACAGAGAGAGACAGAGACAAATATAAATAGAGTTTTCAGTTACATAAACATTTTAATGAGGTACTAACCTTTCTGTTTACATAGAACGTGGATACACTAATCCTACGCTATATTTTGTCTTCCTGTGCTAGTTCACATTTACCTAATAACAATAAAACAACATTGACATTAATAAGTACTTTGCAAGAGGTTTAGAGAGAGAGAAAGAGAGAGAGAGACAGAGGGATGGGTGAGCGAGAACGAGAGGGATGGGAGAGGGACAAAGAGAGGGATGTGGAAGGAGAGAGAGCGAGACAGACGGATGGGGGAGCAAGAGAAAGAAACGGAAAGGGGAGGGAGAGAACGGCGGAGGAGGCATGTTGTCAAATCAAGCGAACAGAGTCTGTATTGGAAAGTGCGGGAGGTTCTCAGGCTAGTGTGTGATGCTGCCAGGCCCCCCCTCACCCAGGTCCTCTGCCAGCCTGTGGCTGTCCTCCGTGGGCACGATCCTGTCATCCTCCAGGTCGCACTTGTTCCCCACCATGATCACCTGGGCGTTGTCCCACGAGTACGTCTTGATCTGGGTGGCCCTGAAAGAGAAACCGGAGGGAATGGAAGAGAAGAAAGAGTAACCCTAACCCATGAATCTATTCGACTGACTCCTAGCAGTGGCAGAATAAAGTCAGGTCAGCTGACTACGGCTTAAAGAGCCAGTATGGAAAAGGAAACCGATTCCAAAACCAAGTGAAAAGATGTACTGGAACTCTACAAGGCTCAAGCGTCTTCCTTTCGAAAGCAACAGGCTTCTACTGGGCCCTTCTCCCCTTCGCAGACTCACCAGTCCTGCACGGCGTTGAAGGAGTCCTGGTTGGTGATGTCGTACATGAGCAGGAAGCCCATGGCTCCTCTGTAGTAGGCTGTGGTGATGGTCCGATAGCGCTCCTGGCCCGCTGTGTCCTGGTGCACACACACACACGGACGGACACACACACACGGACACACACGCACGCACGGACACACACACACGGACACACACGCACAAACACACACGCACGGACACACATGCACGGACACACACACACACACACCATTTACTTTGTTTGCACTTCATACTTCTGCTTTTAAGTTATTACTATCTGCATTTCTGGTTAGATGCTAACTGCCTATTATAAGTGAGATTGTGACAATAAAAGGTTCATCTAATCCAATCATCATACCGAGGTCAGATTGTGAACAGGCGTTGTTGGACCAGAAGGGGGCAGCGTTGCCATGCCTCCCTACAGGCCTTCCTTCTATAGAGCATCTAACATGAGTCATGACAAGAACAGTATACAGTTTAATTGACTATGATTCTTAAGAATAAAAACAACGTCAAATCAGGGGTCCCAGAAATCGACCGTTCCAACGTGATAAACTGGAATAATGGCGAGTGGCTTTGAGGATTCAGCCCTACGAAGGCTTCCTGTAAAACCACTCATAACCCTGTATCCTCAGATGCCCGCTCACAGATCATCATCGAACCACCAAGGGCACCTGGAGCCCCTGCCCTTCATCCTAACTGCCCGGTCAAACGACCCAGGGCAAGACGACGACAGGAAGAGGAGGAGGACGAGGAGGATGAAGAGGGAGGAGAGACAGGCCTCCCTACGCCCTCACGCTCGTTTCCCGGAAACGTCTTCGAATCAAGTCGAGCGTGACGTCACGGTGGCCCCCGATGGATTCAGCCCCCCGCCCCCCCAAACAAACACACACGCAGACAAACAATTCAACAGGTGAGAGAGGGGACTGAGTTGGCACGGCAACCATCTCGGGCACCTCTGGCGGTCGCCTGGTAACCTGGCTTGGGTCCTTCATTAGCATAAGAGGCTCTTGCATCACTGAGGGGGCTGGAGTGAGGGCTGGGAGGTTGCCCTGGTAACAGGGGTTTATGAATGTTCTATTAGAGGGGGGGGTGGGGGGGGGGGGGATTAAGTGTGTTGGCCGGCAGACAGTCCAACCTGACCTGGTCTCTCTGTACTCTAAACCAAAATACACACAGCTGTTGGTATAATAGAGAAGGGCCACAGGAAAAACATGGACCAAGTGGTTCTGAGAGTGCGTGTGTGTGTGTGTGTGTATTGTGGCTATCGCGCTCATGCTCAGTGACTTCGTGCGGGAATGGGGAGGGGGAGGGGGGGGAGGGGGGAGGGGGGGAGGGGGGGGGAGGCATCTGTTTCATCTCCGAGGTCCTTTTCCCTTCCATTGATGGACAGAGAGCAGATCCATGCATTCTTATCTGATGCGCGCATCGCTGATCAAATATTTGTCAGGATAATAGAACTTGTGTCAGCGTAACCAAATAGACTATATACTCCTATAAACAGACTGCTCCCCAGGGCTCCTATAAACATCTACAAGGGACCCACAGTGACGTCATAAGGCCTGTTCACTGTGTATGCGTCACCTGCCGCCTACACACGGCAGCAACACACACACATTTACACAAACATACAAAAGCTCCTGGACCACACTTCCTGCAAAGCAGATTGTGTGTGTGTGTGTGTGTCCGTCATTGTACAGGTGACAAGCACGACACCACAGAGGCCTGCTGGCAGCTGTTGTCATCATCGCCAGCTTACACCTGTGGCCCGACACGCATGTGTTCACCTGGAGTCGACCAGGTGGAACTCTTCAAGACAGGTGTTTGACTCAGCCCCCGTTGAACACGAACGTCGCTCAACATTCTATTTGTGCTCTCAAGAAGGAGAGCCTCCCCGCTACATCCACACCCTGAAAACACACTGACACTCAAGAGGCCAGTGAGGGAACGGTGTTTGTCAACCGATTAGTGAACTCGGCGGTATGGATGGCCTGCTCCATAGTCCTCCATGATCTGTACAGGCTTATATTTGTTCTATACCGTAGACTGCCTCCACTAGCTCACCCAGTCTGCTGGGGGAAAGCTTGAAGGAGGATTAGCATGTCGGATTTGGCCTGCTCTTGTCTAGGTGGCTGAGTGTGTGCTTTGGTTTGGACACTTGAGCTGTTAAACAATCTTTCTTGAAACCCTCTTTGCTTTGGATGGAACGGTCGAGCGACCAGTAGCTTGCATACTCAAGCCCACGTAACTTGAAACAGATCATCCCAACCACATCTGTGGCTAGTTCGCTGGCAACAAAACTGGTCATTGAATAGCATGGTGTCCACCTCAACTGGACTGCCTGGGATGGATGGAAGGAACTTTACAGAACCTCACATGTTCTAGAACTACCTGCCAAGTCTGGTGGAACACGAAGCCTTGACCAGGAACATCGTGTTTTAGGAGTTTGGTAAGTGGAACTGAAAGCCTGTCACAGCCGGTGCTTCAATTAACCAGGAGATGAAAACCGGAATGAGGGCCGTATTTGAGCATGACTCATTGTAGACTTGTAGTGTTCCGAAGAGGCATTTAGTGGTACGTAACACAACCTGATCATTATTTTTGAATGCCGATCTGCCGGGGCCAGTGTGTCATGTCAAGAACCGGGTGAACCTGAAGGAGGACTGTAAAACTGTCTGAAGAAAGACAGGAGGAAGGGAACCTGGAGAAGCAGGAAGGAAGGCTGATGGGCCATATTTAACATGCAAACAGTAAGTCACAGGTGGTAGCCTATCACTTTGGTGATGAACAGATTATGAAGTATGATGGTGTATCTATTACTATTAGGTACCATAGACTGGAATTTGGAGATATTTTTTTTTTTGTCATTTATTTAGCAGACACTCTTATTTACATTTTTTACATTTTAGTCATTTAGCAGACGCTCTTATCCAGAGCGACTTACAGTAAGTACAGGGACATTCCCCCGAGGCAAGTAGGGTGAAGTGCCTTGCCCAAGGACACAATGTCATTTGACACGGCCGGGAATCAACCTAGCAACCTTCTGATTACTAGCCCGATTCCCTAACCGCTCAGCCACCTGACTCCAATATTTACAGTTGCTTCATCCACCAGAGATTATGACCCCAGGACTCGTGTGAGCATCGCTATCATAACCCAACCTTCGCAGCATCCAGCTCACCCAAATCTGCAGCTTGATCCTCTTGTCGTTGCGGAAGATGGTCTTGACCTTGAAGTCGATGCCCACGGTGCTGACGAAGGCGGAGGTGAAGGAGTCGTCGGCGTAGCGGAACAGGAAGCTGGTCTTGCCAACGCTGCTGTTGCCGATGATCAGCAGCTTGAACATGTAGTCAAAGTTCTGGTCCGCCGCGTCCTTCGGGGACGGCTGCTGCTGTAATCGGGATTCACCCACCGTCGCCATCTACAGGAGGGGAGGGGGAAGTGAGTGGAAGGAGGGGAGGGGTGGAGAGAATGGGGGGGAGGAGTGGAGAGGAGAGAGGTGGGTAGAGTGTTTTGGTTTATCTTGGCATTGACGTCCTTGTTTTCTTGCTTTCACAAGGCCAACAACGAGGACGTTTGGACATCCTGTGAGCTCACACCAGGACGGGGTTGATTTGTCATGTGACTGCCAGCGTGCATGGATGTGGACCTAGAGAAGAGGAAGAGCTGCTCATCTGTCCTGGACGGTGATCTGCTTTCAGCACGACCTCGGTGCAGTCTCAATCATTCGAAATGATGAGAGGGTGAACCAAAGAGCCTCCCTCTCTCTCCTCCCTTCTCCCCTCCCTACCCTACCATCCTTATCTACATCCTCCTCACACCTCTCCCTCCGCTCTCCTCCTCTCCCCTCAACCCCGTCCTACCTCAATCCTCCTCCTATCTCTTCAAAAAACCCTTTCTCTCCGTCTCTGATCCTTCGAGCCTGACTGCAGCTTGCCTCTGATGATCTGCGTCTCCGTGGAGACAGAACAAAGCAACAAAGCTGGCTGAAGCAGACCCATTAGTGAGGCCAGACCAGCTCACTCTGCAGCTAGAGAGAGAGAGAGAGAGAGAGAGAGAGAGAGAGAGAGAGAGAGAGAGAGAGAGAGAGAGAGAGAGAGAGAGAGAGGCAGACAGAGCAAATGAAGGAGACAGAATGGGAGAGTAAGATTGAGAGAAAGAGAGAGAGAGTTAATGAGAATGGGAAATAATGAAACTGGGAGAAAGAGAAAGCTCCATACATCCAAAATAAGGCTTTATCGATAGGGTCTGGAATTGTATAAAACCTAATCTGCCACACCAAATGACCAGAGTCAAAGTTTTTAATCAGCATGTCCAGCCGCAAAGTTGCAGCAATGACAGGTGTTGAAACAAGTTCCTTTAAATATGCGTTTCCTCACTATCTAGAAGGAACAAAAGACCAAGCAGCAACATAACATTGCTTTCTCAATACATTCACAGACAAACTAATCAGTGCACCAACTATGCCACAATTCAACCTGTTCAATTTCGCAAAACCCTTTTAGGGTAATCTTGTCACATGACACTTGTCTGGCTTGAGACCAGGCCATTAACTGGTGGCCATTTAGTTTGTCCTTTTACTGTAAATATCAATATTTAAATATCAAAGTGTGCTGTAGTTTAGAGTACAGGGCCAGATAGTTATTTCTCAATATAGGTGACAGAACTGCTCAACTATGCCCACGTTCAGTCAGCACAGCAACACTGACTCCTGCTGCGTGCAAAGCCCCCTTGAGTAAACCAGTAGTTGATCATATGTTGTTTTCCCCTCCTGCCAGGCGGCTAGCAGGACTTAAGCCTGAGGTAAAACCAGTCACATGGCCCACACATCCACACAGCCAGTAAGAACGGCCTCTGTACATCACAGGACTAATAACCAATCTGGTACTACAGTACCTCTAACCTGTTGAATAAAATAATGTCGAAATCAAAGTAACAATATCGGCATGGATGTCTCACAGCTGTACCTTCACATTGAAGTAAACAGACACACAAAATTCAACCGAAGAAATTAAATCACAGGTCATGTATCATCTTAGATTTTAGAGAGAAATGAAAGTGGTGGTGAGTATCAGGAAGCCTTCCTTAATGGACCTGCAGCCATGGTATTAAGTTACAAAGTGCATAGGCCATCTGCCAATATAATTGTGCCGAACTACCGTTGAAATGGTCTAGAACGCACTGGTATTAAATTCAATAAAGCAAATAGAGCCGCCCTTCCTCTGTCTTTCTGTCATCTGGCACTGTTTGCTGAGTAGGCTATAAGGGCCCTCCGACCCCCCGACTGTTGCAGAAAATTAACTCGGTTGATTATAACAGCTGTCAAAACAGTTTTTTTATGGTTGTACACAAAGGTAAGGTAATTTAATGGAGAAATGTAAGGAAGTTACCGAGTTACATGCATTGTACGTAGGCTAGCTTAAATGTACTCACACTTGTTTGATTTACAAGGGAAAAAATAAAAATCCATAACAATTTTCATTCTGCAAAGTACAGACCTTTTAGATTCCCAAAAATGTGACAACCTGTCATCGTAGGCGTTTGCTATATTGGCGATGCTAAATGCTACAGGCAGTGGCTCAAAGCAGTGGCAAGTTGGCAACTTAAACATTTCAAAGGGTGTTAAATCTACTTATACATAGTTGCAACTAGTAAGCCAAAAACATACCCATATATGTCGAATTTGACATAAAGGAAATGGAGTAGGCAGGCTTGCCTCGGTTACAAAAATAAATAAACTTTCCCAAATCCCTACCTTTTTATTATCTTACAGCCTATGGATCCTCTTCGACTGCGAGAAGCTTTTTCTATCTTTCGGCTGAGTAGAAGGACAGTAAAAATCACATAAAAGTGTTTCTAAACAATCAGAAATCTTCCTTCTGCCTCCCCTTGCTTGCTCGCACGCCGTTTCCCTTTGAGTGTCTGTCTGAGGATTGGAGCAGGCAGCTCCCGGATCTTTCCACTGTGTACAAAGGAGTACCTCGCAAGAGAAAGGACCGTAGAACTAGCAGTACTGGAGTGGCCAGCCGAGGTAGTCCTACCAAAGTGTCTAATAAATCTCTCTCTCTCTCTCTTACTCACACACACACATACAGTGTGTATAGCTGGGGGGGGGGGGGGGGGGGGGGGGGTCCCATCTTAAAATGAAGGGGGAGAGGGGGGCGGCTACTGCTTTATGGTCTAGTAAATAACCTACACTCGAAATAATTATTTAAAGTCTACAAAATATACATTGTTTCCCTGTTAGAACGGCCAGACTTTCATAGTTAAGTCAGCAAGTTGAACTTGAGTTGAACTGAATGCAGATGGTAAACTAGTTTAGACAGCTGTACACTGGCACTTGTACAAATACACATTTGCTTTCATTGTTAAGCCAACTTATTTCCTGGTGTAAAGATTAATGAGAGCATGTTTCCTGGAGTTTTATACACTTCCTTGTGTCAAGAAATTCCAATATTCCCAGGGTTTAGCCTGTCTCCCTGACCCGTGTCACTGGGTCAACTCTCTGACCAGACCCTCACCGGTGTCTCTGTTGCCTCCTAAATAGAATCCTAACATGGTCACACACAAAAAGTTGAAATGGGATGTTCACTAAAATGACACCGAACCACAAACAAGGCTAACTTGTTATGGAGCTAAAAAAATGTATTTGTCATGTTGCCGTGAAGCGGCACTGACACAACAATGGCCAGGAGTCTGCCTGTGCTGAAGGGAATGTGTTTTCTCAGCCTCTGGGTACATCATTCACCTTGTGGGTGAATGATGAACATTTAATTAATAAATACATATTTATGAATGAATATTGAATATGAATATTTATGATACTCTTATCACAAGCAAACGTGATTTAAAAATTGACTTGATATCAACCAGCAAAACACCAAAATTAAAACAGACGAAATAGATCAGTGGTTGTAAGTGTTGAATTGAATGCTTGAATGTAGTATTTTAACTCTGGAGTGAAATACCAATGGCATGAGTGCAACATGACCTTAACCAACAAGACAAAATTAAACACAGAATTCTTAATTTTTTTATTCAAATGAAAATACAACTGTGTGTCAAAGTGATCATTCAGAGCAAGGAACCTTCTTGCTCACTACAAGTCATCCTACTGGAATTACATATTTGCCTAAACATCACCACCTAGTGGATAGTAATACACATGACATTCAATTCAGAAATGCAAGTCAACAGTGCAATCTGCCCCAAAATACTTTTGCTCAGCGTCCAGTTTCATTATCAATAATGAGTACAATTCCAGAACATACTCAGACAAGATGTTATAATATTTTGATGTGTTTAGTTTAGAGTCAATTGGTTGCCACCTAGACATTCATCCTGGAAACATGGTGAGTTTAACATGAGGGAAACACTCAGAAATGGTGATCTACCTTCTCTGATGTGAGGGGCCCTGTGATAGAAACTAAGATGGGCCAGAGGCTCTGGAGCCATCACTACAGTCCCTTATTATGTGCTTACTCTAACAAAACAAGCAAACAGCAAACCAGAACTGTAATGATAAGGCACATTTATGGAACACAGTTTAGCCAGTGGAATGCCAGCCATTTTTAGTCGACGGAGAACCTGTCAATCAAGCTGAGAACTTTGCATTTAAGTTTACAGGCTTCTGTATGGAATTCAATACGCAATCTGCATTCACAAAGACGATCAGTTTCGACCTCATGTCAGCTGTTTTCCATTGGTATCCTCAAAGATGAGATCAAATGCCGGTTCTGGATCACGAGGATCCGAGCTACTCTGTGACTCAGTGTGTCTCAGCCTAGATGGTGCTCAGATGGAGGGCCAAGTAGACCAGGTTAGTGGTGGTGCACAGGAACCCGATCAGGTTGCAGAGGTTAGACAGGCCGTGGTACTGACCAAAGGTCTTCTTGCAGGCCTTATATTTGGGATCCTGCTCTTTCAGCTTGGCGTACGCCTCCTTCTGGCTGCCCAGACCGACGTGCTCCCCCAGGCCGTGCTCCTTCTCCACCACCCGCAGCTTCAGCATCACCTCCGTGGCCGAGGGGCCGAACCACTGGGCGTTCAGGCCCGCCATGACCAGCGCCACGAGGTACAGCCCCATCTGGAAGACAAGGAGGAGAGATGAACCCCGGTGCACAACCATGTCACTTTGTACCCTGTCTACCCAAGTGAACTGATACGCCGTCTCGGGAACTAGAGGCGGTGACGGGTGCAAATCACGGCGCTCCTTTTTAGAGACTTGGCACTCGACTGGCCTTCCTCTCTCTGGACACATGCCACGTGCCTAACGTGAGCACGGGTGGTTTGGCCTGACCTGCAGACTCTCGTGCCAGTCCAGGAGCTCTCTGGGGTGGTACACGGCATACACTGCCAGGCTGGCAAAGTTGCAGCCCAGCAGGCAGTAGAAGTAGACGGGGAAGAGTTTACTCTGCACCAGGCCAAACGTGTGCAGGGTCACCTGCTTCACGAGAGCAAACCCTGGAGGTGGAGATGAAGGGACAGAAAGAGCAGGTGAAAGAGAGACACTTCCAGCAGGGACAAACAAACACAGCTGTTATTTGACATGACAACAGAGACACAAACACTCAATCTCTCACCTGCTATGAAGGACACCCACACCTGCATGCCCCATGAGAAAGACAGCACCAACAGGTGTAGCACTTTCACCCAGTCTGAGGGCTCCCCTTCAGTAACCATGGCACTGCTCACTGAAATAAGAGGATGACTTGGGTATAGTCTGTTCTGCACTTTAACAACGAGTATATTTGTGTGAACGTATTTCACACAAAAACATAAAACTGCGCATGTGCAATTGCTGCTGTTTGAAATGCAGACAAATGTGGAGACGTGATTATGCGTTCGAGTGCAATGGGCTTTCAGAGATAAGCACTCGGGACCACTAGATAACATGCTTCTAGAATATGTTGCTATTAGAACTATTAGTATGACATAGATTATTATTCTACGCTTTTCCCAACAAGAAGTCACAAACAATAATTTAACTACAGAGGTGTATCTGACTATATAATTTATATATTTGACAGTTAGCTGCTAACAAGCTAGCAAGGGTTAGGTGAGTTACACAAGTTTTAATTAATTAAGCGATAGATTTTTGATTATGTCTAAACTTGAAATTGAAGTATGCTTACAAATATCTGCACTCACCAGTGACGTTTATTTTCTTCAGATTTAGAAGTAAAATGTGATCGCTAGTTAGCTGTTGAACCTGTGTTGAACAGTTCACATGGACAACTTCCTACCCCAGACGCCCACTTTCGCAAACCACGCCTTCTTACCAGTATCTAGCCAACAGCATAATTTTATAAAATGTATCTAGCATAATCGAATATGGGCCGAGATAGATAATAATGATCTCAAGGCCCCGCCCCTGCATTGTGACATAAGGGGTGTACCATTTCCATACAAAGCGGTTTCTTACCTCCTAATTAGTTACTTGGGTCAACAAGTACCTTGGCAGTTGACATGGACGAGCAGAAGGAAATGGTAAGCGAATCAATTACATGGATGAAACTGAATTAACAGTGGAGGGCCCTGGTATTGACAGGTTATGTATAATTGTTTTTGCAGAAGCAATCAATACCACCTCCCCCTGAAGGTGTGTACTAGCCCTGTGCTATCCGTCAACAAAAGGGCAGAATTATAACTAATACATACATTTTCTGTCAGTTAACTACCACTATATTTGAGTATTTCTTTATATCCACACAGATGTTGAATCTCAGGAGACTCTCACAGAGTTAGTCCACAGACTGAGGGCAGATGTTGAGAAACAAGCCACGGTAATTGTCTTCTGGTCTGTTGACCTGCTTAGGGATGTAATGTGCATATTTTTAAGCATTATCTTATGTATCAATTCATGATCATGGTGGGTTGTGGCCCAATATGCTCACCATTTCATCTATGAATATAATTTAAATGATGATGTCCTCTCTTTTTTATAGACAATTGGTACTCTTGTCCAAACTCTAGCCTTAAACGCAGAGGAGAGGACCCAAAATCTCAACACCATCGCCGTCCTTCAAGGTGACATACATTTAACTTCACTAACTCCACCTCAGTCAGAAAAAGAGATGTTCTGAAAACGTCTTTCAAAAGATCTACCTTATTAAAACACATGACGACGACACAACCTGCCGTGATTCACTGATGTCATCTCAGCCACTCTCTCGTCATGGTATTCAATGACTAGACCAGGTTCAAGTAAGAGTCCTTCCAAGTCATCTGTCCTGTGTGGCCCCCCAGACAACGTGCACCACCTGGCCCGTCACCTGGCTGCCCAGCACATGGAGGAGCGTTTCCAGGCCCTGCGTTGTGAGATGTCCACAGAGCTTCAGTACCTGCGCAGCCTGCTGACCTCCTGCCCGGCACACAGCTCCATCACACGCACCTGCGAACCCCAGAGACAGGCTGCCATCGAAAACCTCACTCAGGAGCTTCACCACAGGTAATCACCACTATTCCATTTAACACTTCCAACAGAGCAGGTAACGGAGACAGTTAACACAGCCAAAGGCAAAACGCACACAGGTAACACTGTGACAGGTAACACTGTCACAGGTAACACTGTCACAGGTAACACTGTCACAGGTAAGACTGTCACAGGTAACACTGTCACAGGTAACACTGTCAGGTAACACTGTCACAGGTAACACTGTCACAGGTAAGACTGTCACAGGTAACACTGTCACAGGTAACACTGTCACAGGTAACACTGTCACAGGTAAGACTGTCAGGTAACACTGTCACAGGTAACACTGTCACAGGTAACACTGTCAGGTAACACTGTCACGTAACACTGTCACAGGTAACACTGTCACAGGTAACACTGTCACAGGTACAGTAACTCCCACAGGTGACATGGCCAAAGCACATCAGATGATATAATACCCCGTCCATTAATCTAGGATAACTGCACTCCTCTCTTTTTCTTTGTCTGTTGTTTACGTTAGCCGCAAACTGTTGTGGGAACAGATATCTGTGCTTAGGGAGGAAGTCCTCAACGTGTATGGCCTGCTCAGTAAGTGTCAAATCATACCTTCATCTTATCTGCCATTGTGGTCATGTAGCAAAATATCGTTTAGGAACTCGATGATCCACCTTTTTCATGATAGAATGCCACAGAGATGAAACCCAGCGCAGACTGTTGCAGAGTCACTGCAAGGATATGGTGCTGTACAATTCACATTTTCCTCATCTATGCATGTTTTATTATTGTCTTACAAAGGCCCCATCTATTGCATTTGAACTCTTGATGGATTCTTTTGTTGAATGACTGACAAGAGAGTAACTGTTTAATAATAATACTTACTGTCCATTCAGTGCTTGGAGAGGTTGATTGACAGCTTACAGAAACAAGAAGTGGCTCTGAGACCAACACAGTGGCCCACAGACACGACCAAGCACAGGTAAAACACTACTCTGAAGGGATTCACACTGATCACTGTCACAGAGTTCTCAACCTTATACTTAAGGGAGTTGCTTGTCTCTCTTCAGGATGGATGTCTCTGAGTTACAGAGTAAGCTGCAGGTTGTTGCCATATCTAAGGGCAAAGCTCCCAAGAAAAAAGGTAGGGTCATCAATTTCAGTAACAATCTTGCTATTTCCTCTAACCTCTGTGACAAAAACGGAGTATGTTTGTCTGAATAGGCCGGAGAATGTATTTATAAAAGTCCTTCTGTGATGGCCTCTCTTGTCAGGCCTCTTGGCTGCCAAGGCTAAGCCAATCCCCTCAGACTCTGAAGAACTACTCAGCCGACAACAGACCAAGGGAACATCAACACAGAAGGTCCAAGAAAATGTCAATATATTTGCCAGGTAAATGAATGGATGATAACATAGTGAAGGAATGTCTTGTGTACATGTCATAGTCTACAATTTACTGTATTGTTTTTCTGTTTTAATTGCAGAAGGAAATAGATGGGGTTCAACACAGAAATGGTCTGCAAATAAGTGTCATTCAATCATTCTCTCCGAAGTGAAATAAAAGTGGTAATACATCATCAGTGTGTGCTTTTCAACATACATTAAACTTACATTCCTGTAAATGTATTATAATAATAACAAACTATAAATGTGTAATAGCGTCATCTGACACTAAAATTGGACCAATGGTGATCCTAGAAAGTCCCCCACACACCCAATAAGGTTAAAGAGTACAGAACATTTTCCGGAGCGGCATCCAAATAGCAAGATTACTGTTGTCTGGTGAGAGAATGCTTCATTCCATACGTTAGAGTAACAATGTATTCAAGGATAACCTGTTTGATTATTACTCACATATTTAGGACAATAATAAAGTATATTTCGCCTTCGCAAAAGGGATCGCATCTCATGTTAACCTCGCCAACCTCGCGCTAGCCAGCTTGTCGCGCGCTCTATTGTGCGTACAGGCTAAGTTTAGCAACCTAGCTAGCTTTCTAATCAACGGAGTGTTCAAGCATCTTCTTGTCTGTTAATGCATCGTCATCATTGTTTGTGGCCTCTTAAGAATATGCCCACTCTTAACTTTATGGATGATACTACTACGTTTGGATATATCGTGCAAATGTGTGATTTCTGATCCGTGTGAGAGCTGGAGGAGAGGAGACTTGCTAGGATGCTTAGTCCATTTATTCGTGCCGTGCTTGCGCAGTAACGTTAGGCTAACGTTACTACTGCCTGTGAAACAGGTTAAACAGCATCACATAATTATTTTATCATAACATACATGTTATTTGGAACTACAGCTATAATTTCGGTAGCCTTGTTATGTTTGTTGTTGCAGCATCATGATTCCAACCCATCAGCAAAGAAAACGTGTGTAAAACTAAATGTAAGCCAGACAGTAAACAGTTGGTTTGCTACAGATTGGAAATGGGACGCCGCAAGTCAAAGAGAAAGCCTCCACCCAAAAAGAAGCTGACGGGGAACTTGGACACCCAGTTCACCTGCCCCTTCTGTAATCACGAGAAGTCCTGTGATGTCAAAATGTAAGTTCAGTAGTCTGTGAAACGGTCTTGGTGTTCTGTAAAATAACTGTTTTGTTAGTGGGCTGTATAAAGTGGGTTCATAGCGTGTTGATGGAGCAATGTTTTGACACTTCCTTGTCTTACAGGGAGCGCACTCGAAACACAGGGATCATATCCTGCACTGTGTGCTTGGAAGAATTTCAAACTCCCATAACTTGTATCCTTTTCAAGAACATCAGACTTTAAATTGTTAAAGTGAATGCAATATACTGTCCATTGTCATATATGATACAAAATTGTTGTTGATGTCAAAATACCCACTTTTTTTATTTTATTGACTGTCTCTGTACCCAAATTGTGTTTCGATCATGTCCTTAACCTGTCCCTCCAGACTTATCAGAACCAGTGGATGTCTACAGTGATTGGATTGATGCTTGTGAAGCAGCCAATCAGTAACAGTGCTACTCCTCCTTACTCACCTTCTGTCAGACCTCCCTCCATCCCCAACCCCTGTGATTGGTTGCCCGCCTTCTGTCGGACCTCCCTCCATCCCCAACCCCTGTGATTGGTTGCCCGGATCTTTCTGTCCAGTTGACACATCAGAACATTTAGCAGTGAAGTAACAGGGATATATTTTGTGAAAGGAGACATTCATCTTTGTTTTGGGAATTTGGCACTGGTGCTTTTGGAGTCTCATATTTGGCTGGGCCAGATTTGAACTTGTAGTTTATGTGATTATGTTTGGAATGCAGACTATTCCACGGTTTATTATTTGTGATAGTCTGTGTTTGGGAAGGTTTCTCTACACACAAGTGAAGCTGTCTTGTACAAGATTCTAAAACCTGCCAAATTAATGGGTTCTTGACCAGGCTTGAAATGGGCCCTCAGTGTACACATTTACTAGTAACTGTGTGAATTATTAAGCATGTTTACACTTGCCATCTCCCCTATTACACGGGTGAGGAGAGCATTATACACCACATTCCAATCACTAAATGTTTTCTACCTATTTTATTTTGTTTTCTAGAAGAACTCCTTTTGTTTGGTAGTTTATTGTTTGTTTTGTCTCAAGCTGCTGTGATGTCCTGTAATAGATTTTTTAATGAGTTAGCCTATCTTGTCTATACTTTTCATGTTAGGAGTTTTATCACAATCAAGGTTTTTTATATAAGAAATTAAAACCAGTGTCCATTCACGGATATCTCTTTTTTTGTCCCTGGTGGTTATGGTATCACCTATCAACTTAATTTGTCCCCAGAGGGAATTGGTTTTGCAGAAAGACATAGACTACAGGCATACAGGTATTTAATTGATAGGAATTAAATTTTCAACAAAATGGCCCTCCTATATAGCCTGGTCCTAACCAGACTCTCGTACATTTCATTTGTACAGAGAGTCTGGCCTCGCTCCATTGACAAGCGTTGACTTCCTTGTAGGCGGGTACTCTGTTGAAGTTTAAAACTATTGGATCTGCCCAGAGCCACTCTGATCTGCCATAACCAATCGCTAGCGTTCGCCTTAGCCAATTCCTTCACCACTACTGTAACAGAGCTAGCTGCCGTAGCTGGAAAATCTAACTTTTCCCGAACCCTGTGGGGAGGAGGGCCACAACATCATGGCCACCAACAAAACTCAGTAAAACTTGTTCTTGCTCCGGCTTTAGCTGTTGGATATTCGGCAGCGTTGCCACAACGGACCGAATGGCTTTCCTCGCATCTTTCTCCGCCGCCATTACGGAACTACAACACAAACTAGCACACGACACCAACGTCATCGTTCTCAGCCACTCCCTCTGTTCGCTTATTGGACAGGTAGAAAATCAACCTGCAGAATCTGACTTACGGACCTCATGGCCAGACCTATGTACAGAAGCAAATAAATTTGAGCGGAAGTACGTAGGACGGCAGAGCCAGGCTACCTCCTATAGGCTCTATATATCAACTTTTAAACTAAACTAAATGTTCTTAAATGTTTCATAGTGTAGAAATATCTGAGGGACCTCTAAACCAATTTTGTTTGTGGACCATGGAGTTAACATTAAGTATACAAATGTAAAATATTTTAATCAATTACCTAATTTGTCAGGTAGTTTCTTAAATTGAATACCTTTGCTAACGGTACATTATTTGTTATAAAATGTACCATTTCATTTAACAATTTAGTAAATAAAAAGGTTTGGTATGTATATAATTCCTAAAATGGCAAAAGTCAGTTGAAAATGATCTCATGAGTAAATGGATTGTACCAACAACAAAAATATATATATATATATATTTACTTTTCCTATTCTAATCACGCAATTGCTTTTTTAACCATGCCACATTTACTATTTTAATCAAGCCACATTTATTATTTTACCCATAGCTTATGATAATGAGAAAGCAAACATGATCTTCTGGTGAAAACACACTACAAATGGCTGTGGGCTCCAGCCCATGTTAACACCTGGGTCAATAATGAAGCTGCTGGAAAAGGAAGGGCATTGTTGGTTGTGATCTTGCACAGGTTATATAATAATGTTGATTCTGGACTGCTTGTCTGCTGGCACACACACAAGGCACTACACAAACATTTGAAAACGTATGCACTGGACAGGTTAATTTATTATCTTATCATTAAAGACACATGGATGTTTCTGGAACAGTTTGTTGCTTTTGAACGGTTCCTTTTTGGGGGAAAACAAGGTCTTGGCTTTTAAGAGAATTTCAATCAAGGCCACAAGACGTCATGCATCAATAAGAAACATTTCCCGGCAAGGAGTTGCAACTCAACTTTCATATACATTGTTTAACTTGCTGTATATTCTGTTCATTGCATCTGAAAATGTAAGTAAAAAGGTACATGATGATTTATTGCCTTCAGAAAGATGGCAATGACCAATACAATATCAACTTGTCAATATCAATAGCACCCGGCATCGTCTAATTATCTTAAAACATTCAAGACAAGCGGTGGGCAAAAATGGCACGTCATGATACAGGAAACAGAAATCAGACAATCTAATCTGCCATTAAGTTCTGGCATTTTCTTTAGGCAACATTTTGTCAAGTAAGCAATCTAGCCTGCTTGCCCTTTGGTATACTAGCCATGTGCATGTGCATTAAGTTGGAAGTGAAAACATATACAAAAGCTAAGTGCTCTTGAGAAATATGGAGCCTAAAATACTAGCTAATACTACACAAGAGTGTAGAGTGAACTGAATTTGTGTACTGTTCAAGGTAAGTGATAAGGGCGATGAAGCCACCATGGTAGCTAATTTGGTGGCAGACTGTACTCACGACATAACTCCAAGAACAAGAAACCTTTCATTTTTACAAAAATTGCAGAAAGGTATGATCATATCAAGAAGAGAAATAATGTTGCAGATAGTCCATCTACTAATGTTATAAAAACAGTGCTAGGACAAAGTGCCTGTGTGGGCTCCAGAAGAGATACCAGATGCATGGACCAGCATAGTCCACTTGTAGATACTAGTCCATGTTCCTACTCTTTCTCACTCTCCAGAAGATTCCACAACATAACTCATGGAGAGTTCTGGAGTTCTTGAATATTCCAATGTGGACAAGGACTTTTTTTTAAAGAAAAATAAAAGGTAAACAGCACCAAGTCAGTCATTTCTTTTTTTCTCTTGGATTTTTCAGTTTTCTTTATGTTCACTCTAAAATGGGGCATCTACAGCTGTAACACAATTAAATAGGGCTTATCCAAAAAACTTTATGGTGGTCACCATATCAAATACAAAAGACAAAGGAGGGGAGTTAGGCTTGCCAACATCAATATCATATTTGCAAATACTATAAATCAATCCCATGCACCAGACTGAACAAAGAAGAAAAAAAGAGCAAAAAGAAAAAGGGTTTCAAAACAACCAGCCATGAAGATGGCTATGACTTCAACAATCAGTGACGGTACGGGTGGTGGTCTTGCTAGGTTGGGAGGAGGGGGTTTGTTTTTTGCAGGCCGCTAAATTGCAGGGAGAGGGAGCCGGGGGGGGGGTCAATTCTGTCCTCTGTCTGGTCCCGTTCAGTCAGAGTAGTGGTGGTATCCGTCAAACTCGGCCACGCCTTCTCCATTGTCTATCTCGTCACCAGGGTTGGAGCAGTACTTGTTGTCGTAGACCTGCCGTGGCTGGCCATAGGAGGTCATGCCCTGCTGGGACGCCATCTTGTTGGTGCCCATCTGCAGGGAGACAGTGCTGGTGTCACAGTTCTCCAGATCCAGCTTCTTATCAAAGATGTGTCTCCTGGTACCTGGGGCTGTCATGCCAGACTATGGGAAAGAAACATGGAGAGAGAGAGACATTGGATTAACGAAGTACAATATTGTCTAAAACACGTTATTTACCATGTCCAAATGTATAATGTGTCTATTTAGTGTACGATTATTAGATAACTGATGCTGCCCTCACCTGGTTGGCACCTTTGTTGGTGCCCATCTGCAGGCTGATGGTGGCCTGGTCCAAGGGGTTCTCCATGCCATTCTTGGGGTCATACAGGTGGCGTCGTGTTCCGTAGGAGGTCATGCCCTTCTGGCTGGCAAACTTGTTGGTGCCCATCTACAAAAACACAGAGGTAACCGTGATCCAGCTCTGTTGGCGAAACCTAGCTAGTAAATTAATTACTGTGGCTGCTGTATCTAGGTAATGGAGGAAGTCAGTGCTGACCTGTAGGCCGATGACATTGCGTCCCTCCTTATTCTTCTCAGGGGCAAAGTGGCGCTGCTGTTTCTCTGCATACTTCACGCCAAGGTCGTACTTGGAGTGGAAACCTTTGGACTTGGCCTGAGACAGAGAGAGAGAGAGAGAGAGAGAGAGAGAGCGAGAGAGAGAGAGAGAGAGAGAGAGAGAGAGAGAGAGAGAGAGAGAGAAAGAGAGCGAAAGAGAGCGAAAGAGAGCGAAAGAGAGCGAAAGAGAGAGAGAGGGGTGATCATGGGGGGATGGGAGAGGGAGAGAGGGAGAGCCAGCCAAAGACAGAGAGAGAGATAAAAAGAGAGAGAGAGAGAGAGAGAGAGACGTTATAAATAACCGAATGATGATAATGATAATAATACCTGCATGGTGTTATGACACTATTGTTACTAGGGTTCCCACCTTCAATGTAGAAATAAAAGGGACACCTTGCACCTTGCCCAGGGGGACAATGGGGTTCTCCCTCATGAGATTTTGAGTATCAGACACGTCATTTATTGCTTTCTCTTTATTTTTAATGCAGCAATTTGTGCTTTTTATGCATCCACTTCCAATACCTAATGCGAGCGCTCATAATTAACATGCTCTCATACCAATATTGGCCGGGTTTCCCAGATTCGTTAAGAAGCTCGTAACGCCAAGAGCTTCTTAGGAGCGTTCTAAGAGCATTCTAGAGCGTTCTTAGAACTCTCCTGAGCTCTTAGCGTTAAGAGCTTCTTAACGAATCTGGGAAACCCGGCCATTGTCTCTCAAATGAACGATACAGTCAAAAACTGAGATATATCGTCAACAAGGACGGTCTCACAATAGTATCACTGTTTCATTTAGGAACCAGGACTTACGATGCCAGCGAGGGTGATGAGAGTGCTCTGGACCTGAGTGTAGTTGGTGTTCTCAAATAGATCGTTGGCCTCAAAGATGTCGTGAGGTTTCATCCCATAGTCTGTGATTGCACGCACAAAATTGCTAATGTTTTCCAACTGCAAAGCAAGGAAGGGAAGTGAAATATTGACTTGAAAAGTGTAAAATAGTTGGGTCCTATCCAACAGGTAGAATCATAAAAGTTTAAGTTACCAATACAATAACTACATCACTGCATCTTCATTTGATATCGTTATTATTTTTATTTTTATGCTTCAAAGCCCCCCATCATCTGTCCTATATTCCAGAACCCCTTCTCACTCCTAAATATGTGGCCTTTGACACAGAGAGTCAGTATACTGCATCTCTAAATCACTATTCAATTCTGTCAGTCCAGAGACAGTAACAGCAGAGATTAGCCTCCTGTGAGACCACAGCTGCAAGCTGGAATGTTAATAAAAATGGTGTCTTCATTTCTAGCCTAGCCTCTTTAGCGCGTTAGTCTTCAGCCTAGCTTCTACAATGTGTTAACTTCCAGCCAAGCCTCTTTGTTAATGTGTCAGTCTTCAGCCTACCCTCTCGAATGTGTTAGCCTGTTGCCTAGCCTAGCCTCTTCATCGTGTTAGCCTCCAGCCTAGCCTAGCTTCCACAGTGTTAGCCATCAGTGTAGCCTAGCCTCTACAATGTGTTAGCCCTCCAGCCTAGCCTCTACAATGTGTTAGCCCTCCAGCCTAGCCTCTACAATGTGTTAGCCCTCCAGCCTAGCCTCTACAATGTGTTAGCCCTCCAGCCTAGCCTCTACAATGTGTTAGCCATCCAGCCTAGCCTCTACAATGTGTTAGCCCTCCAGCCTAGCCTCTACAATGTGTTAGCCCTCCAGCCTAGCCTCTACAGTGTATTAGCCTCCAACCTAGCCTCTACAGTGTGTTAGCCTCCAGCCTAGCTTAGCCTCCACAGTGTATTAGCCTCCAGCCTAGCTTCTACAGTGTGTTAGCCTCCAGCCTAGCCTAGCTTGTACAGTGTGTTAGCCTCCAGCCTAGCCTAGCTTGTACAGTGTGTTAGCCTCCAGCCTAGCCTAGCTTGTACAGTGTGTTAGCCTCCAGCCTAGCCTAGCTTGTACAGTGTGTTAGCCTCCAGCCTAGCCTAGCTTCTACAGTGTGTTGGCCTCCAGTCTCACCTGGTGCCAGTTCTGAGGGGAGTTGCTTATTTTTCTTACAGACCCTGGCTGCAGAGTGTTGATGAGTCTAGAAGGAACAAGAACGACAGGATGTTAATGAATTAACAAACGAGTGAAGTTAATGACCAAAAAACGCTCCTCGGTATGTTAAAATGTCAATGGCCCCACTTACTCGCAGAGTTGGACTCCATCCTTCAGACTCTCCATGAAGTTGTCTCCAATCATCCGACCAGTCACATCCTGCATCCACAGCCTCAGCTCTTCCTCCTTCTGGGGGTCATACTTCCCTGCTAGCTGAGGGGGGACAAAGGTCACAAAGGTCAACCAGTCAAATCCATGTCATATATTCATTGACCACTTGAGACCAGAGAGCAGATGCAGTACTCAGCAGCTCATTTACATTACATTTACATTTAGTCATTTAGCAGACGCTCTTATCCAGAGCGACTTACAGTAAGTACAGGGACATTCCCCCCGAGGCAAGTAGGGTGAAGTGCCTTGCCCAAGGACACAACGTCATTTTGCACAGCCAGGAATCGAACCAGCAACCTTCGGATTACTAGCCCGATTCCCTAACCGCTCAGCCACCTGAGCTTGACTCCCGCTCAATATGCTAGTGAGAGGGGAGTGAGTGAGTGAACTGGGAGGGGGGACTGTGCTTTGACCAAAAGGTTCTGTAATAAGAGGGCAATATAGATCTATAATAATCTTCTAAGCTACCGTACTCCTGTATTTCATGTATTCTATTCCTGTCTGGAAACAGAGGATCCACATTCCTGTCCTTTCTCCGTAGAGAACTCTAAAACCTGGAGATGAAGAGATGGAGGACAGGAGTAGGAAAACAAGAGGGAGAAATATTTTAATGAAAAAGGCCCGGGGACATACCAGCATAGAAAACCCTCATTCCCTCTCCTCTCCTTCCTCTCCTTTCCTCTCCTTTCCTCTCCTCTCCTCTCTGCTCTCCTGCTCTCCTTGTATTTCCTTATTGGCACACATGTCTCTCGGTAATACTTTGAATTCTAGTGTGGGGCCTTGCCCCCCCCCCCCCCCCCGCCCTGCTCTGCTCTGGCTCTCCCCCTTTCCTTTTCTGAACTCTGGTCTCTTTCTCTCTCTCTCTCTCTCTCTCTCTCTCTCTCTCTCTCGTTCTCTCTCTCAGCCTGGGAGAGGGTTTGCAGGGGCAGAAGCCAATACAAACAGGTATTTCAAAGCAGCAGGCTTCCAGTCATCACACCAAACTTGGGAGAAACAGCTCTCTCGGTCACCCCCCCCCCCCCCCCCCCTCCACTGCCTCTATCTCTCATCCTTTCTGTCTTTTTTTGTCTCTAACTCCCTCTTTCTCCCTCAGGGTTGTCCGGAATCTGTCCTTTTACAGTCTGCCTACTCAGGCCAACCAAGAGATGCCAGTAGCGACAGACTCTCCAATCCCGCCAACGTATTATAGAAACCTCAAACTAATATTAATGGCCTTGGTGGACGGATACACTCGCACGATCACTGATGTTTAAGTTTCTCAGTGCCAAGTGAATAGAATTAGAAATAAATATCACGCTGTACGAGCATGTAAGAATGACATTTCAATAAACAGTGGTGGGCCTCAGTATGAGGAAGACATCCTTATTATGAGTCATCATGATATCTGTCTTCCTCTGTTCTGTTAGCTGTCTCCTCTCTCCTCCCTCTCCTGTCTGCAGAATGTTTTGTCATTCACAGGCCTGCAGTGTAAACTGTTTACACTAGGACACTATTTCAGGTTTGTCAGACAGGGCAGGAGCAGGCTTGCGGGGAGGGTCTCCTTAAAAGGCGTCCAGAGACACTGATGTACCTGTCACCCCCCAAGATCCTCTCCTCTGATGCTACCCCCTTGGTACGCACCCGCCCGCCCACCACCCTGGACTGGCGTCATCCACAATGGCCACCTCCCTACACAATGGGGGGCTAGGGATTCCCCCCCTGTCTAAACCCCCTAACCAGGAAAGATCTAGAACCCTCATTGTAGTTGCATTCCCATCTCAAATATTGTGTTCATATTAAGTAAAGCCAAATAACTCATTAAAAACGACAGAATAATAACTACTGTACATATAAGATCATTAACCTCTGTTAAATACCTAGGAGGGCCTTACTTCCTGTAATTTCCTTCTTTTAATACCTGTTGACAGGCACAGATCAGGCAGACACACTTTAGACACACTGCCATTGAGGCTAATGACAATATGGATTGAGGTAGGCTTGTGCATTCTATAAAAATACCACCTTCCCAAATGTATTCACGAGACGTTGAAATGAGCAGAGGAGAAGAAAAGACAGAGGCACTTTGAGAGTAAAAAAAAGTGGATGTAGAAAGCCTCCTTCAAAGTCAGATCTGACTTCTGGAACATTCTCCTGGAATTTTCAGTGGCGGTCAGGGAGCCAGTGTGAGAATGAGCTGTCAGCAGGTGAGAGTTGAACACAAACACTGTTTGAGTGACTTCAGTAGGGCCTACTGTCATGAGAATGTCACCCAACATAAAGGTGAGGAGTTAATTTGCCCCCCCCCCTGGTTGTTGACAGCACCATACATACACCCACTGTTTGGTGAAGTCCTGTGGTCTCACCAACTCCCGACCTACTGGTGGCAGAAGCCAATACAAACAGGTATTTCAAAGCAGCAGGCTTCCAGTCATCACACCAAACTTGGGAGAAACAGCTCTCTCGGTCACCCCCCCCCCCCTCCACTGCCTCTATCTCTCATCCTTTCTGTCTTTTTTGTCCTCTTTCTCCCTCAGGGTTGTCCTGAATCTGTCCTTTAACAGTCTGCCTACTCAGGCCAACCAAGAGATGCCAGTAGCGACAGACTCTCCAATCCCGCCAACGTATTATAGAAACCTCAAACTAATATTAATGGCCTTGGTGGACGGATACACTCGCACGAATCACTGATGTTTACGTTTCTAAGTGCCAAGTGAATAGAATTAGAAATAAATATCATGCTGTACGAGCATGTCCCTCTATCTCTCATCCTTTCTGATCTAGACTCAGATAGCCATCTACTGTCTGCATATACTGGTGCTACATCATGTGTATACACATATGCATTACTGTGACTCTGTCAGTTGTTCCTTTAGTCTTTAACCACAGGTCTCAAACGTGAATGGTGTCATATCTGCTTGACCCCAACAACACCCTCCTGGTGCAAATCATCTTGACGCATAGGCTATACCCTGTCTTAGCGTCAGTGTCATAAAGGATGCATAGACAACGCCACATAACATTTTGTGCTAACATTAGCGCCTGGCACAGGTAGGATTATGACTGGTGAATAGGCAAGAGGACGGAACAACTGCACTTGTTGCAAGCGTCAGCTGAGTCCTCAACTCCGCTGCGATAAAACGCGAACAGTGGAAACAGTAGGCTATATGACACACAGATACGCACCTTGCTTTTGACCTCTGCGGATAGTCCGAAGCTTGGGCCGCTCCTAAAATGGTTTGTCATTGTACACTTTGGTTATTCACAGTGGAGAAAGGACCTTTAAAAATGGAGAAGTTACACCTCTCTGTTCCCCGCAGGAAAAAAAATCACAAAGTCCTGCGTTGCTCTGGACTGCTGTGGACCTGACAGATCCTCAGACGTTACAAGCAGCCTGTGTTGGGATCCTTTGTCGTAGTATTCGCTCTGCTGAGGCTTTTGGACCACTTTCCGACACTTTTCTGAATCTTTTTTAAACTCTTCCCATCTGTGCGTGTTTGGAGTGAAGCGTGATTGGCTAGGGCCGCCGTCCAATCCCGACGTTGCGTCTTTTTTTGGGTGATGTCACCGCTATGGCATTAGGTTTGATCACTGTCACTTTTTCCACCTTGAGGCAATTTCAAGGATGCTTTACATTTCTATATTATGTTCATTTCTGACCAATATTTCCACCATGGTCATACACACAAAATTCACTGGAAGACAGGTTTGAAACTGATTAAATCCAATATAATGGACTGTTAAATAAGGTGACAAATATACTGTTATTTCATTTAGTTGGGCTATAGGACCATGATTAAAATGTTTCTGGTAGTGTATCCCACTTACTATACAGTGCATTCAATCATTATAAAATTGCTCAAGAACATAATATTAAAGGCAGAGGAAAAAATGTCACACTGGCCAATCAAATGGTGGCTATGACCCTGACATGTGTCAACGCGGTGTCACCCCCCCCCCCCCCCCCCCCCCCCCCCAACACACACACACACACAGCCCAGTTCCAGAATGATATGTGTGAGCCGTATACAGCTGGGCGACATGACATCACTTAGGGAGTAATGAGTCGGTTCTCCTCTTTTACCCCGACGTGTCACTGCTCCCCCCCTCCCCTACTCTCTTTTAATCACCCCTCCTCCCCCCTCCCTCCTCTCCTCTCCCCCCGCCCTGTCGACTCTACCCATCCGCGAGCAGATGACAGGCCGTGGAATGTACAGCCGTTGGGGCTGTGGAGCGGAACCTCAGAACGTCAGAACATGGTCGAGGGTACGGGCGGCCATGTTGCTCCCCTGAGAGAGGGGTGGACTGTGCCTGTCCCTGTCTCTCTCAGGCCCCAGGCCCAGCCCGGACACAGAGGGTGGAGAGCCACTCGCAGACAGACAGGAGCAGACTTGGGAACATTCTGGAAGGGCCCGGCGGCTGGGGATCTGGGATGTACAGCTGGGTTGGACAGGAATAGAGGAGATGATGGTGATGATGATGATGATGATATAGAGCAGGGGAGGGAGGGTCATAGACAGAGGAGGTTATGACGATGGGGTTAGGAAGGGGTAATCTAGGGATGGCGATGGGGGGATGATGGCGATGGTGAAGAGAAAGAGGCGGAGCAGAAGGAAAGGGAGAGAGAGAAAGTGCTGGATTCCGTCCTTAAGCCCAAAACCATTTCTGGGGTTTAATTCAGTCAAATGATTAGCGGTTGGCTCAGGACCAAGGGGCAAAGAGCTGAGAGGATCCACAGCTGGGGAAGGCATTGAGCTCACAGCTCACGAGCATGCCTACACGTTCAGTGGGAAATCCCACAAGACAACACGAACCACAGCATCATTAATAAGACTGTCTTTGGACAACCGATTGGAGGAGAAGTCATTTTTTCGTTTCGCTCATCTTGGTGAATGAGAAAGACCGTGGAATTAGGGTGTGTTTTCCCTGTTGGTGACAGAGATGAATGAAATCTCGCCAGAAAAATCGAAAACACCAATTTCTATGATCTAACAGGTCCGACTCGAAACTGGCGGCATGCCAAAAGCATAAAAGAGCCATTTCTGTGTTGAGGAGATTTATACTTCAGCTCAGTGAAGAAACACTGTTGTTCCTCAAAGATCCTCGGTATGAGAAACGTAGCCAGGCTGTTCAGATGATGTATGAGAGTGTGTCTGGCTGACTGCAGTAGTGGGTGGCACTACTGTTGTCATCCAAAAGAAAGTCCCTGTACTGTGGATGGGATGCCTGTAAAAGTGTAGTTGTTTATATGCAAATCTTCTGCAAATTCACACATTTACATGACCCAAACTTTATTCAAGAGTGACTACACATCCTAAGTTCAGCATTAGCCTTTGTATTTTTAACATGCTTTCTGTTGAAAGGGTGTGGGTGGTGTTTTTTTTCATGAATATTCATTTCAGGACTTCCTGAGATATGCAAAGCTAGACTTGAAAAAACGTCCAATTCTCATACACAAGCCCTTAGGCTACAAAAAGGCACTCATTCGTCACAAATGTCTTAATGTTTTTAACCACTAGGGGCAAAAAACCCGGAGATATAGGCCTACTACCAAGTAATCTAAAATAACACTTTTGAAAAATATTTGTCTTCTACTAATCAAGACCAGGATTGATGAGGTTAGAAGTGTGAGTATTAGCCAGAGGGGTTATACTCAATTAAGAGGACTTTGTATTGAGTTACTCTTGAATGGTGTAGAAAATAAGAGTAGAAAATATTAGTAAGCTATGTTCAACCCTGCACTCCATTTTTCTTTGTCTCATGTCATCAAAACCCCACGTCATAATTAAATAAGAAAAGGAACTAGCCGAAACTGGATTGTGACTTTTCATTAATGTGAAGTCGGACCACTGGTTTACCTCATCTACCTCCAACATCAACCTTTATAATCCTTTGGGGTTTAGGGCTGACTGTGATGACAAACAGAAATTATAGTGTATGAGTGTGTGTGAAGCATTACGTAATGGCGTCATAAACAGACTGTCAGTGGTATACAGAAGCTCAGGGAGGTAGAGAGCAGAAGAGAAAGAATACGAGATATTACAGATAGACAGAGAGATAGACAAATAAAGGGAGAGATAGGGAGAGACAGAGAGACAGGACGAAAGAGAGAGACCGAAAAAGAGAGACAGCGAGACAGAAAGAGAGAGTACGCCAGTGGCAGCACGACGAGCACATCCGAGCAAGAATCGTATAAACAAATGAAGTCAAGTAGAGAAGAGGCACATGGGAGGAATTCTGACCCTTTATTTGGGCATGATGGGAGCAGGGAAGGGAGAGAGGGCGGCTGGGATGTGGTGTGTCGCGAACCAGGAATCCCTTCCACTGCTGAGCCGAGCGCACGTCACATACCTGCCGTGCTTCGGGCCGTCAGTGTCTCAACTGGCTGTTTGAGGTCACTCACTTGGACGCAACTTTGAAAAAAAGACCACATTCTTCATATGACATGAAAGTGTCATTTCTAGATTCTGCATTAGCTAGGAAGTGTGAATAACCTCAACTCTCACTCATCCCCAGCCTCCTCATTTAAAGGATTCGAAATTAAAGGAACGGCTCATGCCAAACAATGAGCGTTAGCATCATATATCGCGAAAAAAAAAACGTTTCTGTACAGTCTGGATCAACCGATGTTGGTAAACAATTCTGGAGGAGAGGAGAGCTTTGGGGAACAAAAGAGAGGAGGAGGGGAGAGAACCAAAGTTTTGGGAGGGCCAGGGAACCAAACTAGCCAGATAAAGGGCTGACAACACACACAGTATGCATGCCAGTGTGTGTGTGTGTGTGTGTGAGAGAGATTGGGAGCTGCTACCAGGAGAGAAGAAGGGCGGAAAAGCGAGAAGCCACAGTAAAGCGCTCTTTCATGATCCGTCAGAGGGGCATTTCCAGTGCTCCTGCCTGATTCCACCTTCCTCCCTTCCTCCCTCCCTCCGTATCCAGTGTGGCTATTTATGGTAGAAGGCCACTGCAGCCCTCATGAGAGAGAAGAATTCAGAAGACTGGCTTCTAGGCATCATAACTTCACCAACCTGTGTACATTTCGTTTAAGGTTTAAACAAACCCCTTGGCCACTGTTGGCCCAGACCAATAACATGAGAATGTGTGAATTTGTACATGTTGAACCAACTGGGTGGATTACTAAGTGCTTGAATAAAGAGTCTGATAAGTTGACACTTGCTAACCCAAGAACTAAAAGACATCGCTAGTGAAAGCTGGAGGGTTCAAGTACTGTACCTCGTAAAATCAGCTCTTTTTATAGGCTCTAAGATGTCTGGAATGCCGATTTCAGAGTTGTTTTTTGTTGTCGGGCAGGCGGGGAGGGGGGGGGGGGGGAGTCTCTGTATAAATAACTCTTCAGCAATCTTAATAATATAATTTATTCATAGGTAACATTATATCTCAGTCGTGCTGGTTGAAAGAAGGGAGGAAATTAAAGTGAGTCAGGAATAGATCAACTCTGAGGGTTATTGGGGGGAGATGTGAAGTTTCGATAGACGCCAGACATTTCAACACACCGACTAAATATTTTAGACCTCAGACATTCGACCGATTATCGAATCATCTGAAAAGAATCACAACCCAGATGTATTTGACTACGCTTGTGTGTACACAATTATCCATGTATGTGGAAGTTCAGCCTATGTGGTTTTGTAATGAGAGACGGTATGTGCGCGGGTCTTCTGAAACCGTGTACTGCTGGTGAGATGGTGTGCTGGGGCCGGTGTGTGTGTGTGTGAAGGTGTGTGTAATGAGTGAGGAGTAGCAGAAGGGATTTTCATTGAGTCTGTGTTGTATGACCATGTTTGGTAAAACTCTCATGGTTCCTTCTGTGACCCAGCCCCTGGATTGTCCAGCCCCCCCCCCCCCCCCAACACACACACACACACAGCAGTGCTGGACTCTATCAGAGTCAAACAGTGGCTTACACACACCCCTCTCCCTCCCTCCATCTCTGGCTTTCCTTTAATCATCCAGCTCTCTAACTGCAGAACGCTGGCGTGTCTGCACGTGCGTCTGAATATCTGACCTCCATAAGGTCAGGCAGCCGCAGTCTGACAGAAGCTTCGGACAAAACGTCAGTCTTAAAATTTTTATTGAAGCACAAACCCTTCAAGTAAGTCTCAACTTTCAGCGCTACAATTACATCGTTAGTAGTGGTCATTGTAGTCGATACAATCTGGGAGGCCCCTGGTGCCGGGACAGAGACAAGGCCTGGGGCGACTCGAGTGTTCTCTTCACATTACAAGCTCCAGGAAACAAGATGAAATTGCATTTTAAGAGGAAGAAAAAAAAAATTCATAATAATGGAGAAAAACAACAACAATTACATCAAAACTCCACTGGCCGTTTATTTGATCGTGTTTTTGTTTCCATCACTTTGTCTACTTCCATCATTATTTCTTCTTATGTTAGATTAACGCGTTTTTTTTTCGTAGCATCTGTCTCTCTTGAAGTCCTTGGTACCTTCTACGTACACAGGCCTTTCTGGTGGCTCCAAGGCAACAAGGTTGTTTTGATACGAGAGTACTCGTAATAAACGGGGGCTTGGTTCTCCAAAAAAATCGACATTTACAGCGAGGTTCAATAATCATCCAGGATCATTTTCATGGTTAAAACATTGTTCTGACGATTGTTATATTGATTTCATGTTTCTCTCAATAGGGAAATCCTCACCACAAACGCTACATTGTCCAATCAGTAGCATTTCTATTTCGTGTCCAAGAAGATTTCAAACATTCCTCTCAGTGTCCATTAGATGCCAGTCGTACCAGAGGTAGACACACCCAAGTCGATAGGTACACAAGTCCTATCGGTCAATATGCCCTGTGTGGGCTTAAAGACACGACGAGGACGCCATGCCAGTTGCCACGGCAGCACTGAGAACCTCACCGATCCATAAGTATGTGTGTTTATTGGTAAACCATTCGAAGCTCCTGAACAACCGAACAGTCCAGTTGTGCTCTATTCACAGCTTACAGTGTCAGAGGTCCCGGATAGGAGATCCGGACCTTCGCCAGCTTCTCCGGCCAAGCGGCTGCAGAACTACGGCTGCACGTCAACAAAGACTACATCTCCCACCTCCCTCCCCCCACTGTTCACAACCTGTATGTTGCCCCCAGTTCCCAAGATGCTCCTCTTACTTTCGTCGCTTCCCGCTTGACATGATGCCACGGGAACGAGCAGCTCCAGTCGTCTGCAGCTCCAGACCACTGTGACACAGCAGAAGCCCCTCCAACAGGGATCAGACTTTGGATAATACTTGGCCGGATTATTCGTTTTGCAGGGTACAAAAATATACACATACAGTATACATATATATATATATTTATAGATATATATTGAATAAAGTAGGGGGATTACCATAGCAAGAGAAAAGGAACAAAACAAAACAAACCACTAACTGCAGCGTAACATCAAAATATCATCATCATGCTTACATCTACCTGACTGCATTCCATTTCCTGTTTGTGTAAAAGGCACAACAGTCGACTGCGCTGTACTGTACCCTGCTATGTGGTACAAAGAGAGCCATTTCACGGCGTCGTCACCCCCGGGGGTGAGGAGGGCCAGCGGGCCGGGGGCGGAGCCTGCCGTCAGCCCCGGGGGTGAGGAGGGCCAGCGGGCCGGGGGCGGAGCCTGCCGTCAGCCCCGGGGGTGAGGAGGGCCAGCGGGCCGGGGGCGGAGCCTGCCGTCAGCCCCGGGGGTGAGGAGGGCCAGCGGGCCGGGGGCGGAGCCTGCCGTCAGCCCCGGGGGTGAGGAGGGCCAGCGGGCCGGGGGCGGAGCCTGCCGTCAGCCCCGGGGGTGAGGAGGGCCAGCGGGCCGGGGGCGGAGCCTGCCGTCAGCCCCGGGGATGAGGAGGTCCAGCGGGCCAGGGGCGGAGCCTGCCGTCAGCCCCGGGGGTGAGGAGGGCCAGCGGGCCGGGGGCGGAGCCTGCCGTCAGCCCCGGGGGTGAGGAGGGCCAGCGGGCCGGGGGCGGAGCCTGCCGTCAGCCCCGGGGGTGAGGAGGGCCAGCGGGCCGGGGGCGGAGCCTGCCGTCAGTGTAACGGGGTCAGTGTTTCCCAGGTTATTGCTCCATACAGAGTGTGCTTTAATTCCACAGTGAAAAAGTCTTGTTCAACGTTTCCGGGGGGTGTTCCGCCCCTCCGTCCCGAATCGTCCGGAGGGTGTGAGGATGACGGGAGACAGGCGCGTGGCGGACGCAGGACATGATGCGATCGAGACCGTGGAGGGAGGAGCGAGAGCGGGGCGCCGCCTGCGCAGAATCAAATCGATTTGGGGGGATTTCCGTCCGTTTCGTTCGTAGTCAGCGTGGGACCACGCGGCACGACACGCAGACGTGCGTATCGGTCGCCAGTCCGGCTCAGATTGTGGATTCGGAGCCGAGCTGATCCGTTTGTTTATGATTATCCATAGAATCATACTCTTTCGTGGAACATTGTATTGCTACGGTAGCATTCCTATGGCTGATATTCTACGGGAGGAAGAGCACCTCGTAGTGTTCACAAAGGCACCACACACACACACACACACACACACGCACACCATCGCATCCCCACGACCTCGAAAAACGGACCGCTCTCCTTCTAAACCCGATCGTTTAGAGACAGAAGTGGGACAAACAGATAAATGAGAGTTTAAAAAGTGCCTTCGCGAGACGGACACTCGGGGACACGGAGGGGACTAGCAGTAGACGGAGGGCTGGCTGGTGACAGACAGAGATAGAGAGCGGACAAAAGACTCCTTCTCGAGCTCGGCTCATGCAAAAGATAATGGCCGAGCTCTTTTAAAACAAAAGGCCCCCAAATCGAAAGAGCAAAACACCACTTTAAAAAGCCAACAGCCTCTTTTGACGGGGAAGGTTCGACTACCACACGGTGATGCTTCTTGTGTGGAGGGATTGGCAATCGAGTTTATAGGGCTGCAGGCTCGGGAGGGGATTACGGGGGGGGGGGGGTATGGTGGGGGGGTATGGTGGGGGACAGAGGTAGAAGACCAGCCTGCATGGCTCGGACCTCTCCGTGGGGGGAGGGGGGCAACACAGCCAATGAGAGAGCCAGCTGACGATTTACCTTGGCCCCCCCGGGGTGGGGGCTTGTAGGTTTGGTGATGTAGATGGGTGTCGATAAAAAAAAAAACGCAGGCCACAGCAGGTAGAGGCATTGCGGTGTCTTGTCTGATCGGCTGCCTGCGAGGACAAACTAGCGCTGGGAAAACTGGTGCTGCGCGCACACGCGTGTGTGTGTGTGTGCACCACAGGACATGGTCTGTGGGGCCTGGCAGGTGGATGGACGGTTAATGCCACAGGCAACTGAAAAGGGAAGGGGGAGGAGGAGCCTACGGAGAAAGGAACAAGAGCACGGCGAATGGGAGGCGGAGAGGCGGAGACAAATTCTTCCGGACAGCAACAGGAGTTTGGAGTCGGGAGCTCGCGGAGGTCCCGCCCTCCCTGCTCGCCTGTCAATCACAGCCAGGCACTTCATATGACTGGACAGGAGATGGAGGGAGGGAGGGAGGGAGAGGACGGCGGCGGGAGAGGCAGAAGAGGGGAGGAGGGAGGAGAAGAGATGCTGGGGGGGGGAGGGGGATCCAGGAGGAAAGGCCGCCACGCCGGCAGTGTCACTGGTCAGTCCGTCGACTCCGGGTGAGAAACGTTGAGATCCACCAAGCTGGTGGGTGCGTGTGTTTTTCTCCTCGTCCTGGGAGACGGGAAGCGGAGCCGTTCAACCCCGCGCCCCCGCACGGGGGGGGGACAGGACGAGGTGTGTGTGTGTTTCCGTTTGTACGGGTGGGGGAGGCCGAGGGGAGGGAGGTCGGCGGGGCTCCCCAAGGTGGTGAAGAGCAGGGCGTGGGGGTGGGGGGTGATACCTCCCAGCCCCTCTGTCTTAGCTCCTCCCCCCAGGGTCCGAGGCCTTACCTCCTCACTACCCCCCTCCCCCCCCCCCCCCTGCAGTCTCTCAGTCTGTGTGGTTGTTGACGTTGTTCTGCTTGTCCGTGGGGGCGTCCTCCACCTTGGCCTTGCGCCCGGCGCCCTTGATCACCTTGTAGCAGCCGCGGGCGATCTTGTACATCCACACCGTGTTCAGGATGTCCAGCGCGATGCAGGACGTGATCCAGGCCACCTGGGCGGCCAGGCCCAGCCGCTCGAACGCCGGCGTGCCAAACGTGGCGAACACGCTCAGCCAGTAGGGCGGCATGACGACGATGCGCACCACGAAGAAGACCACCGCCATGGCGACGCCGTTGGCGCACACCAGCCGGTCGGAGCGCGGGTACTTGAGGGTTTCGAAGAACCACCTGGGGTGAGGGGGAGAGAAGAGGATGGATGAGAGGAGAGAAGAGGATGGAGGAGGGATGAGAGGAGGAGAGAAGAGGATGGATGAGAGGAGAGAAGAGGATGGATGAGAGGAGGAGAGAAGAGGATGGATGAGAGGAGAGAAGAGGATGGATGAGAGGAGGAGAGAAGAGGATGGAGGAGGGATGAGAGGAGGAGAGAAGAGGATGGATGAGAGGAGGAGAGAAGAGGATGGATGAGAGGAGAGAAGAGGATGGATGAGAGGAGAAGAGGACGGATGAGAGGAGGGGAGAAGGAGGACGAGCGAAAGGGAGGATGAGGATGACAGCGGAAGACAGAGTAATAGAGACAAAGAAGAAGAGAGGAGGACGAGGAGGACGAGAGAGGAAG
Organism: Thaleichthys pacificus; assembly: GCA_023658055.1. Classification (NCBI taxonomy): domain Eukaryota; kingdom Metazoa; phylum Chordata; class Actinopteri; order Osmeriformes; family Osmeridae; genus Thaleichthys; species Thaleichthys pacificus. Next base: position 18,587,686 of record CM042862.1, on the reverse strand, counting down.
GGTCAATAAGTACAGACAGTGCAAGGTTTGAATGCTCCAAAGACAATCCACACAACGAGCAAGCGTCCATTCGCCCTGAGCATTACCAGTTTGATGAGGTCCGTTAAGTCAGGAATTGCAAGAGGCGCCCTAATAATAAAGTATGTGGGAAAAGGACAAGAGACTGAGCAAGCTGCAAGCTGGGGTACCTTTGGTTCACAAAAGGCGTTGATAGTTCCGAAATGAGGCGGAAGTTGGCAAAATAGGGAAGCACGCCGCGAGTCTGAGGGAGAAGATGACCACAAAAAACAAAGAAAGGAAAAAGCCGTTAATGTTCGCACAAACACATAAACAAACCAAACGCTATACAGATCTATAAATGTAAGCCTAAAAGCCGGAGGGAAACACATCCTTCAGCTGTGGGAAGGAGCCGCTTTCTCACCAGGACGTATCCGTAAGCGTAGAGCGCCGCCAAGTGGTGACAGACGAAGAAGCTGTCCCCCATGGTGCTCCAGTTCCGGGCCAGCAGCACCAGGTCTGCACAGCACACAGTGGGACACGAGGTCATTAACACACCCTGTACACTGACGGGAGCAACACAGCCAATCCAAATGAAAGGACGACCGACGACGGTTTCAGATTTGATTTGAAGACAGATGGAAAACGAGAACAGGGAGGCAGCTCACCGTAGAGACACACACACACACACACATACCGTAGAGTAGATAACCGCAGGTTATAGCGACGTTAAGCTTCACTAGACTGGGATCCCCCCTGTGGGACAGAGAGACGGCACAAAACACAAACAAGATTATTACCTCGGGGAGGCTGACGCAACCTAAACAAAGAACAAAACCTACTTATGGATTTCGAGGGATTTGAATGCACCCCTCTGGGAACAGTCGACTCCTAAGAAGTGAACACGGTGTGCTGTGGTGCAATGCTGAGGCCCGCTCCGCTGTAGTACTGCTGCGCACAGCATAGAGGCCCTACTGACAGGCAGGCCTGCTGGCTGCGTGAGGCTGGGTGTCTGTGTGACCCGCTACGGCCCACGTGGATGTTGACAAAGCGTCTGTGGGATGTTGACTGAAGGAGCGCTCCTGCTGGGTGTGTGTGTGTGTGTGTGTGTGTGTGTGTCCAGAGTGGTCAGTGTCCATGCAAGCAGGCACCAATTACATAAATTAAAAAAATCGAGTGAGAGGCTTCAAGGGCTGCACCGTAGGTCGTAGTTGTAGCCCAAGGATATGGTTCCTTGAAAAGATTGTTTTACCACCGCTGACTTCAGTAGGTTGATCATAAGATATTCAGCATCGGCATGCCGTCTGCTGGGGTGTGTGTGTGTGTGTCGGTAGTAAGGTAATAGTGTAACTGATATAGTTTCCAGTCTAAAGTATTGGCAGAGACAGGGCTAGGTCAAGGCTTCTCTGAGTAATAGAACACCCACACACACGCCTACACAGCGCTTTAGGGGCAGCATCAGAGAGAAGCAATCTTGCCTTATTCTTCAGATCAGTGGTTCCCAACTCTGGACCTCAGGGCACCCCTGACCTCAGGGCACCCCTGGACCTCAGGGCAACCCCTGGACCTCAGGGCACCCCTGGACCTCAGGGCACCCCTGGACCTCAGGGCACCCCTGGACCTCAGGGCACCCCTGGACCTCAGGGCACCCCTGGACCTCAGGGCACCCCTGGACCGTCAGGGCACCCCTGGACCTCAGGGCACCCCTGTCCTGCATGTTTTAGATGTTTCCCTGCTCCAACACACCTGATTCAAATTAATGGGTCGTTATCCAGCTCTGCAGAAGCCTGCTTATGACCATTTATTCGAATCAGGGTGTTTGGAGCAGGGGAACATCTAAAACATGCAGGACAGGGGTGCCCTGAGGACCAGGGTTCGGAGCCACTGCCTCAGATGACACTGTTCCTCACTTTAACCTCCCCCCCCCCCTCTCTCTCTCTCTCCCGCCGGCCCGCTCGCCCTCCCTCCTTCCCCTCACATCCCCTCCCTCCCTCCGTCCCTGAACCCTGTTCCATAGTACTTCCATATCATGACATAATCCCACAGCAGAGATATCCCGGGTATGAGAGTCAGGTCAGTGTGAGCTGGGGCCAGTCCAAAGGTCCGTCTCTGATAGAGAGGAGAGGGACCTTGGACTCTGACCAACACCCACCACCCCCAGTCGAGCTAAGAAGCTGTGGTAGAAGCTATCGGGTCGGTAGCGCCCGATAAACACTCGTTTTACGAGTACAGTAACATTAGTAATGACCATTCCAAGGGGAGGCCCAACAACAAGTGACCCCAACACGGTTTACATGTGCACAGTTCAAGAATCGTCATCCTCACAAACACAAAACGTTTGCTGACTCCAGCGATGCCGAAGCTCGGCCAGGTCAGGCCAGGCCGAGCCAGGCCAGGCCGGGCCAGGCCAGCGTTGCTGAGGAGTGCAGCAGAGAGAGCGAATCTTCACAGCCGCTTCTCAAGTTATTAACGAGAGAAGAAACCGACCTCGAACACGAGAGGACAGAAATCCTTCTCTTTAGGAAGAAAAACCTCCTCCTTTCGTTTACTCTGCCAAACTAGATAAGCCGTTTGTCGTCACTTAGCCAGACGGTTTGTCATTGGCTACTGGCTTTGTATAGACTCAAAGAATATGAAACGTTTTCCATGAGTGACTATACCACTTCCCCTCCCAAAAACATTTATTTGTACTCTGTATCGGCCGATACTCTCAAAACTAATTGGTATTGGTGCGTGCACGTCTACTGGAGGGGGATTTCTGTTCTGGCTGAACGTCTGAGGAAAGATACTATGGTGGAGGCTGAGTGGTGTGTGTGACGGTGCAAACTGTACAAAGCAGCTTCCCCAGTCACCAGCCAGCCAATCAATCAGCCAGCCAGCCAGTCAGTCAATCAGCCAGCCAGTCAGCCAGCCAGCCAGCCAGCCAGTCAGACAGTCGGTCAGTCCCCAGCCAGCCAATCAATCGGCCAGCCAGTCAGTCAATCAGTCAGTCACCAGCCAATCAATCAGCCAGTCAGTCAATCAGTCACGTAATCAGCCAGCCAGCCAGCCAGTCGATCTTCCACTGTGTGAGCGATGGTGCAGAGGCTACAGAGCAGCTTCCCCTAGTCAGTCAGTCAGTCAGGGCTCGTGCTGAGCAGTCCAGCTCGATCACAATGCCTCTCTGTGACAGTCTGTCTCAATGAAGCTCTAATACAGTCACGCTGACTGGGGAATTCCGTGTTTACTCCACACTCTCAGTGTTGCAACCACAGGGACTAGCAAGCCAGCTAGTTAGCTAGCTAGCTAATGAACTAGCATTGCTACAATCAAGTACTACGGAGCTAGCGTAGCAACAACCAAGGACTAGTGAACTAGCTTAGCTACAGCCAAGCTACTAGACTAGTGTGGAGAGGTGGACACTGGGGGAGAGGAGGAGGAAAGGGAGGAGGAGGATACGGTTAGGGAAACCGTGCTGTTGAGTGACACAGGGAAACACAAAGACAAGATGGCGACAGTACATCATGATTGGGGGAGGGGGGGAATAATTACATAGCAAACACAACAGACTAAACTCTCTCAAGAAAAGGATTGGAGCGTGAGTGAATGTGTGTCAAGCACCAGTACGTACACCCTGCAGAGGGCTGTTGCCCTGAGCCAGGTCTCCTCTCCCTTGTACTCATTCTTCTCTCTCTCTCTTTTTGCTCCATCAGCTGGCCAGGACGACGGGGACACAATACGAGTGAGGGGCGGGGGGGTGGCACTGTATTGAGCATGCAGCCTGAGACGTAGGGTGGCACAGGGGGAGGGGGGATGAGGGATGAGGGGGGGCTCAGTAAGGAGAGGGGGCTCACGGGGGTGTCACATGGAGAGGCAATGGCGGAGTGGGGGGGGTTGGAGGGAAGGGGGTAGGCGGAGACTGGGCTGCTGTTGTTTGCTATGAAAAGGAGCCTTGTTGGCAGGATTCTGTCCTGTCTGATCGGAACTGGAGAGGAAGAGAAACAGAGGGGCCGAGAGAGAGAGGGGCCGAGAGAGAGGGAGAAAGAGAGACAGACAGACACAGAGAGACAGAGAAAGAGACAAGAGACAGAGACAGACAGACAGAGAGACAGAGACAGAGAGAGACAGACAGACAGACACAGAAAGAGAGAGAGAGAGAGAGAGAGAGAGAGAGAGAGAGAGAGAGAGAGAGAGAACGAGAAAGAGAGAGAGGGGGAGAGACAGAGAGAGAGACAGACAGACGACACAGAAAGAGAGAGAGAGAGAGAGAGAGAGAGAGAGAGAGAGAGAGAGAGAGAGAGAAGAGGGGGGGGTTGGGGAGTCTTTCAGGATTCGATGATGCAAATCCCAGTCAGAAGTAGGAGAGTTCGAAAGAGAGAGGGACAGGAAGAAAACAGGGGGGGAATAATGAAAGGGCAAATCCACTAGAGCTCCACATCTCTGGAGACTTCCCTGACAGATGAGCTCGGTCCACCACTCTCGCTTTCCACTGAAGAGAACAACAGCTTCATCATTTCCCTGGTGTTCAAGCCCCTCCTCCTTCCCTTTCCTCCCCCGGGGGCTGTGGGCTTGTCTTGTGCGCTGGTCTGGAGACACACAGATGGGGAGAGAGACAGACAGCCGAGTTTCAGTTCCTCTTACCAGACGGGATCGGCGTTGACGACGTCGTCAAACCACAGGATGTAGAGACAGAACAGGCCGACGATCAGGGCATGGACAGTGGACACCAACCTGAAGGAAGGATACACACAACACACACACACACGGAGAGAGAGAGGCTCAACATGAAGTACCTTTTTGTGCCAAGTGTGACAAAATGAGGAGGAATGTCAACACAAAGCCTCAAGTTCCGGTTCTCACACACTGACAAAGTTGAATAACCTTATACAACCGTCTACAATAAGAATAATGCCAATAACCGCATCATCTAACACCACAACAAGACATTTGGGCTGGCTAGGACCACGGGAGCTTTTAATAATGTCTGGATGCGACGGACACAGCAAACTGGAACAAGAAGGGTTCCATGTGTGTGTGTGTGTGTGTGAGAGAGACACAAACATGGTTGAGCACCCCTGACCTTTGGAGCTGTTATCAGGGTAAGTTAAGAGTCACTCCAAGTCTAAGGTGGCTGTTATCTGCCCTCCGCTCAGAACACACAGGCTGAGTCTTTAGACCAGAGGAAGAACAGTGGAATAAGGGATTTACCCCAACACTGTCAGAATCTGGGGGGAAAGGCATGCTTTCCTAGGGCTGAGCTTCTGGGGCCTCCGATCCTGCCTAGTCTGTTTCACCGAGGGGCCTCAGGACTCCCCTGTGTCCTCTTCCTCCTTCCGTAAACCCCACAGACACACTGGAGTTACACAACCTCCAGGTCCCACCCTGTCTAACCTTAGTACCTGACAGATTATCAATGCCTACAGGGCACATACATCCAAACTCGGTGAACTTTAACCCCAACCCACACAAACATGCATACGTAAACACTAATCCAAGGGAGGTACGGAAAGAACCAGTAATCTAGGCTAGACCGTGCTATTACACAACAACAAACAACCTACCTTTGTGCCGAACCACAAACTAACTCCACTTTCTGTCCAGCTCTCATCTCTCTTTTACTGGTGCAGCCTCATAGAACACCAGCCAGGCATAACATGTAACCAGTCTCACAGGAGTTACAGGCCAGACGTATAGCTTTGGTGTGTGTGTGTGTGTACTGTACCTGGAGTTCCACTCGGTGAGCTTGGTGGTGGGCAGGCTTCCGTAACTAGGGGTGATGACAGCCGAGAGCAGGGGACTGGCCACCGAGAACATCAACTGGAACCCCACAAAGCTGCCAGCCACCACGGTCAACTCTCTCGTCTCCATCACTCACCTGGGGGGGACGGGGAGAGAGAGAGGGGAGGGAGAGAACGGGGGGGGGGGGGGGGGTGAGAGAAACGGACCGGTAGTTCAGACACAGGAGGCTCGGGCTGTTAGGGGAGACTGTCGGCAGCGGTGGTGGTGGTGGGGGGGATGGGTTAGAAAATGCCTAAAGAGAAACCTGGCATAACCATGGCAGAGGAGACCAACCGGGACAGGAGGGGATGGGACCTCTGAGGCCCTGGAACTCACTCGTGGGCAGGGGCGTAGCCAGGACATTATTTCTGGGGGGGCCAGCTCTGGCCAGTCTTTTATTTGGGGTGGCACTTGATTGTCAAAAACTACTATTTTAAAACTCACACACTGCATCACTCAGAGCAGCAGTTTTCTAACGGTATCCAGTGGTTAGCTGCTAGTCTCCATTGAAGCGCTGTCAGAACGCAGGTACGTTGGTTTGTGTCTTGCGCTGTTGATGGGGGAGTGGCCTAACATGTTGCGAATATAGGGCTTGTAGCGTAAGTGACAAATGACAATATAAGACGACTTCATAAAAAAAATACTAATGCATTTATTTCAGCTTTATACCATTTCTGTTCAGGAGGGTTTAAAAAAATACATAAAATAAAAATCTTTTAGATTTTTTTTGTGAGGCTGGGGGCCACCACGTGGCTACGCCCCTGCTCGTGGGTACTTAGCAATGGCCGATTATGTACAAATTGTTTAGGGCATAGAAAAGGAATTAGTACTCGAAGGCAAACAATGCCAAGTTGTTGAGGGGAAAGAGGATTGTTCTGATGAGGCAAGCGGCTGAAGGGTTGACGCAACGGAGAAGAGGATGAAGGAAATGGGTAATTGAGGGCAGCTGAAGCAGACGTCAATCGAAAAAACAACAACAAAGTTGAGGTGAAACAGAAGGAAAAAGAGCAAGAGAGAGAGAGAGAGAGAGAGAGAGAGAGAGACATTCGAGAGAAACAGACCACGGCAGAGAGAGAAGACAGAGCCTTGAAGCGAGTGAGAGAGAGAGAGAAGTCATCGCTCCGCGGAGCCTAACGAACAGTCATGTCGAGGAGCTGTCTGGTTCATCTCACACGCCAAACACACCAAGGTCCACAAGTGTTCCTCTTCATTCACACTTGACTGAAAAGACAAAACCACAACCTCTGATGAGATCCCTGTGACCCATCTAGCGACAGGCCGCCTCACGCTCCACCAACATGTTGTTTTCTCCGAGAAGCGATTAAGAAACTGGGACTTCTTATTCCCTGTGGAAAGGCCTTTTCTCAGAGCTACTAACACTCGACCTCAAGTCTCTCTGTTGTCCTGGTGTTTGCGTCCCCCATCTTGACCACCACACATTCTCAAGAAACCCCAGTGGACACAGCAAAACTCCAAGTATTCAGGCTATTGTGAACACTGGACTCGGCTTAACAAGGGCTCAATCGCAATTCAGGAGTAAATCCACAACAAAACCGGCTGCTTAGATGAAGCAACGCAATTCAAAACTCGATCCTGGAACAAGCAACTTGTTTGACGATAAGCCCGTGATTGCGAAAGGGTACACATGATTGTGTGACTGGTACCGTCCAGAAGGGCCGGTAGGTGGGTTAGGTAGTAAGCTACGTCCGTGCAGGTCTCACCCCTGGCCCAACTGACACCACAGGCATGCCGCCTGCTCCAGTCTGATCTATTTATACCATTAAAACCCCAATGTCATAAGTGCCTTCTGTCACAGCAGTATAGTTGTCATGATATAGGCTACATGACACAAAGCATTCAAGCACAGCAGAAGGCCACACTCATACTGGGGCCTGCCTCATTTCTGTGGCCTGCCTCAAATTATGCCAGACAACTGTCAAAGCTATTACCCCTACCTCACCCTGAATAAGGCCCAGTAGTTTGAACCTGTTCGTTACTATAAGAGGATAGTCACGCTGTCCCTATCCACGTTCATTGACGTTGCTGATCGTAGGCTGCGTGAGCTTGAATAATTAATTGGTATTCCTAACCTGGGAAGCTGGTTTGGACTGCCCGGGCCGGTCTACTGAGACGGAGAGAAAGGGTGGGAGGCAGCTGCTTGACAGCTCTAGCAGGCTGTATACCATCAACGGCTGACCTTGTTCCTCACACCTTAGTGCTACTGTCAGCAACCCATGACCTAAGTCCTTGGCATATCGACCAATATAAATAATAGCGGTCCAATTACCCCCCTTACAGTGGAAATCCAAAACGCGTTCCGGCGGAGTATGCTGCAATGCTGCACAGCCTGCACAGGCCGTTGCAGGTGACCCGCTCCAACTCAGGGAATACACAATCTTCTGCAATTAGAACCGTGGAGTGCTATACTGTACTTGTAGATACGATTTCAGATATTGAACGTTACCATTATTTCTAGAACAACTGATAGCGGCACGGTTTCCTTGCTGAAATATTTACCAAAAACGAAAGCTGATTATTTGCTCCCCTCAACGGGGACTGCAGCAAAATTCCTTGAGCGAGCTAGCTAGCAAGCTAAACCAATTCCCTTTGGTGCACTTACAAGTGTTACTTAAATTGTGATAGCATTACAGCTATCTATTTAACTAGGTAAGAATTCAAACCGGGGTTAGGGAAATGTTGTTTACCTCCCTGAGTCTGGCGTATTGCCTTTCCATTTGGGGAAGGCATGATACACAGTCATGCATATAGGCAGGGAATGCAGCAGTCCGTTGTTCTCGGCGTCGTGCGTGATAGCAGCAGGGAGACTAATGTGCACGAAAGAAGCAACGTGTGAAATGTCTCGCATTTGGGAAACATCCTAACCAATGACATTGGATTACAGTTTAGCCAGATGGTAAACGAGTTTTAGCATGTTGATAGCCAAAAGCCAAACTGCTACATGAATTGTGAGAAAGGCAAAGCTATGCTACAGCCACAATGTAAGGGGTCGTATTGCGGTCACAAGGTCTAAATAATAAAGCATTGCTGTCTTCACAATCATAGCATGCAGTGGAAAACAATTATATAAATGTATATGATGTATACGAATTCACTACCTGATATCAGTTGCATAGGTCTGTATAAGTAGATCTAGCTTCTGTTTAGCTGCCGTCTTCACTTTCTTAACTTAGCAAATCGGCTACAGCTTGCTAGCAGTAGCAGAATCCCACTGTCACTGACTAGCAGTGAGCGTCCTCAAGCAAGGGGCAACGCCAAAAATGCATAACCACTATACAGTCCCTGGAGAGTTCTTGATCCTAGTTTATTTTCCAAATCGAGACAAGTTTCCAGATTTGATTTAAAAACAAAGTTTTCCCCGTTATATTTTGGCATTGACAGCTCGTAGTGACTCGTAATGACGCCAACACGCAGATAACCTACCACCCACTCCTAAAGCACACACCCCTTCATTTGGCCACACCCACAGCGAACAAAGGCCAAGCAGCACATTTTATTTCTTAGTTAAAATCAAATTTACATGATCCATGCTATTTTAATCAATAGTTCACCTAACCAGAAGAACGTGGAAAAGAAGTCCTGAAAGAAATAGATTAAGCAAATGCGCATACTTGCCCGATTGCTATAAATGAAGGTTTCTGTCAAAGCTTTCAAGAGGTGTGGTTGGTTTAATGTTATTATTTCTTAAATAATTGTTCTGGTGTACTGAAGATGTCATATCCTCTGTTGTCTATCTATCTGGTTTCTTTAAAGGCTTTTTTATGTAAAGGCTCCGTTCAACATTGAAAGATGTGATCTTGGCCTTGGAAGGCCCTTATTTTAATAATAGAGTTCTTGGTATTATGTATGAATCAATCAATGATAAAGAGAAGATGAGAGAGAAAGAGAGGGAGGGTAGAAAGAGAGAGGGGGATAGAGAGAGAGAAAGGGGGATAGAGAGGGAGAGAGGGTAGAAAGAGAGAGGGGGATAGAGAGGGAGAGCTCTCTTAGTGTGTAGAAAGAGAGAGTCTGAGGAAGGAGATCCTTGAGAACAAAACAGCAGATGACACCAGTAACACTAATCCTATCACCGACAATCAAGAGTATCCTAGATTAACCAAACATCCCATGCTAATCTGAGTAGATTAAACACTCCTTAGTCACACTCTCCCGGTACACACGTGAGGTAAGAAGGAGATAAGACATACATAAAAGCCATCAGAGCAGCAAGTTTGCAAACTACAAAGCTTTTTCGCAAATTCTAAAATCATTTTACCAATCATGTATGTGTATCAAATAATTGAGGAAGTCTTGTCTCATGCAAGTGTACTTTAATAGCCTGTTTTAAGTGGACCTCATACATGGAGAAGGACGTGATTTAGGCTACAGTACATTCACTTTAGGATGTTACCAATTTGTGAAGGTATTCAAACCCTTAGGTGTAAAGAGGCCAGTATTTCAGAAAGAAATAGGAGAACAGCACAGCAAAACATAGATGGTTTAACTATGGTATGTTTCAAAATGACTACATTACATTACGTAATTTAGCAGACGCTCTTGTCCAGAGCGACTTACAGTAAGTACAGGGACATTACCCCCGAAGCAAGTAGGGTGAAGTGCCTTGCCCAAGGACACAACATCATTTGGCACGGCTGGGAATCGAACTGGCAACCTTCAGATTACTAGCCCGACTCCCTCACCGCTCAGCCATCTGACTCCCTCCATCTGACTACAATAACCAGGGCTTTTACTTTTACAATGAAAAATGTCAAGTTTACAGTGTTTCATCCTTGTGTGCTTGTTTCCCTAAATGCTTCTGAGAGACTAAGATGACGACGTCATCTTGACTGAGCACATTCCTGATCTGAGGATTCTTTTGTGAAAGGTGGTTGACCCTGTAAGACCCGGTTAAAAATTACAACATCACTTTTAGCTGTCCAAAAAAAACATTTGCTTTTTTTTTTTAAAGACCACATTTACATAGCCAATGGGTCCTATTGCCTTGCAATGCCATTGGATAAATGTGGTCTTTCAAAAAAAAGAGATGAGCAATTCGAGAGCTAAAAGTGATGTAATTTTACAACCAGGGGTCTTACAGGCCTTAGGCAGAGAGGGGGCGAGCGAGGAAGAGAATGAGAGACAGGAAAGAGAGTGAGAGACAGGAAAGAGAGTGAGAGACAGAGGCTTGACACTGTATTGACATGATTGTACAGGGTATGGATGATTACAACTGGAATATAGAATAAAGGTTTAGCTTAGTCAAGCTTGATACAGTGCATTGAAAACCAGGCATAGATTCAGTGATCATAACAATATAGTAGGTTGTGGTATATGATACTGTATCTGGATCAATATTACACTACTGAACTGTGGCTTAGAAAAGAATACTAAAGTTAAACTATGGCACAGCATGTAGAGTGGCTGAACAGGTAACAACTATGCAGGTGGATCAGTAGGCAGGCAGTCCAGTCTTCCCCCGGAAGGCATCTAGGTTATGCGGGGGCGTGGAGGGGAGAAAATGTTGAACAGTCTTTTCCTCTGATTGTCATCTGATAGAACTTTCAGGCAGGGTTCTAGAACTCTAACCATACAGTGAGCTGTAGATCGTAAATTCCTCATGGCCTCGGGTCACAACCTTTAATTAATCCATTTAATTTTCATTTTAATCTTTTACAAAAATAGAAAACATTAGTTATGCAACGATAACCGGTGAATCGTAAAGATATAGCTTCACGAGCAGTGTTGGGTGTAAGTAGTCAGACTACTTTTGTTTGGTAACGAGTAATAACGTGTTACTTATTTAATTGAATGAATCCCTTACTAGTTCCTTGTTCAAACAAGTAACGCAACGTAACGTTACTCAATTTAGTCTTTTGATCGCGAACCCTCAGCATGTAGCTAAAGGTCTAGGAAAGTTGTCGCTACTTTTCGCTAGGTACCGACGAAAATTCGTTCTTTTGGTGAGCAGTCTCACAAGCCCAATTTACCCGGCGTCATGGAGCCGACCAGCTAAATAGTTATTCAAGACTTGCATGTACAGTAGGCCTACGTAATGTCACATTAAATTTATTTGAACTCAATCTTGTGTGATGCGTCGCTGTATCATTGCAGCGGTTTAGGTTTAGGATTATATTACTGTAAGTCAAATAGTCTGGTTCCGTACATAGCCTAAGTGAAGTGAACACCATTTTGCTACCATATACCTAGCTATAGTTTAGCTTCGTTTTGATCCTAGATTAAGACCTAGCCCCGGTAAATTGTAGAGCTAGCTAACTACTAGACTTCTGCCTGGCATTTTACAAAATTATTTATTGATTAAAGAGTTTCTTTATTCAAGAGCTTCATGCAAATATTGTTTTTCATTATGGTGGATTATTACCTTGATCCGTCTTGCTGTATAATGAGGATTGATCATGTTATATCCAAGTGACACTGAATATTCAGTACAATAGCTATTGCTGAGGTCAACCCATTAAATGTGCCTTCTGGGCATAAGAATGACCAAGGAGAATTGTCTTAGAAATAAAATACTTTTCTTAATGTAACGCAAAAGTAACTTAACGCCTTACTCTCTACAGCAAGTAACTAAGTAACGTAACTAGTTACTTTTAAAAGTAACGTTAACCAACTCTGTTCACGAGAATGCTTGCTGTTCGAATTATTGGCATTTGGATGGCTTTGCCTTTGTTGCAAAGACATTTTACTGATTCAATACCTTTGCTGCAAAATGTTGATAGCATGTGTTGAAGATGCATAACGATAAATAGTATTCTACCTGAACTCAATGTTATAATTGCTGATTACATGTGTGGAACCACAACGCTACAGAATAATGTCGATTCACCGATTTGAAGCTGAAATACCATTTACAAACACAAGGCGTCACTGTAGCTGTCTCCGTCCGCGATGTTGCTGGCCTGCTGCAGTAGTACTTCGTTTTCATCAATGGCTCTTTAAACCGGGGTACCCTGCAATACAGGCACAAATCAGGCACAGCACAAGCCACTTGTATGTAAGTGTGTAAGATGGAGTACAGCAACTTTTGTATTGCGCTCGCCAACGGCCCAGAAGGTTCGTGTGCTACAGTAATAATGACTTTATGCCACGTTATCCAGCACTGTAGCGGTGTCTGTAGGCATTCGGGCTCAGGAGGGAAGAGCTGCAGCTAATGCCAGGTTTCCTTGTGTATGTGGGGGAGGGGGAGGAGGCGTGTGGAAGGGGAGGGGAGGGAAGGGTGGTTAAGGAAGTAGAAGGTGCCATCATTTTGTGCCGTGCCATGCACAATCCATTCCATAGCACTCCTACACACAGCTAACTAGCATGGCACGAAAACAAACATGAATACACACACAAACAAACATGGGAAAAAAAGAGGTACGCACACACAAATATATAAATACTCACAGAACATGAATTCGCAGTCAAGACACAGACAGACAGAAAACGCACAGATAGAAAGCAAAAGCACATCAGCCGGTCCAGCCTCCTTCACCTCCATACAGGGTCCCATGTCAGCACAGTTGAACCCCGCCCAGCGTCCGCCGGCGGGGCCTGACGGGGTGGGTTTGATGGGCCGTCTCAAAGGGGTGCCCAGCCCCCACACGGGTCTGTCAGCGGAGATCAGCTGGGTTCTGTTTTGACTCTCCATGGCACATCTGGGAGACGGCACAGCTGGCTCCACACGCCTGGAGGCCATCTTCCTGCAGACACCTGCCTATCACTCAAGGCCTCACCTGCAGGATGGTGTGTGTGTGTTGTGGAGTACATACCTTAAGAGCAGGTGGGTCAAACGTAGAGCTTTAAAGCAACGCTTGTCTCTTCACTTTCAACCTCAGAAAGTGTCATTTTTTTTAAGCTCTTAATAAAGTGTGGTCAAATTTGATTGGTTTCCTAATGTAAAAAGGACCGTGTTGAAGACATGCTAATTACTACCATGCATGCACAAACACGGTTTATTACACTGCGCTATTACACTTGTTACCGCACTGTAGCTGTTTTCACAAGAAAACCCTGTTTGTGCATTTGTAGAGTTAGGTTGTCGTGGTGACTTAAGTTTTATTCTTTATGAGCTTGTACAAAAACCATAACTTGCGAACACAGTTTTTTGTGTTTAATATTCTGTAATGAATCTTAGTGTTTACATTTGAAATGATGACAGTAGGCCCCTAACCTTGGAATAAAGTCGACATTCATCAGACGCCTGTGTTTCACTCTCAGAAAACATGTACTATATATAGTAATGAGCCCCTCTTCATCAAATTACACTCCCATCTGCCCCTTGGTGTGTGTGTTTGCCCTTTATCTGCCTGTGGTTCATGTTGTCAGTAACTCTCTCCTCTCCACCACTGAAGAATCTCAACGCTTATTAAAGTATAATACACACTAATTAGCCGAGTACGAATCCCTTGCTGGGGTAGCCACGCCGGGAAGAAGGAAGATGGTGGAGAGAGAGATGGAAGGAGGGATACAGGGAAGGAAAGAGAAAAACACATTTGACATTTTTATTTCTAGTTTAAGGAAGGCTTATCAGTTAAGAACAAAATTAGATTTCCAACCACAGCCTGATATGAGCCAAGGGAGGGAGATAGAAGAGAGGAGAGGTGGAAGAGAGGAGAGGTGGAAGAGAGGAGAGGTGGAAGAGAGGAGAGGTGGAAGAGAGGAGAGGTAGAAGAGAAGAGAGGTGGAAGAGAGGAGAGGTGGAAGAGAGGAGAGATAGAAGAGAGGAGAGGTGGAAGAGAGGAGAGGTAGAAGAGAAGAGAGGTGGAAGAGAGGAGAGGTGGAAGAGAAGAGAGATGGAAGAGAGGAGAGATGGAAGAGAGGAGAGGTGGAAGAGAGGAGAGATGGAAGAGAGGAGAGGTGGAAGAGAGGAGAGGTGGAAGAGAAGAGAGGTGGAAGAGAAGAGAGATGGAAGAGAGGAGAGATGGAAGAGAGGAGAGGTGGAAGAGAGGAGAGGTGGAAGAGAAGAGAGATGGAAGAGAGGAGAGATGGAAGAGAGGAGAGGTGGAAGAGAGGAGAGGTGGAAGAGAAGAGAGATGGAAGAGAGGAGAGATGGAAGAGAGGAGAGGTGGAAGAGAGGAGAGATGGAAGAGAGGAGAGGTGGAAGAGAGGAGAGGTGGAAGAGAGGAGAGATGGAAGAGAGGAGAGGTGGAAGAGAGGAGAGATGGAAGAGAGGAGAGGTGGAAGAGAGGAGAGGTGGAAGAGAGGAGAGGTGGAAGAGAGGAGAGGTGGAAGAGAGGAGAGGTGGAAGAGAGGAGAGGTAGAAGAGAAGAGAGGTGGAAGAGAGGAGAGGTGGAAGAGAGGAGAGGTGGAAGAGAGGAGAGATGGAAGAGAGGAGAGGTGGAAGAGAGGAGAGGTGGAAGAGAGGAGAGGTAGAAGAGAAGAGAGGTGGAAGAGAGGAGAGGTGGAAGAGAGGAGAGATAGAAGAGAGGAGAGGTGGAAGAGAGGAGAGGTAGAAGAGAAGAGAGGTGGAAGAGAGGAGAGGTGGAAGAGAAGAGAGATGGAAGAGAGGAGAGATGGAAGAGAGGAGAGGTGGAAGAGAGGAGAGATGGAAGAGAGGAGAGGTGGAAGAGAGGAGAGGTGGAAGAGAGGAGAGGTGGAAGAGAAGAGAGGTGGAAGAGAAGAGAGATGGAAGAGAGGAGAGATGGAAGAGAGGAGAGGTGGAAGAGAGGAGAGGTGGAAGAGAGGAGAGGTGGAAGAGAGGAGAGATGGAAGAGAGGAGAGGTGGAAGAGAGGAGAGATGGAAGAGAGGAGAGGTGAAAGAGAGGAGAGGTGGAAGAGAGGAGAGGTGGAAGAGAGGAGAGGTGGAAGAGAGGAGAGATAGAAGAGAGGAGAGGTGAAAGAGAGGAGAGGTGGAAGAGAGGAGAGATGGAAGAGAGGAGAGATGGAAGAGAGGAGAGGTGGAAGAGAAGAGAGATGGAAGAGAGGAGAGGTGGAAGAGAGGAGAGGTGGAAGAGAGGAGAGATAGAAGAGAGGAGAGATAGAAGAGAGGAGAGATAGAAGAGAGGAGAGATAGAAGAGAGGAGAGGTGAAAGAGAGGAGAGGTGGAAGAGAGGAGAGATAGAAGAGAGGAGAGGTGAAAGAGAGGAGAGGTGGAAGAGAGGAGAGATAGAAGAGAGGAGAGGTGGAAGAGAGGAGAGATGGAAGAGAGGAGAGATAGAAGAGAGGAGAGGTGGAAGAGAGGAGAGGTGGAAGAGAGGAGAGGTGGAAGAGAGGAGAGGTGGAAGAGAGGAGAGGTGGAAGAGAGGAGAGGTAGAAGAGAGGAGAGATGGAAGAGAGGAGAGGTGGAAGAGAGGAGAGATAGAAGAGAGGAGAGGTGGAAGAGAGGAGAGGTGGAAGAGAGGAGAGATGGAAGAGAGGAGAGGTGGAAGAGAGGAGAGGTGGAAGAGAGGAGAGGTGGAAGAGAAGAGAGGTGGAAGAGAGGAGAGGTGGAAGAGAGGAGAGATAGAAGAGAGGAGAGGTGGAAGAGAGGAGAGGTGGAAGAGAGGAGAGGTGGAAGAGAAGAGAGGTGGAAGAGAGGAGAGATAGAAGAGAGGAGAGGTGGAAGAGAGGAGAGGTGGAAGAGAGGAGAGGTGGAAGAGAGGAGAGGTGGAAGAGAGGAGAGGTGGAAGAGAGGAGAGATAGAAGAGAGGAGAGGTGAAAGAGAGGAGAGGTGGAAGAGAGGAGAGGTGGAAAAGAGGAGAGGTGGAAGAGAGGAGAGGTGGAAGAGAGGAGAGGTGGAAGAGAGTGAACGGAGAAAACAAGAGTAGGAAGAGAGATTGCTTTGGTTTTCACACTGCCTTCTGTTTCACATAGCTGCAGGAGATAAACAATGCCTCGCTGATGAACACAGTCTGCATGTGTGTGTGCATGTCTGTAGGTGGGTGGCAGTGTGTCAGTTTGGGTTTAAGTGTGTTAGCATGCTAAGGCAGTTGTAGTGTGTGAGTGTGTGTGTGTGTAATCTGTGTGTGTTTGAGCCAGAGGGCAGGGGTTCAGAAGAAGATTGAGAAGAAAGAGTTAACAGAGGATGAATATATCTGGATCATTATTTTTTCCACTCTCCCTCCCTCTATCTGCCTCCCTCTCCCCCCCTCTCTCTCTCTCTCTCTCTCTCCCTCCATCTCCCTCTCTCTCTCTCTCTCTCTCTCTCTCTCTCTCTCTCTCTCTCTCTCCCTCTCTCTGTCGCTCTCTCTCACCCACACACACCCACACACACACACACACAGGGCACCCCTATGCCCATCAGCTCCCCTCGTCAGCAAGAAGGGTCAAATGTTATTCCCTCCTTGTTGTCACGGTTGCCAATCACCTCACATTCTGTAGCAACTGTTGCCACGGCAACCGAGAGATCCGGTTGCCAGGCACCGAGAGCAATGCATGTGATTGTGTACTTATTTATTTAATTCTTTCTTTATCTATTTGTTCATTCTACACGCATGCTGCTAAGCACACGATACACACGCACACACACATACACCCCTCTTTCTCTGTCTCTCCCCTTCACTTTGGCTCTCTTCCTCCTTTTCACAAACACACACACACACATACATACACCAACCCTTACTTACACACAGACACACACCGATACACACACCGACACATTCTCCGCTCTTACGAGGTGCAGAACGTGCACATCAGATGACAAACAGTGATTATCATAGCAATAAGGATCCTAATCTAGGAAGAGATGCTCTCTTCTCCTGGCCTTCTGTTCTATAAACACACACACATCCACACACTCACACGCTTATCTGCCACGTCTCATAAGAGCTGCTGAGTGATAAAGACAGAGCCTAATGAGAAGGGGAGAGAGAGAGAGAGAGAGAAGGAGAGTTAGAGAGAGAGAAGGAGAGTTAGAGAGAGGAGAGAGAGAGAGAGAGAGGAGAGAGAGAGAGAGAGAGAGAGGAGAGAGAGAAGGAGAGAGAGAGAGAGAGAGAGAGAGAGAGAAGGAGAGAGAGAGAGAGAAGGAGAGAGAGAGAGAGAGAGGAGAGAGAGAGAGAGAGAGGAGAGAGAGAAGGAGAGAGAGAAGGAGAGAGAGAGAGAGAGAGAGAGAGAGAGAGAGAAAGAGAAGGAGAGAGAGAAGGAGAGAGAGAGAGCACCGTGATTTCCACTCTCCCTCCCCCCCTGGCCTTACCCCCAGCCGTCTCCTTTTTTCCTCCCTCCCCCCCACCTTTCCCTCTGACCCTCCCTCCTGGCCCTCCCCTTTAGCCCTCCTCCTAACCCTCTCATTGGCCCTCCCTCCTGGCCCTCCCCTTTAGCCCTCCTCCTAACCCTCTCATTGGCCCTCCCTCCTGGCCCTCCCCTTTAGCCCTCCTCGTAACCCTCTCATTGGCCCTCCCTCCTGGCCCTCCCCTTTAGCCCTCCTCGTAACCCTCTCATTGGCCCTCCCCCTGGCCCTCCTGGCCACTCCCACACAGTCTTTGTTTGTCTAGATACACATAACAGGGTAATAGAAGGACCCATCCTGGACAGATTATCACTATCACTGGCAGATGTAAGTCCTCAACACACTTCTCTGTGGAGAGGAGAGGAAGGGAAGAGAGAAGGGAGGGGAAAATAACAAAGGACTTGCTTGTGATCAGTTGTTCAATTGCATCACAAACAATCCACCACATAGATGTACAGTGCAGTAATTGTGAAAAATGGCTACATTGAAAAAGACCTACATACACTAGGATCCCAACTGAAGTGAAAGTGTCCCTCCCTCCATGGAAAGATGAAGTCATTCAAGTCGTTCATCAGTGAGAGTTTGGAGACAACATCGCCTCATTTATCACAGCCTGAAAGCAGAGACAGGAGAGAGGAGAGACCTGTACAGCAACGCTACCCATGAAGCAATAATACACACACACACACACACACACAGACAAGCACACACACACACATACACACACAGAAAGTGACTTGTCAATGGTTTCTAGAGCTGGCATGAAGAATCTTCTTGGCTGGGTATTTCAAGGCTTTAGCACAGTGACACACACAGACACACGCACACACACACGCACGCACACACACACAGACACACACACGTGATTCAAAGGCTTGTGTGTGTGGAGGAGCCCCAGCTTTCTCCCAATTTTAAATGAAAGGATTTGAATAATCGTATTAGACCCATTTAGAACTCTAATATGATCCATTGGCCTAAACACCATTATGGAGGGATTCTAACAATTTGACCTCCCTTAAACTCACACATGTTCCAACCTTAACAATGGAAACATAACCTTGTCATTGCCTGTCAATTAATTTAAAAAAATATGTTGAATACATATTACTGTGCAGTGTACATCAAGTACATTGCACAGTACATACTGTTACAGTCATATGAGCACACATTGACTTATACAACATGAATAAACACACCACATAAATCCTGTTCTAGTAAAGAGTGTTACATTTCTCAGACCAATACACACAACTGTAATCCAGACAGTCCTTCGCTTTCCTTCACTGCTTGTTCTGTGCCTCCTGCCTGCCTGCCTGCCTGCCTGCCCTGTCTGTCCTGTCTGTCTGTCCTGTCTGCCTGTCTGCCTCTGCCCCTCCTCCTACTCCCCTCTCTCTCCCATCCTCCCCCCCAAAAATCGCTGAAAACGAGGTGGGCTTTATCTTGGTGTCCTAATGAATTCAGTCCATGCTCCCACCTGCAAGACCCCCGCCCCCACCTGCCAGCTTGTCTGGATATTGGATTTACTCTTTGCTCTGTGACCTTATTCACCGGCAGCCAGCCAGCCAGCCAGTCAACAATTAAGTCAGCCAACCAACCAACCAGTCAGCCATTCAGCCAGCCAGCCAGTCAACCAGCCAGCCAGCCACAGCAGACAGCAGCCTGCAGAGCCTGGTACTGATGTTGTGCAGAGCCTGTGTTTCACGGTGTTTGGGTCCACCCTGCACCCGCAACCCCCCTCCACCACCCCCACCCCTTGACCCAACCCCCAGCAAGCCTCCCCCTGGCCCCCTCCCTCCAGCCCAGCAGGATCCTATTGGATTCCTCCTCGCCCCCCCGGCTCTTATAAGGGCACCTGTCAGCCTGATGAGTATCCTGAGGTAAAACAGTGTGTGATGTCCGCCTGGGAGGAGCTTGCCTCCTGAAGAGGACTGGAACACACCTAGGAGCAACTCTTCAGTCGGCCAAACAGCCCTCCAGTCAGTCAGTCAGCTAGCCAGTCAGTCAGCAAACCTGCCTTTCAGTCAGCCAGCCAGCCAGTCAGTAAACTCTCAGTCAGCATGAGTTGAATGAAGAGGCAGTCACATGACTTTGGGAGCTCTTCTTTAACCCGTCAACCACTTTACCAGCCAGCCAGCCAGCCAGGCCAGGCAACCAGCCAGTCATCTCATGTGTACTGTGGAGTGTTGCAGGTCTGGGGAACCCAGCGGTTGTGGAGCAGGTTGTGGCCTCAGACAGACCTCCAGTTGTTTCCATGGCCACACGACACAGAAAAGGTTGGTTGATACATTGGCTGTGACGATGACGAGGACGAAGAAGGCTTCCGCTCAGCTACGCGTATTCTCAAGCAATAACATCGACATCCGTATTATCGACCCAAGAATACCCGTGGTCGAGTCAGGAGCATGCTGTCGGACCCCCCTCCCCCACTCCCCTCCGTGGTCGAGTCAGGAGCATGCTGTCGGACCCCCCCCCCCCCCCCCCACTCCCCTCCGTGGTCGAGTCAGGAGCATGCTGGTCGGACCCCCCCCCCCCACTCCCCTCCGTGGTCGAGTCAGGAGCATGCTGTCGGACCCCCTCCCCACTCCCCTCCGTGGTCGAGTCAGGAGCATGCTGTCGGACCCCCCCCCCCCCCCCCCCACTCCCCTCCGTGGTCGAGTCAGGAGCATGCTGTCGGACCCCCCCCCCCACTCCCCTCCGTGGTCGAGTCAGGAGCATGCTGTCGGACCCCCCCCCACTCCCCTCCATCTTCTCTCCTCTGTCTTCCTCTCGCTCTCATCCCCCCATCCCTCTCTCGTTGGCTAGGCCAGGCAGAAGAGGAGGAGAGATGGAAGGGAGGGGGAGGTGTGGGGGAGGCTGAAGAGTCCAGGTCCAGGACCTAGGGAGCCAACAGAGGGGAAACAAACCACATTTTAAGGAGAAATAATCACTGAAAATTCCTTGCATTCATATACTGGGAGGTTGGCTGTGCTTACAATTTCTGGCATTTTGGGTTCCATAATTCTTCTCCACATCTGATCTGACAATAGCATGGTATCTTTGGTTTCGATCTAGCGTGTCTTATTGTCCTGTGTGTGCACGTTTTCCTCTCCTATATGTGCCAGGCTGGGGTATGTCCACAAAGCCAATAGCAGGACAGGGGTGAGGAAGAGTCTTCGGTGATGTCACGGAGGGGATGTCATCGGGTCACACCTCACGCTAGAGCTCAATAAAGTTGTGTGGTTTTGAATCCCCGACCAGTTTCCCCCGACGGAGTGCGTCGGGGGGGACTGTGTGTGTGTGAACTGCTGGAGTGTGTGTGGTGTGAACTGCTGGGAGATTTTGTCATCCCTGTCCCTGTATTTATCGGGTAGCGCACAGTCAGACACACTTCTGAGGGTGTGTGTGGTGTGTGTGGTTGCCCCCACAGTGCTAGTAGCACAGGCCCACATCTCAGACGTCCCACACATGAGAGATACCAGTAAAAGAGAGGGAAGAGAGAGGGATAGCGGGAGAAGGGACAGACAGAGAAAGAGAAGAAAAGAGAGCACAGTAAGCAAGAGAGAGAGGAGAGAAAGAAAGAAAGGAGAGAAGCCTGAAAAATAGACTGAAAATGGAGGAGAGGGTTGGAAGGAGGGAAGGAGAGAGGGAGAGAGTGGAGGGAAGGGAGGAGGGAAAATGTTATTGGGATAGACAGACTGTAAACTTAAAGGGCTCTGTATCGCCAGGGTTTTGGAAGGTGCTCTGAGATGTGATTGGCTGTGGCAGGGGAGAGATAAGGCCTCATCCTGCCCCATCGCTTCTTCAGAAGGGCTGGCATCAAACCACCAAACGCCAAAGCACTCTCTCCTTCACTCTTTCCCTTGCTCCCTCGCCCTCGAACGGGCTCTTCTAAAAGGCATGACATGAAACGTGATGATTCCAGCTATTATTCTAAACACCCCTACTGTGAAGTGCCACGCTTTTTAGAAGGGTGGGTAGAAGAAAGGCAAAGAGAAAAAGAAAGGCCTGAAGGGCTGAAATGATAGGTTTTCAGTAAAAGACTCGAATACTGACACAGTGGCCCTTTGTAGATACAAGGTTGTGAATCCCTAAGTCCCTCCCTAACACCCATAAGCTCACATGAGAGAGTGATGCAAGTGGAAAGGGGAGAAATGAGGGAAAAAGGCAAAGGAGGGGAGAAAAAGAGAGGAGGGAAGAGGTGGAGGGAGAGATAAGGGAGGTAATAAGAAAGAAAAATGAGAGAGGAGTCCATCCATCCACTCTGAACTCATCTGAGGCGGCTCCGAAATATACAGCTGTCTGTCTGAACTACTTCCTGGATCGGCTGCCTCTCTAAATGCCTTCCTGTCTGTCTTCCTGTCTGTCTGCCTGTCCTCCTCTGCCTGACTACCTGTCTGTCTGAATGCCTTCCTGTCTGTCTGTATGTATGTATGTCTGAATCCTGCCTGCCTGTCTACCTGTCTGTCTGACTGCCTGTTTTCCCTAACTGTCTTCTTGTCCGTCTGCCTGTTTGTTTACCCATCTGTCTCTCTCTCCATGCCTGTCGACTTGCCTGTCTACCTGTCTGTCTTCCCCGGCGTGTCTGTCTGTCTATCTATCTACAGGAGTGCGCGCCTGCATCAGTACAATTCTCCAGTGGGCCCTAAACCTGCTCCCCACGAGGCCTCACATCAATAATTCACCATATTTATCTATGCAATCTGACGGCCTCTCCCCTCCCAAGCTCCTGACAAATTACTGAGGCTGCAAATATGGCTACTGGGGCTCCTGTCTCCAATCACCTCACAGCACAACACTATCCCATCCCAGGGACTAGGAGAGGAGAACCTGATGGCTGTCAGCATCCAACAATCTGATGATTCCTTCGGCTGTATGAGGGACATAAAGGGGGTGTGCATTTGAAACGCTTTTAAAGGTGTCCTTTGTTGTAAACGGTCACGTTTGAGGAAGTGCGCCAATTAAAGTCCCCGAATCCCCACTGAGGAATCCATGGAGATGTCACACGCTTCCCCCCCCCCCCCCCCCCCCCCCCCCCCCGATTTTTTACATCTGCTCATCACTGTCCCAAACGAGCAGGGATATTTACGGGCACGCGCACACTCACGAATGCACATACGCACACACACATATATACACACACACACACACACGTGTAGATACCCACACACACACGCACACACTTCCCCCTTATTTTTCCTCCTCTCCCTACCAAACTGCCATTTAGCGTGACACAAGCAGAGGAGCCAGGGAAGCCAATTATCAAACAGATGTCGATGCATGGTTACAATAGTGAGGGGAGGCCAATTACCACACAGATGTTTTGTTTTCCCTCCCCTCGTTCTTGCCTCTATCCCAGAATCCTCTCTGATCAGGGCCCTCTGAGAATGCCCCCCACCCCTACCACCACTACCCCCACCACCACCACCACCACCACCACCACCACCATTCCCCGCTTTTTAAATGGAGAGCTCTTGATGTCAATCAGCAGGGAAGGGGGGGGGGGGACTTAGGCGTGGTTCTAAGGTCAGGACATGTTAAGTTTGTGTTTTCGACTGGCTGCGTTGGGAGCTAAAATATGATTTGGTGCCAGCGGATTGAAGGTGTAAAGTGGGATGGGATCGTCGGGTGAGGGAGACGGGGGGTGGGGGTGGGATGGGGGAAGGTGCATGCCTGGTCGT
>CM042862.1:18561836-18564036 GCA_023658055.1 Thaleichthys pacificus | reverse complement strand
GAGAAGAGAAGAGAGGAGAAGAGAGGAGGACAGGAAGATGTGAGGAGGTCTGGAAGAAAAGTAGGCGAAAAGACGAGTTTTGAGAGTAGGGGAAGGAGGAGGAGAAGAGGGGGAAGAGGAGGAGGAAGGGGGAGGCAGGGTGAGGAGAGCAGGATGAGAAGGGAAAGGAAAGAGGAGAGGTGAGATGAGGGCGGAGAGCCAGGGGGGGGGAGATCAAAGCCGTTTGACAGGAAGCCTCGGTGAAGACTCCACCAGGGGAGTAGGAAATAGAGTAGGAAAGCTCTGGCAAAAACACAGCTTTACTCTCTCTCCCAGGCGCCAGTGCTCTCCAGTCAGGTTTAATAACACCCAGAGAACACAGGTTAATCCAATAGTCCAGGTCTGTAATCTGTCCCGGATTAAGAGGGGGATTAAGACAGCATTCCACAGAGGTACATCCCAATGTGCTGACCTATCCATCCTCCTAGAACACACTGCCATGAAGCACACACATGCACTCATTCACTTACAGATGTCAGGCACACACACACACACACACACACACTTACAAGCACACTCACACGGGCATAAGCAATGCAAAGGAGCTGTTTTATAATCTAAGATGCTCAACTGAATAAACCTGTGTGTGTGTGTGTTGTGTGTGTGTGGGTGTGTGAATAAGAAAGTGAGAGTGGAAAAAGTGTATCTTCCCCAGAAACTGCAGATCAGCAGTTGCCATGTTCTAAAAGCAAGACGCCTGTTACTGCAGTAATACTGGGAATTAAGATAACTGTATGTTTTCTGGAACTATTTTATTGACACAGAGACTACACACACACACAAACACAAACACACACACAGAGAGAGAAAGAGAGACAGAGACAACTACACACACACACCGGTCCGCGTCACCAATATCTAAACAAAGCAAAAGCAAAAGACTCCCAACAACTGGTTACATTCCCAAAGGTCCAAACTATCTAACCATGTCGAGTAGTTCGTTCCAAAACAATGAATTATATCCACACATAGCCACGTTCTTGTTGCTTCATTGTGCCTTCGCCAATTCCATTTTTGCACTCTCTCATGCACTCTCATTCGCTCATTGAAAGAGATGTGATTCGAATATTTACGATTGGAGATTGTCAAGATGACCGCTACACTCTGACCTTTCGATTGACACCTTGTTTGACCCAATAGGAGCTTCCATGCCCTAGTGACAGCCCTCTAAAGCCAACTAGGTCTGTGCGTCCTGCCCCCCCACACATTTCTCAAACTGGCTTTGACTGGCTCTGAAATGAGCTTGTTAGCCTTGTAGCTAAGGAAATGCTGCAAATCGCTAATACCCAACATGATAGGTATCTATGGAGCCTTCAAAATAAAAGTCCCTGGCGCAAAATTGATGACAGAAACAATGTTCTTTGTGCGTCAAACCTGCTAAATCAGATAAAGCACTCCAATGTGTTCATGCTTCGGGTTTTGTGTTTCAGCAATACTAATGGGGGATTTAGTTATAATATCTTTCATTTACATTTAGTCATTTAGCAGACGCTCTTATCCAGAGCAACTTACAGTATGTACAGGGACATTCTCCCCGGGGCAAGTAGGAAGTGCCTTGCCCAAGTACACAACGTAATTTTTCACAGCCGGGAATCGAACCAACAACCTTCTGATTAATAGCCCGACTCCCTAACCGCTCAGCCATCTGACCTCCTAATATATGATAGTTTTAAGTACCACCTTTCATTAGAGATAAAAAATTATGAAAAATAATACCTTTTTATCCTAAGTATTTGACTTTGGTTACAAAGGGTCATTTTGGAGTCTCCTAAAAGGCCCTTTTAGAAAACTGCCTGGATGTACTCTTATAAAAACATGTGCCAAATATGAATATATTGTGGTATTATGTTTGACTTTTGATTTGAATTGGGTAAGGCTTCAAGCTGTTGTCCAATTTTGTCTTCCAGCTAATACCTACCACCTCTAGGCCTCTTCAGGCCTCTGTTTTCAAAACAAAATCTAGGCGGAAAAAGAAACTTTCACTTTCCTTGTGTTCAAGCTTCTATTAATCAACACCAGTAGGACTGACAGGGGTCCTGAAATAACTGTCAGAGTGTCACCTTTCAAAGAGACCACAGTCATGGATGTACTCCAAATGGTTCAAGAACAGCTTTCGATTTACTTTGGGTATGCCCTTTTTAGGCATGTTCTTTAATTTGAC
>CM042862.1:18356836-18556836 GCA_023658055.1 Thaleichthys pacificus | reverse complement strand
ATATTAAAGGTATCCTGCAGTAGTGACTCCCTCCTCCGTCCTGGCTGTGACCCCTCAGATCCAGGCTCGTTAGGCTCGTTAAGGTTAACGAGCTACCTTAACGAGCCTAAGTGTTAATTGACATAAGGCTCACCCACACAGGGCACAACACCGGTCTGGGGATTGGTCTATTCTTAGCTCCACCCACCCACGCACACACACACACCCACACACACACACACACACACACAGAGAAGTGCATGCCATCCGACGTGACAACGTTCTCCGCTCGGTCTGCCTCTCCTCCTGAACGTAACTCTTCACACGGTTAGGACCGAGACCTCTCTGACACCAGCCGACTCGAGCTGAAGTCCACCGTGTTCACGCCAAAGAGCCTGAACATCGCCGGGGGGACCACTCAGACCGTAACGGGAGGATCGTGGATGTGTTGGTGCTGCGGAGCCCAGTGAGACTGTTGTCGTCCTAACAAAGGGCACTTCCATGACTGGCGCAGCATCATGCTAACAGGTTAAGACAGAGGGCCAGTGTGCCCTTTACCCAGCGCAGACCTCCACCTGGTGGAGCATCCTAATCTGAGACCTCCGCACCGCTCCAAATGTCAGGCAGGGGATCGACCTCGACTTTTTCTTGGGGTTCTTTCGTTGCGCCTCGCTGGTTTGTCTTCTCTCTCTTCTCTCTCTCTCTCTCTCTCTCTCTCTCTCTCTCTCTCTCTCTCTCTCTCTCTGTCTTTCTGTCTCGTTCTCTCCATCCTTTCTCCGGCACCCCTTTCTCTCTCCAATCTTTGTTTCACCAAAGATTGGAGAAGATTTTCATCTGCCGTCGGCCTCAGTCCTCCTCCTTCTCCCCTCTTCTTCCTCCTCTTCCTCCTCCTCCTTTCTCCCCTCTTCTTCCTCCTCTTCCTCCTTCTCCCCTCTTCTTCCTCCTCTTCCTCCTCTTCCTTCTCCCCTCTTCTTCCTCCTCTTCCTCCTCTTCCTCCTTCTCCCCTCTCTTCCCCCTCTTCCTCCTCCTCCTTCTCCCCTCTTCTTCCTCCTCTTCCTCCTCCTCCTTCTCCCCTCTTCTTCCTCCTCTTCCTCCTCTTCCTTCTCCCCTCTTCTTCCTCCTCTTCCTCCTCTTCCTCCTTCTCCCCTCTTCTTCCTCCTCTTCCTCCTCCTCCTTCTCCCCTCCTCTTCCTCCTCTTCCTCTTCCTCCTTCTCCCCTCCTCTTCCCCTCCTCCTCCTCCTCCTCCTTCTCCCCTCCTCTTCCTCCTCCTCCTCCTCCTCCTTCTCCCCTCCTCTTCCCTCCTCCTCCTCCTCCTCCTTCTCCCCTCCTCTTCCTCCTCCTCCTCCTCCTCCTCCTTCTCCCCTCCTCTTCCACCTCCTCCTCCTCCTCCTCCTTCTCCCCTCCTCTTCCTCCTCCTCCTCCTCCTCCTCCTTCTCCCCTCCTCTCTCGGTTGCTGTCCAACGTTTCACTTCTATGAATATTTCACGGCTGTGTCTGTTCCACGTCGGTCGTGACACAGTGAGCCCCCCTCGTTGACCTGTAAGTGTTTACAAACAGTCTCCAAAGAGCCAGGCAGCCGCGCAAACAGGCTGAAAGGATTCAGGCGGCACAGACACGCCGCAGCCTTTGGCTTAGCCTACATGACGAGCTAAGAAGAAGACTTTGGAACCTAAGCTTGGTTAACACTGCATGCGGGTTGTCAGACAAAGATCTTTCTCGGCGAGAGGGTGGTGTGAGGGGGGAGGTGCTCAGGGTAATCTCTACACGCCGGCCTCCATGTCCTTGTGGCTTTGGACACTGAAGCCATGTCACCTGAATTCAGGCTGTGTGCACGCTGGAAGAGACTGTTTCTGGGTTTGGCGAGGCAATGCTTTATTAATCAGAAGACGTGTGCCTATTGCTGAAGTCTATATTAAGAGGCCTGTGTGAGGCAGGTGTGTGTGTGTCTGAGTGTGTGTGTGTGCACGTGTGTGTGTGTATGTGTGTGTGTGTGGGGGAGTTGGTTCATGTTACAATCATGTTTTGTTTTTTTGGGGGGGAGGGACAGAAAAAGACCTTAAGATGACACTCAAGATGTTTCTCGCTCTTTGTTTCCCTTGTTTCCTTCCTTCCTTCCATCCATCCCTCTCTCTCTCTCCCTCTCTTTCCCTCTCTTAATAATCCATAGTCTTGAGGACTCTTCCTTTCATTCAACTTACTTCCCGGCTCACACACACACATACACACACACACACACGTCCACACACAAGTCAGGCATTTCCCTTGGCACAGTTAAAGTCTTGTTTCCTCAAAGAGCAGTTCTGTGTTCGGGGCAGTGGAGAGAGACAGGGGAGAGAGACAGGGGAGAGAGACAGGGGAGAGAGACAGGGGAGAGAGACAGGGGAGAGAGACAGGGGAGAGAGACAGGGGAGAGAGACAGCGGAGGGTAACAGCGGAGGGTAACAGCGGAGGGTAACAGCGGAGAGAGACAGGGGAGAGAGACAGGGGAGAGAGACAGGGAGAGAGACAGGGGAGAGAGACAGGGGAGAGAGACAGGGGAGAGAGACAGTGGAGAGAGACAGCGGAGGGTAACAGCGGAGAGAGACAGGGGAGAGAGACAGGGGAGAGAGACAGCGGAGAGAGACAGGGGAGAGAGACAGGGGAGAGAGACAGGGGAGAGAGACAGGGGAGAGAGACAGGGGAGAGAGACAGGGGAGAGAGACAGGGGAGAAAGACAGGGGAGAGAGACAGGGGAGAGAGACAGGGGAGAGAGACAGCGGAGAGAGACAGCGGAGAGAGACAGGGGAGAGAGACAGGGGAGAGAGACAGGGGAGAGAGACAGTGGAGAGAGACAGCGGAGGGTAACAGCGGAGAGAGACAGGGGAGAGAGACAGGGGAGAGAGACAGGGGAGAGAGACAGGGGAGAGAGACAGGGGAGAGAGACAGGGGAGAGAGACAGCGGAGGGTAACAGCGGAGGGTAACAGCGGAGGGAGACCAGGCTGAGCTGGGGAGCAGGGAGCCATCACTAGCACTATGCTGTCCATTACGAGTCCCCACACACATACACACACACACACGCAGCCTTCCACTCTGCTGCCATCACCCACACTACACTGCACCTGTCTCAAAGCCATGAGACCTGAAGGGGTGGGGGAGGGGAGGGGGGTCAATCAGGAGTTGGGAGGGGCAGTAAACGATATCCCCCAACCTCCTCTCTCTCTCTCTCTCTCTCTCTCTCTCTCTCTCTCTCTCTCTCTCTCTCCGCTGAGTCCAGGAGGGGGGTGGGAGGACAGGGATGAACTGATGTTTACTCATTCGCCCATTGTCGAAATGTAACAATTCACCTTGTTTGTCCAGTTTGTCTCTGTGCTTGTGCACAAACAACTGAGTCTCTCTCTATGCGTGTGTGTGTGTATGCGTGTGTGTGTGTGTGTGTGTGTGAGGGAGGTCACCCTTCCTTGCGTCCCCCGTGCAGCTGGAGGCTCTCAGCTGGGCGTGTGTGACGAGCAGCAGAAGGGGTCCTGGGATGTTGTGTAACACTTCCTACGCTCTCTCTGCTCTTGGACACGTGTGTGAGAGCAAGAGGCCATGCTTAAGACACTGCTACGACACGCACACCCAAAACGTCACATTTCCCCTTGTCACCAGAGAGACACACACATGCCATGCATGATACAGAAAGTCCACATGCTACTACAACTATGTAGCGTGTTCACCCATGCATGTCTTTCTAGCATGCGTAATAAAGAGTTACGGTGATCTCCTACACGTCCTTGCTCATTCGGGCTGCCAGAAAGGATTTGGATGAGAACGAGAATTGGACTAAGCAGCCAACAAAATATTGTGTGTGTGTGTGAGAGAGAGAGAGGGGGGTGGAGAAAGAGAGAGAGAGAGAGAGAGATGAGAAGCGGAAGTGGATGAGTAGAAAACAGAATCGTGAAGAAGGAGAAGGGTGTTCATCGCAGGGGGCTGTAGAGAGGTGGGAGGGAGAAAGGTGCAGGAAGAGAGGGAGGCAGGAGAGGGAGGGGAGGGAGGGGGGGGAGAGAGGGAGGGAGGGGGGAGGGGGAGAGGGAGAGGGAGGGGGGAGAGGGAGGGGGAGAGGGAGGGGGAGAGAGGAGGGGAGAGGGAGAGGGAGGGGGAGAGGGAGGGGGAGAGGGAGGGGGGGGAGAGAGGGAGTGGGGTGGGGGAGAGGGAGGGGGAGAGGGAGGGAGGGAGGAAAGGCTTGCGAGGGAGTGCGGGGAGCAGGGACAGCGAAAGGTTGAGAGGGGTTAGTGAATGAAGAGCTAGAGAGGAGAGTGAAATGGCCTTTATAGAGGTAACATGGAGAGAGAGAGAGGGAGAGTGAGAGAGAGAGAGAGTGAGAGAGAGAAAGCGCGAGTGAGCGAGAAAGAGCTCCAAAATAAAAAGCGAGGAGAGGGAGAGAGGAGTACACAAGAGAGATGAGAACAGCTTTGATCCTCCCCCCCAACAACGTCTCCAGGCTCCCTCTTTAAATATCTCTCTTTCACTCTGCAATGCTTCTCACTGCCAGCGCCTCTGCTTTTCAATGTTCCCTCCATGTAACGCTCGCCTTTCTATTCTCTCTTGTAGCTCATCTCGGATTCTCCTTATCGAATCCAAACAGCTCTGACATCTCTGATTTGCTTTCTCTCTCTTTCTCTCTCTTTCTCTCTCTTTCTTTCTCTTTCTCTCTCTTGCTCTCTCTTTCTCTCTCTTTCTTCTCTTTCTCTCTCTTTCTCTCTCTCCCTCTATAACTTGCTCTCCCTTTCTCGAATTTTTTTGGGGGGAGAATGACGGTGTAATCCAGATTGTAATATCTTGTAAACACACACACACACACACACACACAAACACACTGGGGAAACATGCAGTTGGATCTGCTGGCTTGCAGAGTGGGGTACCACACATCACACAGTAGATATGCACACACACACACACACACGTCGGCTTGGATCACCGTAATCTTTACATTGCCAGGTCTTCATAAATAAGTCATAAGACATAAAACACGAAAGCCTGGATGATGGAAGAAGATGAAAAAAATGGAGCGTGATGATGACGACGGCTTGCCGTCAAAGTCCGTCAAACTGGCGACTGACTCACTAACGGCTACCTCAATGTGAGCCCGGCTACCTCAATGTGAGCCCGGCTCCTTGATAAACGCCAAAAAATCACCATCTTTCAAACAGAGCGTGTCATTTGAAGCGCTGTCATCAGTCACTCGTTGATGTACTCTCTCTCTCTCTCTCTCTCTCTCTCTCTCTCTCTCCTCTCTCTCTCTCCTCGCCTGGCAGGGCTTCACGGCTGAAGACAGAGAGAGACATATATATAAAGAGAGACAGAGAGAGAGAGAGAGAGAGAGAGAGAGAGAGAGAGACAGAGACAGAGACAGAGACAGAGACAGAGACAGAGAGAGAGAGAGAGAGAGAGAGAGAGAGAGAGAGAGAGAGAGAGACAGAGAGACAGAGACAGAGAGAGACATATATATATATAAAGAGAGAGAGAGAGAGAGACAGAGAGAGAGAGAGAGAGAGAGACAGAGAGAGAGAGAGAGAGACAGAGAGAGAGAGAGAGAGAGACAGAGAGACAGAGAGAGAGAGAGAGACAGAGAGAGAGAGACACAGAGAGAGAGAGACATATATAAAGAGAGAGACAGAGAGAGAGACAGAGACAGAGACAGAGAGAGAGAGAGAGACAGAGAGACAGCAAGAGAGAGAGAGAGAGAGAGAGAGAGAGAGAGAGAGAGAGAGAGAGAGAGAGAGAGAGAAGAGACAGAGAGAGAGAGACAGAGAGAGAGAGACACAGAGAGAGAGAGACATATATATAAAGAGAGAGACAGAGAGAGAGACAGAGACAGAGACAGAGAGAGAGAGAGAGACAGAGAGACAGAAAGAGAGAGAGAGAGAGAGAGAGACAGAGAGAGAGAGAGAGAGAGAGAGAGAGAGAGAGAGAGAGAGAGGAGAGAGAGAGAGAGAGAGAGGAGAGAGAGAAAGAGAGAGAGTGTGCGCGCTACACTTGAGAGGCT
Organism: Thaleichthys pacificus; assembly: GCA_023658055.1. NCBI lineage: Eukaryota > Metazoa > Chordata > Actinopteri > Osmeriformes > Osmeridae > Thaleichthys > Thaleichthys pacificus. Next base: position 18,550,852 of record CM042862.1, on the reverse strand, counting down.
CCATCCGACAGGTCGTGAACGCTCCAGTGTTGCACAGGTTTATATATAGAGAAGCATGCAGACAGGACGAGAGTGGCACAGCCTCAACCTGGTGTTAATGAGCCTGAGTGTGTGTGCGGTGTGCGTGTGCATGTGTGCGTGCTAATGTTGCTTAAACAATCTTTTCTCCAGATGTCACAAGATGTTCCCCAGCGCCAAGACGGATCCCAGCAGAGATGACATCCACGAGTAGACCCGGTAAACAACAACCCAGAAACACCCTATCTAGTGGCAAACTGAAGTACTGAGGAATCTGTTACAAGGGCTTCGTGATGTGCCTGTGATGCTCCAACAGTGCCCTCTGGTGGAGGACGCGGTACTGCAGGCACGACACCACAGAGCCGTCAGTCAAACGACAAGGGGGCCGGCTCAGAACGGCGATGCCCGTACGGGGGTCTGGTCCCAAGTTGAGCTACGACAGCCCTCCCCCCATCCCCCCACTACCCCCCCCCATCCCCCCATCCCCCCATTGAGAGTGTGTGAGTGAGTGAGGACACAGAGAGAGAGGGAGATCAAGGAAGAGAGAGGCATGAGAGTCACCAAATGAGTGACAGGGGTGCGGTTGACAGAGAGAGAGGTGGAGAGAGACAGGGAGAGAGAGGTGGAGAGAGACAGGGAGAGAGAGTGGGCGGCAGCAGTTACTGTGAGACATGATCGGTGCAAGGCTCCACTTCTGCGCCGAGGGGTTTAGCTCCTCGAAGATGAGAGAAGCCTGATGCTGAAGCCACACGTTGAAGCCTGAATCGGTCACAGCACTCTATCTCCTTGGCCTAATGCAGTTCCAAAGTCCTCTCTATGAAGACACACACACACAACACACACACACACACACACACAGACCCACAGGGACAAACCCAATCCTACACTGTCCCTCTCAACTTTGTGAACGGTCTCAGAACCAAAACGACAGAAGCCTAGCGTTTCACACAGAGGACCAAAGGACAGATTCAGACTCGGTGACACACCTGCACCTCAACACCACCGACTGCAAAGCCCAGATGCGTGTTCGGACCAGACTGCCAGTGTCGTCGTGCTCTGACTAGACTGAGGCAGATGTGACTGCGGGGGGAGATTGGGTCCACAACACCTGCTGCTAGGTGATGATGTCATCAGCGTAGCCTCGGGGCCCTGAGGGGTGAAGCCGGAAGAGACGCAATTAAAGTTGTCGTGGGAGACGAAAAAAGGATTCGATTCCGAATGTGACGTCTTTTGCGGGGCGAAGAGGAGGACGAGTAGAACGAGCGAAAGGGAGAGGCGGGGGCTTGAAAAAGGAGAGGAAGTGCGAGGGAGACGGAGAGAAGAGAAAGAGAGAAGAGAAAGAGAGTGGAGGAAGTGAAGCAGAGGGCTTTGGCGAGGGCAGGGCTTGAAAGGAGACAGGCAGCGAGAGAATGAATCCTGCTGATTGGTCTCCATGGCAACGGTTGATGAGAGGTGTGAGTCTAAATAAAAGAGTAGGTTCTTCCCGGCTTCGGGTGAATCATTGTCTCCGCGTACACACACACGCATACGCACAGCACCTGCGGTTGTTTGTTGGCAGTATGCGAGCACCTCACCAGACTAAAGATTAGTAGTTGCCCCACAGACACCCTGCTCCTGGATAGAATGTTCTAGAGCAGACCACCTCACAGACAGGACTGAGCTCACAGGCTTTAGCTGGGGAGCTCCCACTAAGCTACAGCTCAGCTGGCTTTGTCAACCTGTCCTAAACACAGAGGGGTTAAACATGAACCACCTGTTAGCCGAGCCCAGGTACAGTGAGGTGGGAGGCAGGGAGAACGTTTTCCCTTTCACTGGGAGGGAGAGGCCCGGCCCAGGGAGAGGCCGGGCCCAGGGAAGGAGGCCGGGCCATGGAGATGCCGGCCCAGGGAGAGGCCGGGCCCAGGGAGAGTGCCGGGCCCCAGGGAGAGGCCGGGCCCAGGGAGAGCTGACATGAAGATGTAGATGCATCTTCACGGTCACCAACTTGGACGAGGGCGGACAGGAGAGAGAGAGGGGGAGAGAGGAGAAATGAGGGATCGGGAGGAATGGACAGACAAGAGAGAGAGAGAGAGATGAGAGAGAGAGGAGAGGGGGAGAGAGAGAGAGAGAGAGAGGATGAAGAGAGAGAGAGAGAGAGTAGAGAGAATAGAGAGAGGGAGAGAGAGAGGGAGATGAGAGGAGAGAGAGTGAGAGAGAGAGGGAGAGAGAGAGAGAGGAGAGTAGAGAGAGAGGGATGAGAGAGAGAGAGGAGAGTGCAGATGGACGAGGAGAGAGAGAGGAGAGAGACAGTAGAGAGATGAGAGATGAGAGAGATTGAGAGAGAGTAGTTGAGAGAGAGAGCCGCAACCGGAGTAGAGCGCATGGACGAAGAGAGAGAAGACGAGTGAGACGAGTAAGAGAGAGACGAGGCAGAGAGAGAGAGAGAGAGAGAACGTGAAAAAGAGGAGGAAGCTGATGGAGATTTACTACCACACAATCAGGACCACTCACGTAGACTTCAGGAGGCTGTAGCCCCCCAGACCACCATGACAGGAAGACCCAGCAGAAAGAAGCTGCAAACACCGCAGCGCCACACACTCCCACCCATCACCCTTTCACCCAATCAGATCCATCGGGGATCACTCACCTCCACAAACAGGAAGCAGGGGACGATGGAGCTGCTGCTCATTCACGCCCCGCTTTCTCCTCCACCGCCATCCTTCCGTCCGTCTCTCTCCCTGTCCCACGCTCCAGCTTGGTCTCTCTCTCTCTCACCTGCGGAGGGAGGGGAGAGGAGTCAGGGGGGCAGGGCAAGGGTGGAACCCGAGCGGGTGGTCAAGTGTTTAGCCGTGGGGCTAAACCAGGGTAATCCAATAACGAGGAAGAGGCCTTGTTATTGGATTATGCAGACCAGATATGGAGGGGCATGTTGGCTACTGTATTCTACTGCTCTGCTGCAAAACTCTTCAGCGTACCTTGCCATGTACATAAACAAGCGGATTATGGATGACCTCCCTGTGTGTCATTTCAGTGAGGTGCGTGCGTGCACAAATGCATGAGGGAGGCCATCGTGCATGATGGGTTTACTGAAAGAGGTCCCACGAGACAAGCTCATTGGTTGAGGACCCGCGCATCCTCGCGTCCCAATTGGATGTGTCACAAGCACGATAAGGGGGGATCAGAGAGAGGGGGGGGAGCGTGGATGGAGAGAGGAAAGATAAGAGAGGTGGAGGGAAATAGTGAGAGAGAGAGGAGGAGAGACGAGAGCGGCGGAGAGAAAGAGGAGAGAGAGAGAGAGAGAGAGAGAGAGAGAGAGAGAGAGAGAGAGAGAGAGAGAGAGAGAGAAAAAAGAGAAAGAGAAGGAGAGAGAAACATACACTCCAAAGAAAGAGAATAGGTTGAAGGATGAATAAGGCATTAACATGGGCTCTTAGCTCTGAGGAGAACAATGTAGCTTATAGAGCTGTTGTCTGATAGTAGAGGGACCTGCCTGCCCGTCTGTCGCCTGTCAGAAAATCTGTCTGCTTGCCTGTCTTCCTGTCTGTCTGCCTGTCTGCCTGCCTGCCTGTTTGCCTATCTATGTGTCTGCCTGCCTGACTGCCTGCCTGCCTGCCTGCCTGCCTGTCTGTCTGTCTGTCTGTCTGTCTGTCCTGTCTGTCTGTCTGCCTGCCTGCCTCCCTGCCTGCCTCCCCTGCCTGTCTGTCCATCTGTCCGTATGTCTGGCTGCGTGTACAGCGTGTATCTGTCAGCACGAACAAGCAGCAGGCCTGCGGCAGGAGAAACAGAGAGAGGCGGCTCTGCTGTTGCAGTTCTCTCTGAGGAGAGGGTGAGTGGAACACAGGCAGGGACAGAGACAGGACCTGGACTGCCGCGCGTTAGACTGTAGCCACCACCATGCCGGGCTGCGGTCCCATGCCGTATGCTCATCAAACCCTGTCGCTGGACGTGTGGCCCTGAGGCAGCGTCGAACCTGTAGCTCATTAAGGAGCTTTCGAATGTACGGGCCCTTACCTGTGCACACACACTCGCGGTGGAAATGTCATGGTATTTATAAACCACTGTCCTTACACAGCAAGATCTGAGAGGGGGGGGGGTACATGTGACTTGCGCAACCTGCAGTGAAGAAGCAGCATATTAATTCTGCCGTTCTGCCAGGTAACAGGCAGATGGCTGACTTCTTGGGGAAGGTGTGGTGGGCGTCCACAGAGGAGGCCGGGAGAGACTGGATGAGTAGAAGGTCAAAAATGAGGCCCCCGGGAAAGATTTCCCCAGAGCTACCGTAGAGGAGAGAAAACGGATTGGATGGAGAGATGAATAGCCCCAAGTTTGCTTTTTCCTACTTCTCTCTAGCAAAACGAGACAGTGATGAGTCACACTTCCCTCAACTGAGAACGAACCTTCGTTTCATGTGGACCCGAGCTGTATCAATTTCGTCATGAAAGCAAGAATAAAAGAGGGCTTAGTCTAGCTTTTGGCTCTTCATTGCTTGCTCAATGAAGTGTCCTCCATGCCTGACTCGGTGGTTGCCACGCGCGGTGGAAGTACGTGTGTCTTCCTCCACTCCTGCCTAACACACACCGATGGGGAAAAGCAACGTACGCAAGGAACTGAGGGAGGGAGAAGGCCTCCTGCTCCAAGCACAGACTCAGCAAGCCCACGGGGAGGCCATCTTCGTAGGAGGCTGGCACAGCTGACCGCCTGAACCAGCCGCCATCCTCGCAAAGCACCCCCCCCCCCCCCCCCCCCCCCCCTCTGAGTCTTCTAAAGGACGATAGAGAGAGTAAGGCCCCCACGTGGGCTACTGTGCTGGCTCCCTCTCTGGCTGACGGTGTGCAGGAGCCTAACAGGCCCCGGGGAGGGTCAATGCCGCTGACTATCCCAACCCTGAGGAGGGCCGTCCTCACCCAGAACGGGCACTAACTTGCCCTGTGTTTCCAGTGCTTCCATGCCAGGGAGCGTGACCACGACAAACCCGCTCGAGCCCAGGTGACCCGGCCAGTCTACCGTCGTGGGTGACGAGGACAAATGTGCCTGCTTGCGATCGTGTTGTCGTGGCTCGTCAAGCATTTCCCCCGGTGCCATGAAAGGGCTGCCCAGGACCATTCAACATCGGTCGGCAACCGGGTGGAGCTCTTGGAGAACCGTCAGGTCACTCAACAGATGTTGACAGAAAGATGGTGCCCAACGACACAAAGGAAGGAGGTGTGTCCAGAGCAACCAGTCCAGGCCTGCCGCACCCCCCACGACCCCCATGACCCCCCACACGACCCCCACGACCCAGGCCGCCTCCACCTAGCTCCTCACCATAACAATAATAAGGCCTTTACTTTTAGGCGCCTTTCGGGGCACTGAAAGACACCTTACATCAATAAAAAACACATGAACAAAACTGTATAAAAACACAAACGTACACTACAATGAAACATACAAGTCAAGAAATACAAATCGGTTAAAGTACTTGTAAACAGATGCGTTTTTGTCCGATTTTTTAACTGGGAGATGCAGTCCAACTGACGGATATGCAAAGGTGAGGAGCTCCACAATTTAGGCGCTGCACAGCTGACATCCCTGCCACACAATGCTGAGTGGCAGTGCGTCTCCTGTGGTCAGGTGGGTCACCGAGCCATGCCGTGCCCCTGCCCGTATGGGGCCTACCCCACCAGACGTGTCGACCTGGGACCGGGCAGGGGAGCAGAGGATTTCAACACCCCGGCTTCCAACCCGACCCATTCGTCAAGAAAACAGTGGACAGCGGTGAGCCGGAGATGTGTAATAACCATCTTCTTTGACTTAAATGGTTTCGTTTCGGTAACAAATGCCCTGGGAGGGCTCACCCTTGCCTTTGGTTATGTTGGCTTGCTTGCTCAATAAAGCGTTGAAATCCCTGGTCGTACTGAGTGGTTGCCCCGATATGTAAATGTGTGTGCCTGTCCAGCTGGGTGTGATCTGATTAGGGAGGCAGGGTGAAAAGAGGCCTGATCTAATTGGCCGTCCATCCATCATAGGAACCAAGCCGGTCTGTCAACACGGAGACACACAGACCAAGGGGCCCAGAGACAGTCAGCTCACACACACACACACATGGTGAACACATACACACACACACATACACACACACATGGTGAACACATACACACACACACACATGAACGCACGCACACAGTGCGTGAAAGACGGAGGAAATGAAAAAGACAAGGGGAGGGAGAGAGCGAGTGACAGGGTGGCAGACTGTGGGAGCCAGAAGAGAGGGACTTCTGGGAAATCGAGGGGGAACAAAAGATGGACAGGCGTACAGGAAGAGGAAAAAAAGAAGAGATCCAATCTGAAGGACGGACTACGATTGAGCTAGCCCTGTACAGCAAACGGGAGCCATGCATGTCCTCAGTGAGAAGACAGAGCCATGCATGTCCTCAGGGAGAAGACAGAGCCATGCATCTCCTCAGTGAGAAGACAGAGCCGTGCATCTCCTCAGTGAGAAGACAGAGCTGTGCATGTCCTCAGTGAGAAGACAGAGCCATGCATGTCCTCAGTGAGAAGACAGAGCCTTGCATGTCCTCAGTGAGAAGACAGAGCCATGCATGTCCTCAGTGAGAAGACAGAGCCATGCATGTCCTCAGTGAGAAGACAGAGCCGTGCATGTCCTCAGTGAGAAGACAGAGCCGTGCATGTCCTCAGTGAGAAGACAGAGCCGTGCATGTCCTCTCCCTCACACACTGACTGCACTGCAGTGCTACCATACCTGCCGGCAAGGTACAGGCAGCATGCAGTTCGTTTGCAAAGCTAGTCTGTCTGCTAGGTATGTCTACTGTAGATTAGTCTGAGACAGCCTATGATGGATAGGAGGTATCCCAGGCTAGTCTGCATGCTAGGCTAAGCCACATATCATAGAGTATGTTTGGATTGTCTCTCTGCTACCTGTAACTCTCAATGAGATATATGGCCAAGCCATGAATCCATCAGCTGTACAGTAGGTGTAAATGATAACATAATGATTTGGTTGGTGCAGACAGTTGTGTGTGTGTTTGTGTGTGTGTTTGTGTGTGTGTTTGTGTGTGTGTAGCAGGGTAGTATAGAAAGCCACTTAAAGCGACTACATGCTCATTCAAGGTTGCAGACATCAGTCCACATATTGCATCAACAGACTTGTATTGCATGCTCTCTGTTTTCGTTCTTTCTTTCTCTCTCTCTCTCTCTCTCTCTCTCTCTCTCTCTCTCTCTCTCTCTCTCTCTCTCTCTCTCTCTCTCTCTGTCTCTCTCTCTCTCTCTCTCTCTCTCTCTCTCTCTGTCTCTCTCTCTCTGTCTCTCTCTCTGTCTCTCTCTCTCTCTCTGTCTCACACACACACACACACACACGCTGTAATAGCAACAAACCCCACCCCCGGCTCCGAGACAATCCCTCTCCTAGCTATTAATAGGTACCGTGTGTGTGTGTGTAGGTGGGATGCAATAATAGGATATTCCCCAATGCTGCAAATTACGGCTTTCAATTGGGGAATACCACAGCAACACACAACACCCTTGTCGCACACACGCCGACACACACACCGACACACACACGCACACACTGTACCTGCTGCCTTACCTCCCCTGCACCATGCTCACACTAACCCACGTTAAACCCAGGCAACAAAGGCATGCAGCAGCGCACGCTAGCCGGCTGATAGGCGGTCAGAGCGGCGTCTACTTTCTGCACTGCGATCCGACAGGCAGGCAGGGGGAGGAAGGCAAGCGGAGGGACAACGATGCAGGCAGCACACCTCACAGCCCAGACGGCAGAGAAAAGCCACCACCCACCCACTCCCTCCCTCCCTCCCTCCTCCGACCCCCCCTCCACCCTCCCTCCCTCCTTACCTCAAATACCTTGCCGCTTAGCTTCCCGGTTGCCGTGGCGGCAGACTCCTACACGGTGGCCATGTCGGGGGGGGGGGGGGGGGGGGGTCGGCGGAAGGGAGAACGCCGAGTGGATGTGAGCCTTCAGACGGGTCCTCTCTCGCTCCTCTCCTCTCTTCTGCGCTCCTCCGCTTTTTACGCTCCCCGTGTCCTCCTCCTTCCTCCTCCCGCTCCAGAGAGAGGTGTGAGTGCTCTCGCTCAGACAGAGAGAGAGAGAGAGAGAGAGAGAGAGAGAGAGAGAGAGAGAGAGCGACACCCCGGCCCCTCTACGCACACGCACGCGTCCTGCACACACTCGCGCTTCTGATGAGCCTGGTCCAACAGACGCTAATAAATGAAGTGGCAGGAATTACATCCTGTGCTGCCCGCTCTCCTATGCTGCTGCGGAGGCAAGGGAGCCTGGGTGTGTGTGAGAGAGAGTGAGTGAGAGAGCATCCGTGTGTAAGCACGAGAGGCAGCAAGACAGAGAGAGAGAGAGGAGAGAGAGAGAGAGAGAGAGAGAGAGAGAGAGAGAGGGAGAGGGTGTGTGTGCCGGAGAGAAGCTCATTTGTATTCAAAGCTTGTGTCCCTCCACCCTCCCCCCCCCCCTCACACCCTCTCTCTCGCCCCCTCCCTTCTCTCTCCCCTCCCTCGTTTCGTTCCCTCCTTTGCCGTCTCCCTCTCGGATACCCAGACACACATTGGAGTGTGCGTGTGCGTGTGTGTGTGCGGGGGGGGGGGGGGGGGGTGAGAGAGGGACGTGAGAAAAGGAGGGGGAGGAGAGGGGCACATGAGAGAGGCTTCAGCTAGTCAGTAGTGGGGTGGGGGAGGGGCTGGGGCGGGGGGGGGGGGGTAGTAGGGAGCGTGCCGGCTCAGGTGTGTGTTTGGGTGGATCTCTGAGGCAGGTCTCACCCTGGTGCTCAGCCCTGCTAGGCGACTTGGAGACCCCACTGGACATTGCCTCTTATGGAAGGAGAGAGGAAAGGGTGTGCGTGTGTGTGTGTACATGTGTAAGTGTGCATGACACCGAGGTAGCGAGAGAGACAGAGAAACACGAAAAGACATGTATAAGTGTGTATAGAGAGAACGAGAGAAAGATAGAGGCATGGGAAGGAGAGAGAGAGAGGGAGGGGAGAAAGAAAGGGATGGAGAGAGGAGAGAGAGAGGTGCGAGCGAGGCGAGGGGGAGAGAGAGAGAGGCGAGGGGGAGAGAGAGAGAGAGAGAGGCGAGGGGGAGAGAGAGAGAGAGAGAGAGAGAGAGAGAGAGAGAGAGAGAGAGAGAGATAGAGAGAGAGAGAGAGAGAGAGAGAGAGAGAGCACTCAAGGAGACTGTATGGTGTCAGTGCTTGCCAGATCTCATCACATTAGCATTTCTCATTGACACGTACTGTTCTATCCTGAACCAGGGAACGGGGAGGAACACTCCACATTTTACAGTGCACTTACTGACAGCATTCTATTTCCATTTTTGTTTGTGTGTGTGTGTGTGTGTGTGTTGAAAAAAATGACTTTGCTTGTTCACCACATGAAGAAATATACTCACTCTGAATCGTACCATTAGTAATTCCCAACTCACAGCCTTGAACACAGACCCCAGCCAGCCCTATGGAGCTAGGACACTTTAAAAGGCTTCTCTTCCAGTTACAGCAGTGGTCCCCAACCTTTTTTGCGCCACGGACCGGTTTCATGTAAGACATATTTTCACGGACCGGCAGGGACGGACTGGGAGGAAAGATAGGTCTGGACTTTGATCCAAACTGGCCCACCAGAATCGGCCCCCGTATAGGCCTACGACACCACAGCTGCCCTAGCATGCACATTCTGGGTTTGATGTGATCCTAGATAGCGACTTTCACATCTAATGCGAGCGCGCAGAGCGTGCGAGATTTTTTTTTTGCCGATTTGAGCGAAAAATGTTTTTGGAGCTTTATGTAAAATAAACATAGCCGTTTTTCAATTGGTAAAACCTTGTCTAATGAATGTGATGTATTTTTGTCTCTTAATCTTTCAGCCCCATCTTTACGTTTCTTAGCCTGGTTTTCCATCGTTATATTGTTGCTAGCTAGCTTTCGATCCGTCAGTCCCACTTTTGTGTGTAAACGAGACGACAGTGACACCCGAAGTGCGTTCCTTATATCCAGTTTATTCCGTGATTTTGTTTGATTGCTGTCACGGCAGAAAATCCAGTTTCACAAAGTATGTTGGAAATGGAAGCAGGGTTTTCAGTGCTTTTGTTGCGATCTCAGGATATTCAGCCTGCATCCAAAACACCGGCAACATCAAGAGGAAGAGACGCGCGTGATAGTTACCGCTCAATGAAGCCCACAAACTTGCTAAAAAATGAGTAAACACACGTCTTTGCAGAGCTTTTTTGCTCAGGGGAAAAGGCCTGCAGAGAACGAGAGAATCCGGTAATTTTTTCAGAATAAAACGTCTTTCAGACTCTGATAATCAATTAAAAGGAAATAATGTTATTATTGGTTTTTCTGTGCGGCCCGGTACCAAATGACCCACGGACCGGAACGCTGAGTTACAGTAGCCACATCTTCCTCTCTCAACTCATCCCTCTTCCCGCCATTCCTCTCACGAATCCCGCCTTTTTCTCGTGCAGTCAGCCTTTCTTCAGCCACGTCTGTGACACAGAGATAACGTCTAACTATCTGGAACAGTACAAGATATGTTATCTGAACAAGACATCCGCTTCCTGGTCTAACAGGATGGCCAACAGTGACCTAGCCCTGAGTTGCAGCCCAGGCTGCGTTCGTAGTGAGTGGAGGAGGTCTTGAGTGGCTCTGAGCTGTGGAATGAATCAAGGGGTCAACCACGGGTAACCAGCTAGCCCTGGTAGCTAGCCCTGGTGGTCTTCACTCGCCCAGCTTCATTAATATAGCATTACCCCAGGGACGCTAATGGCAGCTAGCCACATTAGCTGGCTGCTGATGTCCACAGGCAGGCAGGCTTTCTGACTCATATATAAATGATGAACCACAAATCCCATTATCAAACAGCGCAGGTACAGTGTTACACTACAAAAACAAAGCCTTGGATAGCAAGACTGGGATGGATTGATACACAATATTTGTCCCATTAGAAACACATTCAGATATATATATATATGAAACGATAACCAGGCGATAGCTGACCTACTGATTGTCTTTAACACAAGCACGTAGGAAATCCTACATTGCTCCCACAAGATACACCTGAGATTAAGATGATTTGAGAAGTCCTGCAGCTAAAAGAAAGGCAGATTAGAAATGGTGTGGCAAAATGCTGCCTCAGGCACGGAGTGCTGAGGCAGAAGCTACCCAGAGCACAGAGGGTATGCTATAGAAACATTATACATGTGACCCATTGGGGACAGCAGCTGTCTCGATGCTATAAAGGCTGTTGTTAAATCCACCTCAATGCATCCTTGCCAAATGGCCTCCCCCACTCACACACACACACACACACACAGACACACACACATAAAGGTCTCCCTGTCCTCTACACACACACACACACGCACACCCACAGACATCTCCCTCACCTGCACACAAACACAGCACGTCTCCCCCCACCTGCATACACACACAAGCATGCCTACACACGCACGCACACACACGCGTGCCTCCCCCCTCCCCTCCTCCAGAGTGCTGAGTGTGCAGAGCCGAGCCGAGCCCCGGCCCGGTCTCAGAGGGACTGTCACAGCGGAGATGAGGTACGGCCTCGGCATCCTGGAAATGAGGAATCTGTCCGTTATTAGGCCGTTATGGTTTACGGCACATTGCATGACGGTCCCAGGGGTCCCCTCTGCCTCCCTCCATCCATCCCTCTCTCTCTCTCTCTCTCTCTCTCTCTCTGTCCATCCCCCCTTCCTCCACATACCTTCCTCCTTGACTGATCACAACGGACAGGGGAGAGATGGAGAGAATAAAGGGAGGAATGGATGAGAGAGGGAAGGGAGGGAGGGGAGGGAGGGAGGGAGGGAGGGAGGGGAAAAGGACAAAGAAGGAGGAAAAGGCCATGGAGAGGAAGGGGGGATGGAATGCAAAGAAGGGAATAAAAAAAAAAAGAGGGATGGAGGGAGGGAGGGTCGTAGAGAGAAGAGGGATGGAGAGGAGGAGGAGATGAGGACGGGGGGGTTAAGGAGGGGGGTTAAGGAGGGGGGGTTAAGGAGGGGGGGTCCCTGCTTGAGATGTGAGCTGTGGATTTGTGGTTACCACGGAAACCCAGCCTCCACGCTGCCCACAGCGGCGCACAAAGAAAACAAAAACACACATCAGCGGACTAAACGGGACGTTCTGTACACACATTCGTGCACATTGCACACACACACACTGTACGTACACAGAGGAATCGACATGGAGGATATGTGTGAAAGTGCAGTGCTCCCTAGAGATGGCAAACACGCTCCAGTGCTCTCCTGCTCGCCTTTACAGCACGCCGGCCAGCTTTAATTATTCAACTGATTGATTCTGTCACGTTTATATGCTGGATGGGTAATCACACGGTTTCAACAATGTGATGTGGATAGCGAAGAGATGCCATTGCTGGGGGTTTTGAACTCTGCTGAACTGGTTTAGGTTTAAATGCACAAAAAAGATAAGACACACAGTCCCTCTAACAATGTCCTGACTCCCAACGTCAGTCAGGCAGACATGTTATACGTTCAGAGTCAGGCAGATGTGGACGATCTTTAATGTGGCAATCACTGTGGGAAGAGGAACATGGGATGAGGCATACCCATAGACACACAAACATACATGTTCGTATTCATGCCTTCACACACACACACACACACACACACACACACACAATGAGTCGCACTCAGCCATCGCTTCAGCTGGGGTCCCCAGTATTGGTGCAGTTCATTAATCAACCCAACAATAGGCTACATTCCTACAGTATCCTTAGCTAAGCCCTGGGATTCAGATTCAATTCCGAATTGCACTACTTAGCTTGAGTGTGTGTGTGTGTGTGTGCGTCGATCTGTGTGCGTGTCTAACTATGTGTGTGTGTGTCTATCCGTGCGTGTGTGTCGCCAGGCAGTGAAACAAAGCTCACTTAGGTAACACTGATGTCAGGGTAAGTGCTCGGGGGCAGTGTGTGGTTCTACACTGTGTTCGGTCTGTGCCTGACCGCCCTCTCTCTCTCTCTCTCTCTCTCTCTCCGCCTCTCTCTCTCTCTCATCTCCTCTCTCTCTCTCCTCTCTCTCTCTCTCTCTCTCTCTCTCTCCCTCCTCTCTCTCTCTCTCTCTCTCTCTCTCTTCTCTCTCTCTCTCCCTCTCTCTCTCTCTCTCTCTCTCTCTCTCCTCCCTTCTCTCTCATCTCTCTCTCTCTCTCTCTCTCTCTCTCTCTCTCTCTCATCTCTCTCCTCTCTCTCTCTCTCTCTCTCTCTCCCTCTCTCTCTCTCTCTCTCTCTTCCCCCTGCATCTGCTCTTCCTTATGGGCGCTTCGCAAGCATGCACGTTTGCACTGCCAAAAACAAGGCAACCGTTAACCTTTTACACAGACATTGTTTTCAATTATTTACTTTTAGGTGTACATTTTGTTCTTTCCGCAGGCATTTTTATCCAAAGCAAGATACAAGCATATGTCAAATCCCCATGGTGGATGATTTCCAACAAACCGTGTATAAGTTTTAGTATTGGGTTGGGCTCACGTTAATAGTGTTCTATTGTAGCCTTCAAAATCTACTGTAAGGACTAGATCGATCGGACATATCGATCTAGTCGATACTAGTCGATACTAGTCTGACAAAACGTTCTCCCAATGTTTATGGAGATGGATGTTTATGGTTTGTCTAGAGGATGATGAATGCAGTAGGTCCTCATCCAGGTCCTCATCCAGGATGAGACTCAAGAGAGAGGGGCCTGACCCTGCAGATAAACAGGTAGAGGGTGAACCATGCCTGCCTCTGGCACCGCTAGGACCACTCCCGATCCATCTGTCCTATCAACAGCAGGCGTGTCTTCGGTACCAGTCGGACAGGTTGTCTTCCGACTGGATCGTGTGTGGGCCGCTCCGAGCGAGGCCCCCCCCCCCCCCCCCCCGGCATTCTTGGTTGGTCGGGGGAAATGATGCGTGTCATTGTGAACACACACCAGATGGGGTCCCGAGGCAGTAGGACTCAGCGGTGAGCAGAATGGAGGTAGAGGGGGTGGGGGGGTGAGAGGCGGGTGGGGGTGGGGAGTGAGATGGGGGGTGAGAGGGGTGTGATGGAGGGAGGGGGGGGGAGGGGAGAGAAGTGGATTTTGGAGAGGGGGAGGTAATGAGATGTAAATAGAGGCAGCCTCAGGGTGGGGGAGAGGGGGGGGAGAGGGGGATCGTTTGATTGGGTGGCACGGCGGGGTTGAATAGAATCCCTGCGGACGGCGGAGGGAGGTGAGTGACAGGTAGCAAACCTGCAAAAACATCCCATTTGTCCAATTTAGCCGGGACACCTCCTCATTATAATGGTACTAGGATGTGCTGGTGGTTACACACACACACACACACACACACACACACACTGTCCATGTGAAGTGGTTTTATGACAACAAAATCTCTTTGTCTTTTGCTTTCTGTCTCACTCTTTTTTTCTTTCTTTTTCTTTCTTTCTTTCTTTCTTTCTTTCTCTCTCACTTTCTCTCTCTCTGTTTCTCTCTCTCTGTTTCTCTCTCTCACTTTCTCTCTCACTTTCTCTCTCTCTCTCACTTTCTCTCTCTCTCTCTCTCTCTCTCTCTCGCTCTCTCTCTCACTTTCTCTCTCACTTTCTCTCTCTCTCTCTCTCTCACTCTCTCTCTCTCACTCTCTCTCTCTCTAACCAACAATAGCGTTTGACTTGTGTGGGGCGTTCAAGGTAAATGAGCATACTTTGTGTTGGGTCTGAAACAGGCCCACTAGTTGAGTGCAGTTAGCCTGGCTCTGCCGTCCTACGTACTTCCGCTCAAATTTATTTTCTTCTGTACATAGGTCTGGCCATGAGGTCCGTAAGTCAGATTCTGCAGGTTGATTTTCTACCTGTCCAATAAGCGAACAGAGGGAGTGGCTGAGAACGATGACGTTGGTGTCATGTGCTAGTTTGTGTTGTAGTTCCGTAATGGCGGCAGAGAAAGATGCGAGGAAAGCCATTCGGTCCGTTGTGGCAACGCTGCCGAATATCCAACAGCTAAAGCCGGAGCAAGAACAAGTTTTGCTGAGTTTTGTTGGTGGCCATGATGTTGTGGCCCTCCTCCCCACAGGGTTCGGGAAAAGTTTGATTTTCCAGCTACGGCAGCTAGCTCTGTTACAGTAGTGGTGAAGGAATTGGCTAAGGCGAACGCTAGCGATTAGTTATGGCAGATCAGAGTGGCTCTGGGCAGATCCAATAGTTTTAAACTTCAACAGAGTACCCGCCTACAAGGAAGTCAACGCTTGTCAATGGAGCGAGGCCAGACTCCGTACAAATGAAATGTACTTAGGACCAGGCTAGAGTGCAGTACCCACACCAATCAGAAGAGTGTGTCCTCACTACAGACCTCGAGGCAGACATCAGATGACATCAGCTCTGATGGAATCCCATGCAGCAACCGTCTCACCTGTAGACCACTGTAGCTTGGTCAGCCTCGACATACCTCACTCTAGCTGTTATAAATTGACATTAGAATTTACACAAATAAACGTTGTGGGTTATGCACAATATTAACCACAAGGATTCAGTAACTTGCTTATGTGTCATGTTATTCATTAGTTGACCTCCCGTCCTCACTACCGAATAGCACATAAACTGCTGAAGTTGAGGATATAAATACCGAATAGACAACAGTGTCTTAATACGTTTATAGAAAACATTCTAAAACTTTTGTTTCCAAAACAAGCCGCCGCGGTCGTCCGGTGGAGAACGACAGCTGAACATTCTTCTGTTAATTTTTTACATTCCCCCGAAGTTGGACAGAGCACGCGGCGGGGTTCTCGCTGCTGAACGAACAGCCCTCTTTGGAACACTCGCTCAACTCTGCGTGGTCACTCCCACCAAATGAATTCGGACGAACTTTCCTCTGCACATCAAAATACTTTCAAAAACCTTTTTCCGATCGGCGTCTGAGTGTTGCGAAGAATTCTGTCAAATGTGAGTGTCTCATATCACTCTGCAACTTTAATCCGAATTGGTCCAATTTATGTTTCGTCTATTTGATCTGTGTTCGGAAAGAAAGTAACGTAACACAAGGTAAGCATTTAGATTTATTTGTATTTCTACATATTCCGTAGATTTAGTTCTACTGATACATTTACCAAGTAGCATTTAATCATTGAACTGCAAATGTAACCCATCATTCTTGATGCCATTGCAGTATAGCCCTCCCGCCGAGTGTCATTACAACTTTGGTAGGTCTAGCACTCCTTTCGAAGTTTTCACCTGTCACATAGTTGGACACTGTGGCGGTTGCATAAGCTTTAGCTAACCAGTTAAGCTTTACAAAAGATGAATAACCATTTATCCCTCCAAAGAAACCTTGTGTGACATCATCCAGCTTCTGGTTGGATCCAGCCTCTTGCCTCTTAATAAGCATTCTATGACAGTTGTCCAAGTTGTCTGGGAAAGCTAGCAGATTTCCATTGATCCTGTTAAGAGGCCAGTGTGATAACTGGATGGGAATGATGACCGTGAAGTCTGTATTGCAGCCTGTAGTCTGACTAGAGCGCCCAAGGCTCTTATGTCTAATAGGTTTTCAGTAAAAGGCCTTCCACTCAGCGCTGATAAACACTCTGTCCCTCACAGAAAACGTAGAATGCATCCTCTACACTGAGCATCTCATTAAATCGCTCAATAGCAACACAAACCTGCACTCACACACACACACACACACACACTCACACACACACTCACACACACACACACACACACACACACACACACACACACTCACTGTTGATGGTAAGCAGTGCTGCTAGAGTGACCTAACTGCTTAAAGAGGCCAATTGCTGTGGGATCCTCCAGCCAGCCAGAGCACAAGTATCCAATCTACTCTCATTTTTGGTGAAGATTTGCTACATTCCTGTAACAGACATGCGCCCCGCGCACACACAAACACACACGCACACACACCACCAACAACCCTTGGCCTCTATCTTGCAGCCCCACATGTCTGCTGTACTAACACACACATACACACACTCTCTCTCTTTCGAACACATGCTCATTAACCACAGGCCTCTGCTGGGGCACTGCTATAAACCCCAATCTCAACATCACGGCTAAGGAGCTAATGTATGGAGAGAGGAGCTGTCTGAAATTGACACAAGCTTGAAGCTGCACTTCCCAAATATAGAGTTTGTTGTCGGGCAAAATGCTGTTCATTCTTTATGCTAATGACATTTACATAATGAAAAATGGAAGCAACGTCATGTAATTAGAGTGTAATGCTGAAACTAAACAGCATTAAACTAGTATTAAGGGCACTGGTGTGTGTGTGTGGGTGGGCATGCTTGAGTGTGTGCGTGCGTTGTGTTTATGTGTGTGTGTGAGAGAGTGTGTGTGTGTGTGTGTCACAGCGATGTAGAACAGCAGCGGCCTAAGAGGCCACCGATGTTCCGAGCATCCCGATTGGCCCCGAGGCTGGAGAAGCTCTCTCTCTGAGACACCCACATGCTGCTGCAGAGTGCTTCATTAGGGAGGGCTGGATGGGGAGCGGGGGGGAGGAGGAACAGAAGGTATTGGAACTAAAGGGAAGGGGGGGGGGGGGTGGGCACATAGGAGGAGAAGACACAGAAAGTGTAGAAAGCAGGAGAAGCTGAAGGGGTAGAAGAGGGAGACAGAGAGAGAGAGAGAGCGAGAGAGAGAGAGAGAGAGGGAGAGAGAGAGAGGGAGAGAGAGAGAGGAGAGACAGGATAGGATGTGGGGAAGTGGGACAGTTTTTCAGAAACATCTGGCCAGAATCAACCACCACGCCCCCCCCCCTCTCCTTCCAACCCCGCTCCCTGCAGTAGAGGTAGTTCCGTCAGTATCTGGAGCTGGGCTAATGGAGTCTCCAGGTGCTATGACACAGCGCTATGGCATGATGTCACGGCTGAGGCCAACTCAGTTTAACTGGATGGTGATAGGAGTGATCTTATTGGTAACTGATGCAACCCAGCCAATCAGCATTCCAACTTATACCCAGGTCCTAGCCCTCTGCTATCGACCAATCGGCATTTCAGGTTATACCCAGGTCCTAGCCCTCTGCTATGGACCAATCAGCATTCCAGGTTATACCCAGGTCCTAGCCCTCTGCTATGGACCAATCAGCATTCCAGGTTATACCCAGTCAATAGAGACACATTTGACCTCTACTGAATATTTGATGTTTTATTATGACTTTCTCATTTAAGACTAACAATGAAATCAATGTGGTTGGGGGCTAGGGTGGGTGGAGCTTTAGGTTGTAGGTGGAGGCTAGGGTAGGTGGAGGTCTGGGTGGGGGCTAGGTGGAGGTCTGGGTGGGGGCTAGTGTGGGTGGTGAGACTGACCTTCCTCTGAGATGTTGTTCAAACATCAGCCACTGGAGGACAGTTCTGATATGTGACCGGAGAATGATCCTGCTGTTAGATGCCCTCTCTTTCTTTCTCCTCCCCCCACTTCCCCCTCTCTCTCTCTCTTTGTCTCCCCTGGTTCTCTATATCTCCCCCCAACAACCTTGCTCCCTCTGTCTCTTTCTCTCTCTGTGTGTCTCTCTCCCTCTCTTTCTCTCTCTCCCTCTTTCTCTATATCTCCCCCAACCCCCTCCCCCCCTCTCTCTCTCTCTCTCTCTCTCTCTCTCTTTCTCTCCCGTCTCTTTCTCTATATCTCCCCCCAACCCTCTCTCTCTCTCTCTCTCTCTCTCTCTCTCTCTCTCTCTCTCTCTCTCTGTCTCTCTCTCTCTCTCTCCCCTGTCTCTTTCTCTATATCCTCTCCCCCCCCCCCCCCCCCGGCTCCCAGCTCTGGTCTCCAAACAGATGTTCTGCCCCACCGTCGGAATCTGCTAACACGGCACTACTGGAGCTCCATGGCTTCTGTGTCTGGCTGAGTGTACATTCGGTCAGCGCCAGCTCGTACGGCGCTGGGGCCTCGTGTATGTGTGCAGCTTCTGCTGCAGACGGCCCATTTGAACTCCCAGCTGCCATTAGGGAGGCTGTCGAGCCCCGAAGCTAACTCCGTTAGCGCCCCTCACCCCTTTCTCTCGGTGGCCTGACGGTCACGTCTCCGCTTGGGAGCGCGGGGCTGACTTGTGCGGTGCCACTGGTGGGATGGAGCCTGGCGGGGCCACGGTGTCTGGTTTCAGTCAGCTCCGTCCTGTGCGCGGCTCCCCCACCTGTCGTTTGGCTCGACGCGGCCCACAGACACAGGAGCTGGCTCTGCGGACGGGGGCCCAGACAGACAAAGGCCTGTCATTCCAGGGTGGGTGAATCGGCTCGACCCCATGACGGATGAGGGATCATTAGACCCCCCCCCCCCCTCTCCCCCTTTCTGGATACCCCCTCTGGAATTTGGGGTTTGGCTCGGCGGGGCTAACGTCCGTCCCCCGTAAATGTGATTACAGACAAAGGAGGAGAATACCCCCACCCCACTCCCTCCCCTATCTCTGCCCCTCCCCCCCCCCCCCTCCCCCAACAAAACCACAGCAGCGGTCTCCTCTCCCTCTGTTATTTATGGCCCATCAACACCCCCCGATCGCCACACACACACAGTCACACACCTCCGACTCCATCGCTCTCACGGAAATTGACCCGGGTATGATGGGAGGGGCACTGAGGCGGAGGGGGTTGGACCATAGGTCAGTGTGTCGAGGTTAATGGTACAAATTAACCCAACACAGTCGGTTAGGGACACGAGTTGTGTTGTTCATAATTTCATGGTATAAGTGTGCGCTATAATGTATGTGTGCAGTGTGGACATACAAGGCCCTTTACAAAGCACCACACCTAGTGCTTTATGATGGCTTTCTTCTCGTGATAAAGGGGCCTTTCAGTTCTCGATATTTCATCTCACAGGAGTTTAGATTGAACTGTCCATCAACCGGACTCAAACTGACAGGTAGAGGTCTCAATGACAAAATCGCTCTCTCTTCCATGCTCTCCCTTGTCACACGCCTCGGAATCTCGAGGACGACAGCCTCGGCCTTGTCCCCTGACGGCCCTAGCTGGCACTCTGAGGTCAATGGTGACTTGCAGGTTCAGAGTGCTGTGTTTCAGTCACAGGAAGTGAAGTCAATGGTGACCTGCAGGTTCAGAGTGCTGTGTTTCAGTCACAGGAAGTGAAGTCAATGGTGACCTGCAGGTTCAGAGTGCTGTGTTTCAGTCACAGGAAGTGAAGTCAATGGTGACTTGCAGGTTCAGAGTGCTGTGTTTCAGTCACAGGAAGTGAAGTCAATGGTGACCTGCAGGTTCAGAGTGCTGTGTTTCAGTCACAGGAAGTGAAGTCAATGGTGACTTGCAGGTTCAGAGTGCTGTGTTTCAGTCACAGGAAGTGAAGTCAATGGTGACCTGCAGGTTCAGAGTGCTGTGTTTCAGTCACAGGAAGTGAAGTCAATGGTGACCTGCAGGTTCAGAGTGCTGTGTTTCAGTCACAGGAAGTGAAGTCAATGGTGACCTGCAGGTTCAGAGTGCTGTGTTTCAGTCACAGGAAGTGAAGTCAATGGTGACTTGCAGGTTCAGAGTGCTGTGTTTCAGTCACAGGAAGTGAAGTCAATGGTGACCTGCAGGTTCAGAGTGCTGTGTTTCAGTCACAAGGAAGTGCTCCCCATTCACTCGGACCCAGTTATAATCCTCACCTTGCCCAGCGAATACGCAGCTGAACCACATCCTGTGACGGAACCACGCCCACCTCAACACCGACCCGGTGCCCTCATCCCTGTTCGGAGCATCCTGATTGGACGGGATATCACCGCCTGTGAATCGCCCTGGTGATGTAATGGTGTGATCTCAGAGGAGGGGAAGGAGGGAGTGAAGGAATGTTGTCTGACAACGGCAAACAGCGACCGCTTACTGTCAATCACCTTGTTTGTTTTTCCTGCTGGAGCTGGGTTGCACTGTCTGTGGGATGGCTTAGGACACATCTGATCAGATAGGATGTGTGTATCTGTGTCAGTGTGTGTGTGTGTGTGTGTATGTGTGAATGTGTCCGTTTGTCTGATTGTCTATGTGTCTTTATGTGTGTGTCTTTGTCAGTGTATGTGTGTGTGTCCGTGTGTGTGTACTGTGTGTGTATCTGTGTGTGTGTCTTTGTCAGTTTGTGTGCCTGTCTGTCTGTCTGTGTGTGTGTCTGTGTGTGCCAGTGTGTGTGTGTGTGTCTTCCTTATCCCACAGAATAAGAACAAGGATTAAGTGCATTAGCATGGCCGAGTCCTGCCAGATAGGATAAGATCAAACGGTTCCGAGTGTGTAGGAGGACGGTAGGAGCACGCACAGTGTCACGGCGAGAGGTGGAGTAGGACCCGAATGCAAGGGAGTACGCAGCCATGTCGAAAACAAAGGGTTTATTATTCTTGTAAAAGCCAGGGCTACAGAAAGGGTACTCACACAAAACGGGTAGTAAGGACAAGACAAAGACTGGACACAAAACAGGAACCTAAATACAGAACCAAACGACACACAGGTGGACACAATGACGAGAACGAGACACAGGTGTAGACAATGACAGGGAAACACCAGGGCAGGGCAAAACCCAAAACAACAAGGGGGGCACGGCTGTGGCCATGACACACAGTCCTAGCGTTGCATAATTCATCTGGGTGTTTATCACGCCGTGCGCAATTCAGCATACTGTACTTCAAGAAACAGAGTGCATGCCAGCATGTCAGGCCGCAGCTGTGTGTGTCTGTGTGTGTGTGTGCACTCGTGCGGTCACTTCTCCAGAAAATGGCAGATACACTTGGCCATTGTGTGTGTGTGTGTGTGTGTTGTCTTTACGCGCCGTGTGTTGTGCGGGAGCCTTGCTCCATCTCCGCTACCTGGAAGGACCAGGACATCCACACAGATCGGAGGCAGAAGCCTCCCGATTCCTCCTCAGGAAGGCGAGGGCAGCTCGCCGCGTGCTGGGGACACCCTGGCCTTGTTAGAGCGGACGAGAAGGTGACGTGCTCTGTGGAGGCTGCTTGGTGACCCTGGCTGTAGGAGAGACAAGGGTCTGCCCTGAGACAGCGGGGCCTATACCTGGGGCTCTGAGTCTAGGGCTGCAGCCAGCTAAACAACATGGAACCCGGTAGAGAGTCAAGTATTAACCCAGTGGTGTGTGCGTGTGTGTATGTGTGTGGGTGTGTGGGTGTGTGTGTGTGGGTGTGTGTCTTGTAGTCACTGGGAGTGGAAGGGAGTAAGTCCTTGCAATCGAGGGAAAGTTCCGTCTCTAAGGCTAAACACTGTACACAAAAACCCACTCAAACACACACACAAACCCACACTCACTCAAACACACACACACCATCAAGTCTAAGGTTCACAGTCTCACCTCAACAACATTTTTACCCTAACTTGAAAGCTCACAACCCCTACAGGCCAGACCTGCCAGTTTATATTCCAGTCAATGAAAGTTCAATCCGTTTGGACTTAAACTCACATTGAGCGATTGAATGGAGCTTGGTGGAGGTGAGGTAGGCAGCGCAGGTACTAGGAGTGCCCAGTCTACAGACATGGGCCCCTGCCAAGGTTATTAGAGCCTGACTAGCAAAAACACTAGCACTCTCGAAATTCTTATTTTTAGACCACCTGAACTAGCAAGATAAGGGGTATGCTATTCTTTCCAAAGCTAGAATATCAACTATTCAGAAGGAAAAAAGAAAGAGAGGAGAGAGAAGAAGAAAGAAAGAAAGAAAGGGAGAGAGAAAAAAAGAGAGGAAGGGATGGAGAGACAGAGGGGAGGCAGAGAAAGAGAGGGAGGGAAACAGAAGGAGAGACGGGGGGGGAAAGTAGGAGGGAGAGCGAAAAAGAGGGGGTTTCCAATGACCATGGTGTTTTTTGGACCCTTGTGATACAGGGTAGTTTAATCATTCAATAGCCTGGGTCAGCTTGATGCAGCCATTGCCTAGCTCAAGACAGTACAATGTGTCTGCCTGTTTGTTTTGTGTACATGTAGCCGTGTGTAGTGTGCGTGCTGATATGATATCCATACAGTGTATATATCATTTTGCTGTATGTGTGAGGATCCAAGGATCTTGACGACGGATGACTATTATGGGCTGTTCGATCATATACCATTGGACGATTATTTTCTCTTCCTTCACCTCCTTGCTCTTCTTTCGCTTCTTCGCCACTCTCCTTCACTCTCCTCCCCTTTCCTTCACTCTCCTCCCCTCTCCTCCACTCTCCTCCACTCTCCTCCCCTCTCCTCCACCCTCCTCCACCCTCCTCCACTCTCCTTCACTCTCCTCCACTCTCCTCCCCTCTCCTCCACTCCCCTCCCCTCTCCTCCACTCTCCTCCCCTCTCCTCCACTCCCCTCCCCTCTCCTCCACTCTCCTCCCCTCTCCTCCACTCCCCTCCCCCTCTCCTCCACTCTCCTCCCCTCTCCTCCACCCTTCTCCACTCTCCTCCCCTCTCCTCCACTCTCCTCCCCTCTCCTCCACTCCCCTCCCCTCTCCTCCACTCTCCTCCCCTCTCCTCCACTCCCCTCCCCTCTCCTCCACTCTCCTCCCCTCTCCTCCACTCCCCTCCCTCTCCTCCACTCTCCTCCCCTCTCCTCCACCCTTCTCCACTCTCCTCCCCTCTCCTCCACCCTTCTCCACTCTCCTCCCCTCTCCTCCACTCCCCTCCCCTCTCCTCCACCCTCCTCCACTCTCCTCCCCTCTCCTCCCCTCTCCTCCACTCTCCTCCACTCTCCTCGTCATCTTCATCACCCCTCCTCTCCTCCTTGTCACATCACTTCTCTCTCTCCTCTCTCCTCTCTCCTCTCTCCCCTGTCCTTGTCACCGCTCCTTTCCCCTCCTATCTTCTCCCCTCCTATCTTCTCCCCTCCTATTAGTGTGATTGGTCATGGTTGAGTCATGTGTCATGACCAATGGGAGGGTGTGAGTGTGAAATCCGGGGAGCGACGGCTCTTTAGTACGGAGGTCGGCCCGAGCTGAGCGATGACATTCAGAGACAGTGTGAAATCCTCCCTCCCTCTCTCTCTCTCTCTCTCTCTCTCTCTCTCTCTCTCTCTCTCTCTCTCTCTCGCTCTCTCTCTCGCTCTCTCTCTCTTACTCACTCTCGCTCTCTCGCTCTCTCTCTCTTACTCACTCTCTCTCGCTCTCTCTCTCTTACTCACTCTCTCCCTCTCTCTTACTCTCTCTCTCTTAGTCACTCTCTCACTCTCTCTCTTACTCTCTCTCTCTCTTTCTCACACACACACAGCAAGTTGCCAGCGTACATCCACAGCAAGTGTAAACAGCTCCCTTTGGCTCAGGCCTGGGTCCTGCCTAGTAACCACCGGAGTGACTCTCTCCAGGAACTCTGTCGGTTTCATCGAGGGGGTTTGTGTCGGAGTGTGTGGGTGTCGAGGCACACAGGTGTGTGAGTTGATATATATTTGCGTGAGCGTGTGCGTGTGCGTGTGTGCGTGCGTGTGTGTGTGTGAGGGAATGGCTAAAGGTCCCGTATGGCCCAGTTGACAGCCTGCAGGGGCGCTTCCTCTAACGACCATGAGGATGGTGACAGACACACTCCGACACGCACGGCGGCCGAGCCGTCTGCGGCCCCGTCTGCGGCCCCGTCTGCGGCCCCGTCTGCGGCCCCGCTCCCCCAGCGTTGATCCTGATCGGAGCCAACGACCAAGGAGCTCCCCCTGACCGCGTCCGCGGCGAGGGGAACACGCACACACGTTCACACACGCTCACACACGCTCACACACACTCACACACACACACACTCACACACTCACACACACACACTCCAGCTCGCGATGTGGGCCTCGACAGGCCCGCCCACAGAAACTCACAGGATTCAGTGTCGATGAACAACAAGAACCAAACTGAGGGGATTAAAATCCCTTTGATCAGTTACATAACTGCTGCATGGTGGATGGGCTGTAATGTGATCATGCGACACACACACACACACACGCAAACACACACTCTCTGTTCACATACACATGCCTGCATTGTGGTCCAGTGTGATTAACTGCAGATAGTTGCCAGGTGATGGGAGATATGATTTCCGAGATTGGAATGTTGTCAGGCCTTGCAGTCCGTATGGGTGAACAGTACATTGGGTGTGTGTGTCTCCTGAGTTTGTGTAAGATAGTATGCTTCCTGTGTGCCCCTGTGTGTGTGTGTATGCCTGTGTGTGTGTATGCCTGTGTGTGTGCGTGTGTGTGCCTGTGTGTGTGCCTGTGTGTGTGTGTATGTATGCCTGTGTGTGTGTGTGGCCCAGGGGAAACCCCCTGACAGAGAGACCATTGATCAGTGTCCGTCTCCCCTGCTCAGCACTGTGGGATCAGTATCAACAGTGGAGTCTGCCAGTAATGGCTCCTACCCAGGGGACCTTGTCTGGCACCCAGGGGATCCTGTCTGGCACCCAGGGAGTCCTCTCTCCTACCCAGGGTATCCTGTCTGGCACCCAGGGAGTCCTCTCTCATACCCAGGGTATCCTGTCTGGCACCCAGGGTATCCTGTCTGGCACCCAGGGAGTCCTCTCTCATACCCAGGGGATCATGTCTGGCACCCAGGGTATCCTGTCTGGCACCCAGGGAGTCCTCTCTCATACCCAGGGTATCCTGTCTGGCACCCAGGGGATCCTGTCTGGCACCCAGGGAGTCCTCTCTCATACCCAGGGTATCCTGTCTGGCACCCAGGGTATCCTATCTCCTACATCACTTTCACTGTGTCTCCTCTGGCTAGGGGGACTGTAGTGTAGTTAGCAAGCTGGCTGGTTGGCTGGCTGGCTTATTGGCTGGCTCGCTGGCTGCCTGGCTGGTTGGTTGTCTGGCTATCTAACTGGTTGGCTGACTGATGGGCTAGCTAGCTGGCTGGATGACTATTTAGCTGGCTGGTTGGCTGGTTGGCAGTCTGACTATCTAGCTGGTTGGCTGGTTGGCAGTCTGACTATCTAGCTGGTTGGCTGGTTGGCAGTCTGACTATCTAGCTGGTTGGCTGGTTGGCAGTCTGACTATCTAGCTGGTTGGCTGGTTGGCAGTCTGACTATCTAGCTGGCTGGCTGGCTGGCTGGCTGGCTGGCTGGTTGGCTGTCTGGCTGGCTGGTTGGCTGTCTGGCTGACTGGTTGGCTGGCTAATGGATAATGAGTGAAGCATTATCCCCCATCCCTGGACCTTCTTCATCTCCCATTCCTGATTTATCAGCGATGTTGCTCAGGCTGCACTCCTCATCCACTCCCACGTCTCTTTTCCCAACTCCCTTTAGTCCTGCCTCCTCCTCTCCTCCATTCCCCTGGTCTTCCCTCTCCTGCTGGAGAGGGAGGTTCTGGAAGCGACTGCCGATGTGGCTTTCAAAGAAACATGTTTTACATTCCTGTCATACTTGCTGTTGCACTCCCTCTATTTTCAGGAATCTCAAACAAACGTCCCATCCACTCACACACTGTCACACACACACACACACACACACACACACACACACACACACACACACACACACACACACTGTACTCTCAAACCAATCTGTTCTTTCACCCAGTGGGGTTGAGGAGGGTGGAGGGTCACTTAAGGAAGCAAACACTCAGAGAGAGAGAGGGAGAGGGACGGAGAGAACGAGCGGGTGGAAGGAGGAAGCGAGAGAAGAGGAGAGAGAGGGCGATAGAAAGAGGGAGAGAGGGGGGTCACTTTTAGAAGCCCCTGGCCTTGGAGAAGGCAGCGTCCCAGAGCTGAATTATACATCAGGATCGCACGGCCCTAATCCCGGCTCTTGTACTTGACTTCTTTTCGGGACAGAGTGTCACTTTCCCTCTCGAGTCCCGATTCAGTCGTCCCTCCCCTCCTCTCCCCGCCCCGCCCCTCCCCTCAACCCCTCTTCCCCCCTCCTCTCCCCTCCCCTCAACCCCTCTCCCCTCTTCTCCTCACCCATCTCATCTCCTCTCCAGCGGGGTCGGAGATGGGCCTGAGGGGACATTTTGTATTTTCTTGGGAGAGAGAACCATTGTATGCGAACCTGAGCAACACCAGCCTGGTTGACCATGAACATATGGAGCCCCTCCCTGCTAGCCCACTCCCCCCCCCCACACCCCCCCCCCCCCACATCCCACCCCCCACCCCCCCCCCCCCACATCCCACCCCCCACATCCCCCCCCCCACATCCCACCCCCCACACCCCCCCCCCCACATCCCACCCCCCACTCCCCCCCCCACACCCCCCCCCCCACATCCCCCCCCCCCACACCCCACACCCACCCCCCACTCCCACCCCCCACTCCCACCCCCCCCCCCACCCCCCACACCCCCCCCCCCACATCCCCCCCCCCACACCCCCCCCCCCAACCTTGAAATCCATAGGGGGCTTCTGGAGGTGATCCATACCAGACCCTGGACATATTTGGGATTCCACTATGTGTGTGTGTGTTGGTGAGGTTCTACAGCCTCCAGTCCACACAAGGAGACTTGGAGGTCCCTACGGAGCACAAACATCTGCATCCTGCCTTTTACCCTACTTTCCCTCTCTCAAACACACACACACACACACACTTCCCGACCTGCTCACTTGTACGGGATCATAGAAACTATGCACGTCGATGGAAATGGTGTGTGCTGGTGTTAAATGGTGTGTTTCGGAAAAGCACTATTCAGTTGACTTTACAGCTTTTATTTTGTGTGCAAACATACAGTACAAAGTGTGTAGATTCTACAAATTAGAAGTTAAAAGTATACCCCCCATTCACAGACACAGACATACAAACACACAAGTGACTAGAACAAACCACCCGGATATCCAATCTATATAGTATCTCCCACACACCCACACACATCTTTACACTTCACGCCCTACCCATGTGCCCAGTTGCACACTTGATGCTAAACACACTAAACAAACGCACACACCCACTTTGTGGGTGTCTCTATCGAGGGGGGAATCAGTTCAGTATGAGCAGGTACTTGATGTTCTATAAGGGCACTCAACGTTTTGCTGAGTGGTCACGAAAGGGGGGGGGGAGAAATCGAAAGAGAAATAGTGGGAAAGAGAGATGGATGGGTAAAGAGAACGAGAGGGAGAGAGAGAATGAGATAGAGAGCGGTAAAGACAAAGGGAGAGGGAAAGAGAGAGAGAGAGAGAGGCAGACAGTGCGTGAGTTAGGTGAGGACCGCCCACGCTCCTCTCGGTCTGTCTGGTCCTGCTCCAAGTCTGCATTTAGAGCAAAGCTACTCTCGTCAGTGCTCAAAGGGATCAGACCAACGGGAGGTGAGAGAGAGTGCAGGGGCTGAGGAAACAGAAGGTAAAGTGCTCCATTTGTAGCAGTCTTGAGTACAACATGTTTCTCCTTCTGGCCAGAGGAAAACGTATAGTACTTACAGACACAGGTCAGGCCACCAGGTACTCTCTCTCGCTCTCTCGCTCTCTGTCTCTCTCGCTCTCGCTCTCTCTCTCTCTGTCTCTCTCGCTCTCTCTCTCTCTCTCTCTCTCTGTCTCTCTCGCTCTCTCTCTCTGTCTCTCTCTCTCTGTCTCTCTCTGTCTCTCTCTCTCCCTCTTGCTCTTTTGCTCTCTCTCTCTTTTTCTCTCTCTCTCTTCCCCTTTGGCTCTCTCTCTATCCGCACTTCTATCAGTCAGTCTCTCTCTCCCTCGTCCCTCTCCCCTCCCTCCCTGTCCTCTCTCCTCCAGACGGGTTGGACGTGTGTGGCCCTGGTGGGTGTGCATCCTATTAGTGGGTTCCCCTTGAGCCTCCAGGATCTTGGTGGTGTCTGGGGGACATCAGCTCAACACCAGCCCCCCCCCCCTGCCAGCTAGGGTCACCTCTAGACTACACACACACACACAAACCCACACACACACATAGTGAGACACGTACACAAATGCGCACACAAACACACAGTTAGACACATACGCAAATGCACAAAGACACACACTGAGAAACACACGCACACACACACCAAGACACGTGTACACACACACACAGGCAAACACACCCTGACACACACACACACACACAGATACCGGGAGCTTCCCCGGGGGTTGACAGAGCTCTTGTTCTTGTACGTGAGCCCCTTCCCTGCCTCTCCATCACCATGACAACACTCGTTAATCACCGTGCATCCCCTGACCTCCGCCACCATGCTGACTGAGCTGTACACACACACACACAGACACACACACACCAAGGATACAGTTCAATAGAAGTAGCTGATGCTTACACACACACACTGTGCACAGGATGAAATATAGCCACACCACCTCCCTTTACACCTGCAGATATAAAATATACAGTCATACATGCAATATTGATGTCATCATATGAGATCTGAGGTTGAAACAGACACTGCAGAGTGTGTGTGTTCCCCCGCTGTGAAGCTCTGTACGGTACAGCACCAGTCAGTCCTAGTGAATCATTACACATATCTTAGTGCTAGCCATCACATCTTCAGACTTCAAACAGCAACCCTATGCAACGCTGACTTTGATGTGCTGTGTGACTGACTGTGTGTTTGTGTGAGCGAGGGCGTGCGTGCGTGGGTGTGTGCGTAACCGCAGTTGCTCGGATGGTCCCTGGAGTTGGACTCCAAACCAGTCGGTGTTCTGATGAGAGCCACAGCGCCTGTCAGTGTCGTGTCTGATGTGAAGGCTGGGACGGCTGGGAAGGGGGTCTCCTCTCCTCCCTGTGGCCGTGCGGGGAGGGTGGAAGGCAGCGGGGAGGATGGCGCCCGAGTGCAAACAGCACGGGATGGGTGAGGAGACGAGGAGGAGGAGAGAGGAGGATGAGAGGAGGATGAGTGGAGGAGAAGGGGAAGATGAAAGGAGAGGAGGAGGAGAGGGGAGGATGAGTGGAGGAGAAGGGGAAGAGGAGGAGGGGAAGAGGAGAGGAGGAGGAGAGAGGAGGATGAGAGGAGGAGAAGGGGAAGAGAAAGAGGGGAAGAGGAGAGGAGAGAGGAGGATGAGTGGAGGAGAAGGGGAAGATGAAAGGAGAGGAGGAGGAGGGCAGGATGAGAGGAGGATGAGTGGAGGAGAAGGGGAAGATGAAAGGAGAGGAGGAGGGCAGGATGAGAGGAGGATGAGTGGAGGAGAAGGGGAAGATGAAAGGAGAGGAGGAGGAGGGCAGGATGAGAGGAGGATGAGTGGAGGAGAAGGGGAAGATGAAAGGAGAGGAGGAGGGCAGGATGAGAGGAGGATGAGTGGAGGAGAAGGGGAAGATGAAAGGAGAGGAGGAGGGCAGGATGAGAGGAGGATGAGTGGAGGAGAAGGGGAAGATGAAAGGAGAGGGGGAGGAGGGCAGGATGAGAGGAGGATGAGTGGAGGAGAAGGGGAAGATGAAAGGAGGAGCGGAAGGGAAGTGAACCTACGGTTCGTTATCCTCGACCTCCCACCACTCCCACACGTTACCCCTCATCCTGTGTGTGTGTGTGTGTGTATGCGTGTCA
The DNA here is from genome assembly GCA_023658055.1 of Thaleichthys pacificus. Classification (NCBI taxonomy): domain Eukaryota; kingdom Metazoa; phylum Chordata; class Actinopteri; order Osmeriformes; family Osmeridae; genus Thaleichthys; species Thaleichthys pacificus. The sequence goes on along the minus strand of CM042862.1, from coordinate 18,520,547 downwards.
GTATGTGTGGGTGTGTGTGTGCGTGCGTGTGTCAATCTCTCTCTGTGTGTGTGTGTGGCTTCGGAAATCAATCATTCTTTGAGTATGACTCATTATTTTAGCCATGCAACAACATGACAACATCAAACAGATTCTTTTTATCAGTCCCTATCCCCTCTTCAGCCCTCTTCTCCCCTCCTCTCCTCCTCTCCCTTCTTCTCCTCTCCCATCTAGCTTCTTTGGAAACATGTCCAGGGATCATCTCAGCATCAGGAACGAACGGGCAACACCCGTGTGTGTGATTAACGGGTGTTGTCTCATGATCTGTAACCACCACCCAAAGGGACACTAGATATCAGCTGCAGCTGGTCCTCTGTGACAGAACTCTGGAAGGCTTTGAAGTGAGACTGAAACATGTCCCCTTTGCAATAGAACCCTTCGGAATATAAATAAAGATATTTTCACGTCATGCTTTTTCGGCATGTCCCAATTTTGGGGCTCCACTTTACGAGGTTGAATTCCGAAGCCAGACTACACAGGACTACAAAACCCAGAACTGCACATGCCTGTGAAACTACAGTTCACCAAAACGACACCCTTCCACAACCATCTCTTTCCCTCTGTTTTGCAGGACCACGATGGACGAGGCAGAGAAGTACCAACAGAGGCTCCAAGCGATAGCCGTGAGTTTCTGTACAGACAAATAGACCATTTTCTTGGTCTTCTTCACCCAAACCTTGCATCAACACGTTTTGTGATCAAACTATCTTGTCTACGACTCTACCCTGGTCATGTCATGGCCATGGTGAGGGTGGACAGTCCAGTGAGTGTAACCGAGAGGGATCGAGCACGAGCCAGCAGAGTAGCCAATGGGCTGCGAGGCATTAAGGCCAATGAGCGTTGATCTGGAAGGACAAGAATGTGGACCGCTCGAGCTCACAGGAGGCAAAGGTCAAGTGTGTGAGGAGCGAGACGACAAACGCACACGCTTAGTGGACCTTCCCTCCCTCCCACACACACACACACACACACAGACTCTCTCTCTCTCTCTCTCTCTCTCTCACACACACACACACACACACACAGACTCTCTCTCTCTCTCTCTCTCTCTCTCTCTCTCACACACACACACACACACTCACTCTCTCTCACACAATCTTAATACACCACCCCTCCCACACACACAAACACACAGACTCACTCGCTCTCTCTGTCTCACACGCACACACACACACACAAATACACCTCCCCACTTACACAAACATTAACACACACACACACACACGTAATACACACAGACACACAGACTCACTCTCTCTCTCACACACACACACACAAATAAACCTCCCTACTTACATTAACACTCACACTTGATACACCTCCCCACTTACGCACACACGCACACACATACGTGCTCACACACACACACACACACACACACACACACATACGTACTCACACACACACACACAACCTCCTAATACTGAAGTAATGATTATGAACGATCCTGGGAACTGAGTTAGCACTGCTGAATGGTACACCAGAGAGTGGGCCCTTAGATGAGGTGATTGAGTTAGGTTAGAGCGAGCTGTTGATTGAATTCAGATCTAAATGAACCATCCTGTTCCGCGTAATCAAATTGTATGTGCTGTTAAGAGGAGTCACACAGGTGGTCTGCTTCAGACGTTTGGGTCAGACAATTGAGAGGCGGTGGCCTTTTAGCTAGATTAGGAAGGTGTGTGTGTGTGTGTGTGTGGTTCCAAACCCACGTGCCCACCATAGACCCGCCTCTTCTTCTCTCTCCGTTTCTCAACTTCAACCTTTGACCCCTGGTAAGATGACAGGCAAAACCCAGGTCAGCAGTGATAAGACTCCTCTACTGCAGTTCACACTCCCAATAAATCCAGGACTATAGTTACAGCCAGCATGCCGCTCCTGTTATCTCACACGCTAGCATCCTCGAGACCGTTCTGTATCTGCACCCAGGGGGACCTTTACAGGGCCCTAAACTAAGTTACTTTCGGTGAAATCACAATAAGTGACTACAGTATGTGTGAAAGCGACAGTTAACTTCAAGTTAATATTTCACTTTTACTGTAGTTTATAGTGTACAGTCATGTCAGCGGTGGTGACGACCTGAGAGCTGTGAATGGCGAGACAGGAAAAGGCACGTTGAGCTTGGAGGATGTTCACAATGTCTCCCTTTCCTTCTCCTCTCTCTCTCTCCAATCTCTCTCTCTCGTCAGGAGAAGCGTCGCCTGCAGGAGGAGGAGGAGCGGGCGAAGAGGGAGACGGAGGAAGAGTGGCTGAAGCAGGAACAGCGCAAGGTCCGACCCGACACGCGCGCTCTTTACATCCTCTCTCTCTCTCTCTCTCTCTCTCTCTCTCTCCTCTCTCTCTCTCTCTCTCCTCTCTCTCTCTCTCTCTTCCCTCTCTCTCTCTCTCTCTCTCTCTCCTCTCTCTCTCTCTCTCTCTCTCTCTCTCTCTCCTCTCTCTCTCTCCCCCTCTCTCTCATCTCTCTCTCTCTCCTCTCTCTCTCTCTCTCTCTCTCCCTCTCTCTCTCTCTCTCCCGCGCTCTCCTCGTTTCCCCGCTCACACTCGCACGCGCCCACACACACTCCCTCTTTCTCGCTCACCAACACACTCGCACACGCGCCCACACACACTCCCTCTTTCTCGCTCACCAACACACTCGCACGCGCCCACCACACACTCCCTCTTGCTCGCTCACCAACACACTCGCACGCGCCCACACACACTCCCTCTTGCTCGCTCACCAACACACTCGCCCACACACACTCCCTCTTGCTCACTCACAAACACACGCGCCCACACACACTCCCTCATTCACACTCTCGTACACGCATACACACACAGACACAAATACTCGGTGTCTTTCTCTGTCTCTCTCCCTCGCTGGCTCTCTTTCTCTCACACACACGCACACACACACACGCACACACACACACACAGGCTCACATGCTTCAGGGTGGGGTTCTCCTATGACATAACTCAATCAACCATCCCAGGGCCGCCAGACTATCATTGTAGTCAACACTAACTCGGCCCCTGCACCGCCCCGAGAGAGAGAGGAGCGCTGTGCCCGGCTCAGGTCTGGGAGGTGACCTTCCTCTTCTTTTTCTATGGTTAAATAGCCTGTAGAGGTCATGGCTTAGTGTCTGCCTCGAAACTATCGGTGAGAGAGAGAGAGAGAGAGAGAGAGAGAGGGAGAGGGAGAGGGAGAGGGATAGAGGGAGAGGGATAGAGGAGAGAGAGAGAGAGAGAGAGAGAGAGAGAGAGAGAGAGAGAGAGAGAGAGAGAAGCAAAGAGGAGAGGAAAGTGACGAGGAGGCTGCAGAGGGGTGAGTCAGAGGGAGGGGACGCGAGGGGAACTCTCTGACTCCATGTAACAAGCATGCATCGCTCGCATACTGTACTCCCCTCAGCCTCACCAGGCCGTCACATTCGATATGAGCCATGTTGATGCCCAGCCAGCCGACCTCCCTGCGTCAACAAACTGTAACTCATCCTGCCCTGCCCGAAGGAGATAGCCCATGCCCGAGGCTAGGCTAGGCTAGGCGTGGATCCTACCGTCCACGCCGTATCCATGGCCGGGCAGGATGGCGACGTGTTTGTCAGACCGTGAATGTCTGTCAGGGTGGACCTCTGCAGCGGTCTGTGGAGAGGGTCTCCCAGGAGAGCCTCTCTGGGTCTACATTTACATTTTAGTCATTTAGCAGACGCTCTTATCCAGAGCGACTTACAGTAAGTACAGGGACATTCCCCCCGAGGAAAGTAGGGTGAAGTGCCTTGCCCTAGGACACAACATCGTTGGGCACAGCCGGGAATCGAACCAACAACCTTCTGATTAATAGCCCGACTCCCTAACCGCTCAGCCATCTGACCCCCAGTCTACTGTGGACAAGGTGGGAAGGCTGACTTCTGTTTGTCACATTCAGTCACTCCTGCCAGTGTCTAATGACGTGGCACAACTGAACCCTCACTGATCACACACACACACACGCAGGCACAACCCCCACCCTGGGACCAGGATGTCTGGGGCCCCGGGCTCTGTGGAGGGAGGCGCTCCAGGGAGTCGCAGTTTCCTTGCCAGAGAGGCAGGATTAGGCAACTGGGCCTCTCTCCTCGGGCCCTGTGTTCAAAATGGAAGAGGTTGCGCTCTCTCTGGGCTGCCGATCCAAAATGGCTGACTCCTCTGGCCACAACCGTCCCTATTGTTTGAAGCGTACTGTAACAGAAGAATCCCTGAGGTGTGCGTGTTTGCGTGGGTCTGACTTTCTCTCGTTTTTCTCATTCCATCCATCTCTTTTGTGTTTTTCAGAGGAAGTCCTTGAGGGACCAGTGGCTCATGGAAAAAGCCTCAGCCCCAGCCTCAGCCCAGCCTCAGCCTCAGCCTCAGCAGATTACACTGGGCCCCAGGACAAAACAGAGTGAGACACACACTCACACACTTACAGTCATGCACATACCCAAGCACATCATTTCCACAAGCCCATTTCACATGAAACATGCACACACACATACATGCAAACCCACACACACACACACACACACTGACTCGCATCCCTCACCATGTCCACTGGCTGGAGATAGGAATGCTTCTGTTATGTAAAACACATGCTGCTGAATCTGACACTGCCCTGAAACCCAGAATGGACATGACCCTACCTGCTCCAGTTATGTCATGGGCCACTGTGAGAGTGTGCGTGTCGATGTGCATGCATGTGTGTGTGGTCAGTCACCAGTCTGTTTTATATCCATCCACAGGTCAGCCGAAGAACAGGAAGGGTTAGAGGTCAAAGGAGAGGGGGAAGACCAGCAGAGAGTATCGTCCAACTGTATAGATACCAGCATGAACCACAACCCAGTCAGGTACAAACACCAGCATAAACCACAACCCCAGTCAGGTTAGCCCTCTCTAATAAAAACACCGATCATAACAGCGGTTCATTTCCAATGAGTCATAATATGTAGTGGAGGTTGAGTGTACATTTTCTAAATCACGTTGCTATAGGAACACAGCACAAACAACAACACTGAGTTTGGCCATCGGCGAAAGCCACACTGGTCACAGTCACAGCAGAGGACTCAGCTGATCGACAAAGAGACATCAACAACAGCCCTTTTTGTCGGAGGAGGAGTGTGCGCAGGGGGTCACCACACGTTAACAACACCCCCTGAGGTGACAGACCTTCTCATCTTCAAAGAAAGAACAGGGGAATTCCACCCGAGTCCCGGATCTCCAGAGAGCTATCCCTGACTCAGCAGACACACAGCGAGAAAGAGACAAAGTATCGGTTTTCCCCCCGAGTTTTAGTTCAGTTTGGAAGGAGGTTTTGTTGAACTTATCGTTCGCTTTGGGGTCACTAACCTTGTAAGACAGTAGGTAGTTATCTACAACACATGCTCGGTTTCTGTCTACGCTGCACTTTGGGACATTCCGCGACGTTCTATGGAGAAGTCAGGACTGCTCTGTCATTGACCCCATTCTTACTGTAGCGAAGTGTACAGTACCTCTCTTTGCACTCTGACTCCCACTAGCGGGAAACAGCACTTGAACTTGGAACATTCAGTAAAAGGCCCCACTCTGGGTCCATATTTAGCTGCAGCCAACACCGCCTAGACCCGGCGCGGGGCAGGGGCGGCTGTAACGATTGGTGGGTACTCGACTGGAGGCTAGCGTGACGAGGAGTCACACTTCAGCCACGATGACCGTGAAATATTTATGACAGGAAGAAAGAACGGGGAGAACACGGGAGCTAGACGTTGACACTGGAGGTGGACGTGCACAAGCTCTCGCAGTCTGGGAATGTGGGGGTCGGCTGACTCGAGGTACCGCCTCTAATGTCTCTTTGCCCCCCTAGGTTGACACGGAGGAGGACGTGATGCGGCAGGGTGAGTGTTTGTCCCGGGCGTGTTTCCGTTAGGACGATCCGTCCTTTCGTCGTGTCCTCGGTCAGTCCCCTTCTCTGATGTCTCCGGTGTCTCTCCGTCTATCTTGGACTCTGTCCCTGCCTGTCTGGGAGGAAGGCTGTCATGGCTGTCAGAACAGAGACACGGCTGTGCACGTTTGTCAGAATTGCTTTCACGCGACTCTGACACTTCACCGTGACTGACTGCAGCTCACAAGACTATGTAGGGTGCCAGAAGGAACCCCCTCCCCCCACACACACACACACGCACGCACACACACACACGCACACACACGCACACACACACACACACACACACACACAATCCATTATTGTAGTTGGAGTGAAGGTATGAAATATTTATTTGATACAACCTTCATTACTTCTCTACCACCCCCCCCCCACACACACACACACACACACACACATTATTTTACCCCAGGTGCCAAACGTTAAAGTTTTGGCCTGTCTTCATCCCATCTCTTAATGGGAGTCTCTCCTGTGGTGAGCGTGTGTGTGTGTGTATGTGTGTTGGGCTGTATGGTGTTCTGTCCATACAGGCTGTGTGGTGTATCTAAACATCTGTCTGCCTGCCTGTCTTCCTATCTGCCTGTATAACTGACTGTCTGTGCGTATGGTTGTCTGTCTGCCTGTCTGATTGTCTGTCTGACTGTCTGTCTGGTTGTCTGACTGACTGTCTGTCTGACTGTCTGGTTGTCTGACTGTCTGGTTGTCTGACTGACTGTCTGGTTGTCTGACTGACTGTCTGTCTGACTGTCTGGTCTGTCTGTCTGTCTGTCTGACTGTCTGGTTGTCTGTCTGACTGTCTGTCTGACTGTCTGACTGTCTGACTGTCTGACTGTCTGTCTGGCTGTCTGACTCTCTGACTGTCTGACTGTCTGGCTGTCTGACTCTCTGACTCTCTGACTGTCTGTCCTCTGCAGTGATGAGAGCAGCTGAGGGTCACCTCCCCTGGCCGATGACATCACAGATGATGTTCCACGAAAACGGACAGGACGACCGATCAGGTGACACCAGGGTTCCGCCATGGCAACATGGCTTTTGCTGAAAAGGATGTTTGTATCCCAGGTTTCTGGTGCTTTACACACTGAGTTATGCTATTGGATACCACACCTGCTTTACCCAAGGTCCATGTTCGGGCTTGTTCCTGTGAGGAGTGGTGTTGTGAGGGCACACACACACACATTTCCTCCTGATTCTGGGTCGGTACCTCAAGGCCACAGCCTGACCATGCTTCAGGATGGAGAGGCTGGAGCAGCAATGTGCACGCACACTCATGCACACACACACGGCTAGCTAAATTTAGCCCTCTTTGTCATATCTTCTGGTTAATGTTTGATGCATGCCAGGGGGCCAGAGGAATAGAGGGGTAGTGGTCCGTGCACTATGAGCCCTGGCTCTGTGGTGTACTTAAGGCTGTGTTGGACCACAGGAACCAAACAGGCCTCCGACTTTCCCCCAAAACACTCACCCTCTCCACCTTATCCTAATGCAGACATTGCCTTGAGGGTGAAGTAGGTCTACAAAGGTCACATCCTAGTTTTGAAATTTAAATCCTAGTTCTGCTCATATACATTATGAATGATTTGTTATTTCCTAAAGCGACATTTCATTTTCTGAAGGATTATATATATATATTCACAGGATATATCTTATTATTGTGCTGTTATTTGTTATTTCCTAAAGCGACATTTCATTTTGTGCCCCCCCCCCGGTGTTGCAGTGCTGGGTATGGTGGCCGTGCAAGTGGAGAGAGACCCCCGGACCGGAGCCACCACCATCAGGTCAGTGGCCCCCGTGTCTGCGGCCGGCGTGCCCGCCGACGGCATCCCCACGGGCGCCACGGTCTTCGACGACGGCAGGAAGCGCGTCCTGGCCCTGGGGGGGTCGGGCGGGGCGCAGCCCTCGGCCGAGGAGCTGGACCAGGTCCTGAGCGCCCTGGACGGGGTGGGGATGGAGATGGTGCTGGGGGAGGCGAGCGCCCCGCCGCGGGGGGGACGGAGGGGGGACGACGGAGGGGTGGAGGAGGGGGAGGAGGAGGGGGACGCCCCCTGCGATCCCGCCCAGGAGGCCCTGTGGCGGGAGGGCCTGGAGGAGAACGCCGAGAGCCTGAGCAGCTACGAGAACCCGGAGGTGGAGGTGGAGATCGAGGGATGCTACGAGAGCGGAGGAGACGACGACGAGGACTACGGAGGGAGGCGCGAGGAGGGCGGACGGGGCGGCGGGTGGCCGGACCGGGAGGAGGCGGCCGGCGACGGGGGGGGAGACGGGATGGAGGACGGCCCGCTCACGCTCACCTTCCTGGGCTACACGGAGGCGGCGGAGGCCGGCCAGAGCCTGGGCCACGGGGACCGCGGAGGGCTGCTGACGGTGGAGCGAGTGATCATCTCAGACGAGGAGGACGGGGAGGAGACGAGCCCCGCCCGGGGTGACTCCACCTCCGGGGCGCCAGGGAGAGAGGGAGAGGCGGGTGGAGGGAGGGAGGAAGAGAGTGAAGCGTCCCCTCTGAGCCAGGAGAGAGGAGGAGGAGGAGGGCCAGAAGAGGGGTTGGCAAAAGAGGGTCAGGAGAAGGAAGTGTTCCAGGACGTGGCCCTGGATGGGGCCACGGTCGAGGCCCAGAGGAGGGAGACGGGGCAGGAGGCCGAGCTGCACCCTCTAGTGGCCCCTGATCAAGCCCCGCCCAGCAGAGCGGAGGGGGAGGGGACACCCCCCAAACGCAAAACCTGTCAGTGCTGCTCTGTCATGTGAGCGGGAGACTGGGAACAATCACTATCCATCTCTTCATCATGCTTCTCTAAGCTTTTTAGCATTTCCTCTTTGCATTTCAGTACTTATTTTTTCTTTCATTTGGTTTTATAAATCTAAATTCCAAACTATATTTCCAAAAGGTCCCCCCCCCCCCCCCCCCCCACCATGCCTTATGACATGAAGACCTCGCTGTTGTTTTCAAGTCCTCATTCAAACGGACTTCTAGTTGACTGTTACAAAACACTTTTGCCACCTGGTGGGAACATCGGGAAAATGCAGGTACATGCTAACCCTAACCCTAACTCCTCATCTCGATGAGTCTCAAGCCTCCTGTTTGTCAAGGAACTGGGTGTATCAGCCAAAACACAGTGCCCTCTGCAGTTTGTTTAAAAGACTGAAAAAGAAGAAATGCTCATTTTATGACACAAAAAAAGTAATCTCACCAGTGCCTGAGGTGCCAAATGTAATTTTAGCAGCAACTAACTCCAATCATTTTCTAAATTAACTTTAGTTATGAATAATCATACATTTTAATTCAAATGTCAGTAAAACCATTAAAGTTCTACTTTTCTTTGAGATCTCCATAATGACCAATACAATGTGATTAAGAAATGGTGGCATTTATATATTATTTGAGTTTGTGTGTGAGAGAGAGAGAGAGAGAGAGAGAGAGAGAGAGAGAGAGAGAGAGAGAGAGAGAGAGAAAGAGAGACAGACAGAGAGAGAGAGAGAGAGAGAGAGAGAGAGAGAGAGACAGACAGACAGACAGACAGAGACAGACAGACAGACAGACATTCAGAGGGTATGTAGAGATCAAGTCTTGATTTGGAAAGTTAAACAAATGTGCATAAGTGTATCCCACTGGATGAGAAAGAGGAAACCTTGTTTGATAACATAAAACTAAAAGCATATGAAATGTTTACCTTGCTTTGTCTCTAATCTGTTCATCAGCAGCGGTAGCCTAGCCTACTAGCCTAGCGGTTCTCTCTAGCACAGCTAGCATGACATTGAAGATGACAGCCTTTTCTTAAGCTTTTGACAGAGTAACAGCCTTTTCTTAACAGTCCGGGAGATCAGGCTCAGTGTGCATGGCCAAACCAGAAAGGGCTTAGCGTCCCAAACTGTATTTAGTCAGTACCTCCGGTGAGTGTGTGTGTATCACCCACACCCACACTCACACCCACACCTAGCAGTAGTCAGGTGTCACACACACCTAAGCAGCTTGGCATCATCACCTCAATTTGGCCCATATTCACACTTGGAACCCGGACACAACTGACCCTGCTTCAGCAGAGCAGCACTGACCCTGAGCACAGCCTCAACACAGACAGAAGGTGGGTACCTCTTTTTCTTGCAATCTCTTCCTTCCTCTTCTCAGTTTGTCGGAGCCGTGGACGATTGGGACATTGGCAGCACCCTCGGTGGACTGAGGGCGTACATGGAAACATGCATATGTTCCAGAAGTCCCGTGTGATGGAATCGACGTGCTGCGGGGAAATGCTTTGCGATGTGCATACCTTGTTATACTGCTGACACAGTTCTCTAGGCCTACTAGTGACCCAAAGTAGGGTTTGGAATACATATTTAATAATAATGGAGCAACCAAACGTTTCAAATGACAACCACGGTAAAAAACTAAACATGTTGTGGTTGGTGCAATATCCTGAAGCAAACATTAGCTTGTTTACCTGCGACGACATGCACTACTAACCATTAAATTGAGGGGAGGAAAACGCTAATCTCATTAAACCGTTAACACTGTATATTGTGTTACCACCAGTTAATACACACAGTGGTGTGTGGCTAATCTGCGTAAGTAGTATGTCTGTAAGCCCTGGGGTGTAAATATAGACATATTAAACCTGGCCTGAGATGTGCTGAGGAGATGAGGATTCCCTTTCCTGTGACAGACTGTGCCAACGTGCCAGTAGTACGACATCAGGTCACCCTCGGTCACCTTGACGTAACCATGGGAATATGCACGACACATTTTTCTGTGTGATTAAAAACAATCAGATAAATAGATTGAAATGTGCATTTGTCGTGAATGCATTGTTGTAGAATTCTATCAAATGTGCTTCAAAGCAAAAAAAGTAACATATTTCTGACTCGTCATCAGTATCAGTATTGTTAGTAAAGATGTCAAGTCAGCACTCCTGCAGTCCTCCATTGTGAACAGGCTGTTTCAAGCCTTCTGGCCACAGGTCAAGTGGTCAGTCTGACTCCACAGGCTCTGAGTGAGAAAAGAGCATCTCTAGTGTAAACAGATTTTTGCATAGTCGGTATTTTAAGTACGTTACAACGCTACAGTTTTGAGAGGGAAATGAAGCTTCTTGACTTTTTCAGACACAAAAGAAGAAGTCCTTGGTGTGAGGGCCAGGAGTGGTCACCATGGCAACGACCGAGCCCATGCCCAGCCCCTCGAGCTCCAGCTCCGTCTCCCAGGACGACAGGGGTGGTCTGTGGATGGAGGTGGAGTCGTCAAACCCAGGGGAGGACGCGGGCACTGTCAAGGACGGCCCCTCCCTGACCTCCACCTCTGGACGGAGGACTTCTGAGGACCCCGGGGATGTAGCCCCGCCCTCAGTCCCTCCCACATGCAGCTCCAACGGACTGGAGGAAGACGAGGATGATGTCTTCATCCTCCCGGCACCGTGCACCGCCCCCTCCTCACCAGCAGAGGGCAGCAGTTCCACTGTGGAGCGGGGGAGCAGGCTTCCAGACGGCGTCACAGGGACTCAGGTAAATCCCCAGGGCTTAGATGGAGAGCGCGGGGAGAGGCACAACATCACAAGCCTGGACAAGGAGGACACATCTACAGGGAGAGGAGGAGGAGACGGAGGGGGAGGTGAAGAGGGAGAAGCCCGGCAACCTAGTCAAGGAGCTGGGAGTGGAACAGAGGCTTCCTCCGCACCAGCGTCGTCTACAGAGGAGGAGATCCCAGCCGGAGATTCTCTCCTATCACAGGGAGAGGTGGAGGAGGGCACAGGTGAAAGAGGAGAGCGACAGGTAATAGGATCCCAGAGAGAGGAGCCCACCTCGGGAGGAGCTGGGGAGGATAAAGGAGAGTCCGTCTCCTGTCCGGCCAGGGACCACATCGCCATGGAAGTCCTTGTGACAAACACGGATCTTGCCCTGTCACCGTCGAGCGACACGGGAGCAGTGACATCCCCGGAGGGAGGATCTCCCGATCTAACGTTTCCCTCTGAGGAGATGCAGGGCCCTGCCGGAGGGAACAGCCGGCCTGAGGAGGACAGCGGCCCAGCACAGCCGCCTTCCAGCCGGCCTGAGGAGGACAGCGGCACAGCACAGCCGCCTTCCAGCCGGCCTGAAGAGGACAGCGGCCCAGCACAGCCGCCTTCCAGCCGGCCTGAGGAGGACAGCGGCACAGCACAGCCGCCTTCCAGCCGGCCTGAGGAGGACAGCGGCACACCAGCAGAGACAGCCCCTGTCCTGCCACGGAAGGCGTCCTGTGGACCTCCAGAGTTGTGCCAGTGTGAGAAAAACAACAAGAAGACCAACCAAGAGACACCGGCGGAGGAGGAGAAGGCCGGCACTGACACGGAGAAGGTGGATGGGAAACTTCTGGACTACGGTGAGACCAAGCAGCTGTGGGTGAGGAGAGAGAGCACCAGCGGTGAGTCCTCAAAGCCCCGACTCTCCATCTCCACAGACTCCTCCAGGGAGGGTCTGACAGAGACCACAACCGCCTCTGACCGGCAGGGGGAGGGCGGGGAGGGGGCGGGCGTACCTGCAGTACCCACACACCTCCAGGAGGGGGTGGAGGGGGCAGGCGTACCTGCAGTACCCACACACCTCCAGGAGGGGGAGGCGGAGGAGGGGGCGGGCGTACCTGCAGTACCCACACACCTCCAGCAGGGAGAGCAGCTGCTGCATCGCCTTCATCAGGTCCAGAAGAGACAGCAGGAGCAGCAGGTGTCCGACGAGCCTCCGCCCTCACAGCAGGGAGCCCGGGCGACGACCAATGAGGACAGGGGAGCATACGAGGCAGAGGGAGCAGAGTGCGTGAGGGCGGGAGAGGAGGGAGGAGAGGGAGTGAGGGAGCCGCCGGCCAGCCAGAGAGATCAGGGAGAGAGTGAACTTCTCGCTGAGAAGGGGAGAGAGCTCGTCGGTCAGGTGGAAAGAGAGGAGGCGGAGAGAGCACAGGAGAACACGACAAGAGAGGCGCACGCCCGAGCGTCTGTGTCCGTCCTCGTTCGTCCGAGCTCCGCCCTGCCCTCCGTCAGAATGGAGACAGACGCCAGTGACGACGATCAGAGTGACAGTGGAGTGTCAGCTGACTTCTCCCCCCTCAGCACCCAGGAAGTCCACTCCATCCAAACCTCCATCCAGACCATCCAGACTTCCAACCAGACCTCCAGCCCAACCTCAACCCAGCCCCCAGCTCACCCCACCAACCAGCCCCCCTTGGAGGAAGGAAACCAGAAGGATCCGAGCTTGAGAAGCTCCAGGAGCCGGTCCGACACCGAAGAGAACCAGGATGTCATGGAGATTCCCTTTAAGTCCAGCACATTGCTGTCCATGCCCCTGCAGCCCCCCAGGGCCGGTCCTGGCCAGGCCACAGACTGGCAGTTCTCAGAGAAGAAGATGCAGAAGGAGATCAGCCAGGAGATCCAGAGGGAACTGGTCCTGGTCAACCTGGGCAAGATCCCAGGAGTCTACAGTAAAGGTTCAGTCAGGCAGCTGAAGGAGAAGAAGCTGCTGTTCGAGGCCTTCCAGCAGGGGAGCACAGAGGGGCCGACAAGACACCGGAAATCCCCGGCCTTCTTCTCCAAAGGCCCGGGGGTCCTGGGCCACGTCTACCCCTCGGTCCTGGAGAGAACCCGCAGCATGGAGGTGCTCTACAACAAGAAATGCTCCCTCCCCAGGACCAGCTCTCTCAGGCTCCAGAGGTCCAAGGGGAGCTGCTCGGACGGCCACCCCAGCACGGAGAGGCAGCCGACGGGCAAGCCGGCCAAGCGCCAGGTGGTCATCGTGGAAGGAGGCGCCACTCTGGTCGTCTCCAACCGGGACCGACGCCAGCGTCTCTCCAGGAGCATGGAATCCCTCGGCCTGGAGGACGGGGAGAAGGAGGGGGCCGAAGGCGAAGGGCCGAGGGGGGAGGGAACAAGGGGGAGCGGGCGAGGGGTCCCCGGCCCCGACGGAGAACCCCTTCTTCAAGCTGCGTCCCGCGCTGGCCTTGAAGCCCGAGGTGGAGAAGGACATCCGGCTGGCCAGGGAGAGGGAGGAGGATCTGAGGAGGCAGAGGTGCAGTCTGTATGGGGAGGCGAAGGGGCCCAGCACCGAGGACGACAGGCCCGGCTCACCCACCCCCGCACACCCAGCCCCTCCAGGACCCTCAGTCACTACACCAGGTCAGCGGGCAGGATAAACAGCCATGACTGAATATACTGTATTACTCTATATACTGAATGATTATACAATACTGCGTAACTATTGTGTAGTTCCGAATGTTGTCATGATTTTCTACTGGCATGATGTTTTTGGTCCCAACAGAACTATTCAAGGACAAGTGGATGAAAAACAGTTTGTCTCGTTCACTCCACAACACACACCCTCGCAGTCCACACCCCATCCACAGATACTTCCATGCGTGTCTGTGTGCATTAGCATCAGATAGTGTTATTTATGGACAGCCGGGGAGTCTTGTCTGCAACTTAGCGTCAGCGCTGTCACCAGTAGTTACGGCTCCATCCCTCTAGCCGCGGCTGATCTGAGTCAGCGCGTGCACGCCCTGGCAGCCTTGGAAGCACCACCAGAGGGCTGATCACCATCGTACAGTTCTGGCAGCTGTGTGTGTGTGTGTGTGTGTGTGTGCGTATGTGTGTGTGGCATTGACGTCTCAGAGAGATTTGGGATGATGTACTGTAGGAAGAGAGATGCTCGGGGGCCGGTGGTGTCATGGAACGTAAACTCGTATTAGAGAGCAGGCAATATCAAGAGGGTTTGGAAGTGAGCCGGGCTTTAAGAGAGCAGGCAATATCAAGAGGGTTTGGAAGTGAGCCGGGCTTGTTTCTAGACAGTGCTACAGTCTCCTCCAAAGGCTATAGAATGATATGCATATCTAAGCATGCTGTATCACGACTGCCAATATGAGTGCCAGTCTGGCAGATTTGCCTCCGTCCAAGTTTTTAGAATCTATTTGACAACATTCCAATGGTTTCTTTTTTTTTTCTTATTCTTCGGATCACTTCGCATGGCTACACAGGACCACAATGTGACATGCAAAACAATTAGATCTCTATCTAAATCAGATCTTTAAATACTTCCTTTATCCTCTCCTCCTTATTCCTGATCCCTTCATCAGATCTTGGTCTCGCATCCAAGGGCAAACTGGATCGGGCATGGCCTCCACCCCCCGCCAGCGACATCAAGGAGAGCTCTGGACAAATTCAGGTTAGCCTAGCCCCAGCCGCGCGTAAGCTGAAGACTGTAGACTTTCACTGACAGACCCAAGTTATAGCCTGCTGTAGCTTGTAGACTTGCACTGATTAACACAAGTTAGCAAGTTAACACAAAACCGACAGACCGTCACTAACAGCTGAGGTAAAAAAGAAAAGAAAAAAGATCTACGACAGATACTATAAAACTTAGGACACACATGGGAATGCAATCGACTGGTGATAGCGTGAGGGTGAATGTAAACAGGACTAACATAGAACTGGCTAATCTTTGCGATTAAATCCCTCCCCCCGGGCTGTGCCCCTAACTGAACTCTGTCCATGTGGTCGGTCTTATCTCCTCAGGAGCCCCGGGGTTTCAAGACAGGGGGACAAAAGACACCTTTGTGGCAGCGCTGGGAGGCAGGCCTGGTCAACGGACAGCAGCCCAAGTAAAAGGACTGACACTGGGCACCACGCGTTGTCCTGCTCCCCCTACCCCCACCCTTCCACTCTCCAGTTCCTCACAGTGAACAAGGCATCAAGCCGTACCCACAGTTGAGCAGCCGATAGCTTATGGTAGCTAGAGCCGTATAATTCAAATGGGAGATAATGAAGTGGGATTATTGTTTTGGCTAGAACGTTCCACGCTTTGTAAGACTCTGTAACACAGCATGCTTTGTACTGTACGATACCGTATGTGTAGTTAAAACATTCATTGTGATCTTAATGTTATTTATTGTCTTCTTATGCTTCGGAGAACCCTCGCACATTTTGATTTGTGTGGTAACCGCACAATAGGCCTACGTCTCTAACTGATCGAAGAGCGTCTGCTCTCCTTTAAACACCCTGTGTGTCAACCCTTTACAATATCCTCATATCCTACTCGTGAAAAATGTGAAATGCATTTAGAAGCAATATCCTCTGGTCATCCCACTTAACATGAACGTCTTTAAAAACGGTGTTTAGTTGTTGCAGTTGCAGAAGCCTAACACTACCACACCTCAGCTTCAAATGAGCTCCAGTTGTCAGCAGCCGGCATTCATCAACCCAATGAAGGGAAATTTCAATAAACAAAATATTTTATTTGCAATGAACCGAGTTTGTTTGTTTTTGTACTACTCCGGAGGTCTGACAAGTATTTTAAAACTGTCGTCTTTCTGCTTGTCTTAGTGCTCTATCGAAGTTCTCGCTATCTGAACTAAAGCTACAGAATGCATGTGGAGCAGCGCCACCTTGTGGTAGGATAGATTAAATCAACAAGTGAAATCACTGTAACCGTGCACTAACAACGCCCCACACTAAGCGCCACAGAGACTCACTGTACAGTATTAAGCTGTTAGAAGATGTTATATAACATTACAGCCATTTGACACGAACCACCTGGTCTATGAACCATGTTTGCCATGAACAAACCCACTGCCCCCGGGAGGTCCAGCTCTCCTCCTCTCTGCCTGACAAGAACACACCCAGCAGCCTGAACGGAACAGTACATTACAGTCGAGTAGATCATCTCAGGGCCTCAAGGTGACATACTGTTCCCATTGAGCTCAGTCTGCCTAAGCACCATCTGTGTGGCCTCATGTGCCAGGGAGGAAGGAGGCCAGGCCGGGTGCTAACGAGCCGCTGTTAGCACCACGGAGGTTACGCTCCTCTCCACCGCCCTGACAGCCGTGTGGCAGCCGGTTGGCGCAGGGGGACAACAAACAAAACAAGATGGCCATGACCATGACCATGGCTGAGATCAACAGTGCTCTAGTTAGATAACTCCTGATTTTTGGGGGGGATAGAGCACAGGATATTGAGAGACGAAAGGTACCAGGTGATTGAGGGATAGTTCAACGTTAACCCTAAGCCTAACTCTCATATACCTTAGTTTGTGTTTTATAGTCGTTCATTTTTAAGTGTATCATGCGTGGATGATACACGTGGAGGGAGTCAGGTGGCTAAGCGGTTAGGGAATCGGGCTAGTAATCTGAAGGTTGCCAGTTTGATTCCCGGCCGTGCGAAATGACGTTGTGGCCTTGGGCAAGGCACTTCACCCTACTTGCCTTCGGGGGGGAAAGTCCCTGTACTTAGATAGATACTTTTACATTTTACATTTAGTCATTTAACAGACGCTCTTATCCAGAGCGACTTACAGTAAGTACAGGGACATTCCCCCCGAGGAAAGTAGGGTGAAGTGCCTTGCCCAAGGACACAACGTCATTTTGCACAGCCTGGAATCGAACCGGTAACCTTCAGATTACGAGTCCGACTCCCTAACCCCTCAGCCACCTCACTCCCACCTGACTCCCACTTAGTGTAAGTTGCTCTGGATAAGAGCGTCTGCTAAATGACTAAATGACTAAATGACTAAATGACTAAATGTAAATGTAAACATGCACAACAGAGCATTCGAGTGATTGATCTTCACTCTCGAGTTTATTCGGGAGCCACGTCGACGCTCGTGTTCTGTGAAGCGACGACAGACAGCCCCACTCGACGAGAGCTCTATGTCGTCGGGGCGCCCTGGGGCTGTGGGTGTGGCTGGCTCTGCTGGCGGTGGAGCCAGTGGTGGCGTGGGTGTCTGGGGTTGATCTGCTCCGCCTGCCTGCCGAAGGCCCGGGCCAGGCTGTGGAGCAGAGCAGAGAGCGCCGCCCTTAGGGCCAGCAGGATGAACTGCAGCAGCAGAAAGGCCCGGAGAACCTTCCCCTGGGAGTAGCTGTGGAAGAGCGTCCGGAACTCTGGAGAGACCCACAGCAGCATCGAGTTGAGGAGCACCGCCAGGACCTCCAGGCCCCCGAACACCTGCTCCCACACCCCTACGCCCTCCCAAGAGGCCTGGGGGAAGGGCCGGCGCCGGGCCACGCACAGGCGCCGCACGTCCAGGCGGGACTGGGCGGCGGTGAGGAGCAGGCACCAGACGGCACACTGGGGGTAGACCCCGGAGAAGAACATGACGTGGCAGTAGGAGAGCACAAGCTCCAGGTAGCTCCGGGTCTGGCTGCCGCACTCCGGCCTCGAGCTCTGCTCCTGGATCTGCCTCAGCACCGGGGGCTGCCGGTCCTGGTTGGGCCTGCCCGGGGGGGCCGCTCTCGTCGGCCACGCCGGACAGGGCGGCGGGGAGGCGGCGAGCAGCTTCAGGGAGAGCCGCGTGGCCAGCTGCGCGGCCAGGTGGCGGCGGAGGGCGTCGAAGTCCTGAAGGGCCAGGGCTGTGTAGAAGTGGACGGCAAAGTGGTTGAAGAGGCAGGAGAGGATGAGCTCGGGGAGGAGGTAGTGGCGCTCTCGTGGAGGTGGAGGTGGAGGAAAGGGAGAGGCTCGGCCTCCGGGTCCGGGCCTGGGGCTGAGGCTGTGGGACAGCCAGAGGGCCAGGCAGTCCACCCCGGCCATGGCCAGGGTCAGGGCCACCTCTGGAAGGTAGAACAGGACGCGACGGAGGGAGGGAGCGACGGTGTCGTCCTGCCTGGCGAGGACCTCCTTCAGCAGGCCGTCAAAGTGGAGGTAGTTGAGGAGGAGCGCGCAGGACAGGAGGAGGACGCAGGACAGGAAGGAGAGGGAGTGGAGCAGCCTCGTCCAGCTCGCCTCCCCCAGCAGGGAGCTCGGATGCGCCGGGGCCGGGCCCGGCTCCGGCACGACGGGGGTCCCCGCAGGTCCTGGCGATGGCGACGGTGAAGGGGATTGGCTGTGAGGCACGTGGGTCATCACAGTGCTCCAGTCCTTCTCCCTGGCCTCACTCCTCCGTCTCCAGCCTTGAAGGAACCTCTCGGACCACAGCACGCTGGAGAGGCCGTAGAACAGCAGGCCACAGCCCACTTGTAACGGGTGGAACCAAAGGAGCAGCGATAGGATCGACTTGAGGAGCAGAGAGCCGACCAGTTCGCCCTCGAAGCCCACGTAGGCAGCCAGCGACTCCCCAAAGTAGGCGCGGATCTCCTCCAGCAGGAGGCGATGTTGTGCGTGGGTTCGGGGCCAGAGGCCCCAGCAGCGGTACCTCCAGTGGGCTTTCAGGCTCTGGAGCAGGGTGGCGTCGTGGAGCGGGTAGCAGTCAGTCAGCACCTTGGACAGGGCCAGGGTCGTCATCACCGCCTCCCCGGGAAGGAGGCACATGGACGGGAACACCGGCACCTCCTCCCAGTCCCCCACCCGCAGCTTACCCAGAATCCTCTGCAGCAGCGTCACGCACTCGGCCGACGACAGCATCCCGCAGAGGCCCGCCGTTGGCCCCGCCCCCCTCGGCTCCTCCCCCAGCAGGGAGCAGAAGGGCTTGTGTCTGAAGAGGAGGTCCTCGTCCGCCTCCAGGAGCAGTCTCTCCGGGGGGGCCCCCACCACCACCATGGGCCCCCTGGCCCGGGTGAGGCCGATCACCCTGCCCAGCAGGTCAGCCCCTCCGAGGGACTCGGCCGCCAGGATCCTCCCCAGGAGCCAGTCCACCGTGTCGGCCGGGGTGTCGGGGCGGAACTCGAGCAGCAGCAGGGGCCTGAGCTCGCCCAGACGCTTGATGGGAAACGTGGACGTCGCCGCGGTAACGTTGACGAGTTCCTTCCTCCAGGTGCTCCCGCCCCCCAAGAAAATGCCGTCTCTCAGACTGCCCGTGTCCCTGGGCACTTCTTGTTCAGCATTCATGGTGGAGGATGACAGGGGGGGGGGCTCTGCTTCCTGTCTGCCAGCCCCCTGTTATCTGTCTGGCTAGTTGAGGGGCAGAGGGGACAGCCTAGAGGGACAGCCGCTCTCTCTCTCTCTCTCTCTCTCTGGCAGAAGAAAGAGGAGATCTAGAAAGCGAGTCTTCTCTCCCTCTCTCTCACTGTGGCTGTTGGAATGCTGGGCTGGGAAGTGCGGTCGTATTGTGACATCATCAGAATGTCGCAAACAGAATGCTTGCCATGTCCCACATCCTTCAAACGGAACTCAAATGGTAGGTTCAGGTGCCGAGTTTCAGGACAGGGACCACTTCAGGGAGGGAGGGAGGGAGGGAGGGAGGCTTTGATTCACTTGAACATGGGAGTATACTTTACTAACAACTGAGAAAAACTGTTAAAAAAAAAACTGTAACTGCTTACACACATTTTTTTTTCTTTTCCTCTTTTTTTCTAAACTTTACACACAAATCTAAGAATTGCACACACATAATGCAAAATAATTTGCATCTCTTACAAAATCAAGCACTGCATTCAAAATATCACAAACACGTCTCAAAAGCAAACATTTGTCTTACGTTGCAAACACCTTTGCCATAATATTAAATTTTTGGATATATCATATACACACAGTTATTCAAAACCTAAACATTATTATTTCATGAGCTCCTATGTACATTTCTGTAATGGCAGAGATGTTGAAAAATTCATGGTAAACACGAAAACAAGATTTTTGTGCATTTGTGGTTGTGAATACAGTATTACACAGTTTGTGGTTGTGAATACAGTATTACACAGTTTGTGGTTGTGAATACAGTATTACACAGTACGAAAGGAAGGGTTTATAGTAGGACAGAAACCAAACCTAGTTTTGAAAAAGGTGATTACGGAATGGTGTGTGTGTGCCATGAACTGTAACATACAGAAATATATACTATGTTCTACAATATTGTCAGGATGTCTTCTTACAGTCACTCTAAGACAGTACAGGTTCAAATTATACCCACCACCCAATCGACTAAAAATAGGCTATTTATAGGCCTAATCTAAAGCCATGATTGGTTGGTGTTGAATAAAGCACATGTTTGCACATGTGGAGTTAATGTGAGGCATTGATGAATTAGTGTGGCATTTTGATTGGTTGTGTTTGAAAAAGGAAATCAAGATGCTTCCTGTTAGAATTGAGTGCGTTACGTGGAGAAATGTGTGTTGTGTTTTGCAAAAAGTGTTTTATGAAATTAAAAACGGAGTCAAAAGACAATAATGTGCGTATGGTTTTGCAGATATGATGTGACAAGTAAGGATTTTGTCTGTAAGCAGTTGAAAAAAACTGTGACTCGGTATACAAAGGTCAGATATGTAATACTCATGTATCGCCAGGAGAGGGCAGTGCTGCGCTACAATCCCTGAATGAAGCCATTGCAAAGTCACAGCAAGGGCAGCATACATCAGGGGTCTACTGTCGACGAGAAAGGCCTTATGTAACCAGCGTAACTTTACCAGCGATGACTCACTTAGTGCATACACACAGCTAGAACATTGGGTACCTGAAAATGTGAGGAAATACTTGAAACATGTATTCAGTGTGCGTACTCATCAATGTGATCAGTACGCACACTGAATACATTTTTCCAATCCCACTCAGTGACACATACCCACATATATGTTAGAACGTACTGTGTACATGCCTTTGAACTCCATCTGACAGGCTGACAAGCTCAATAGAAGGTGGAAGAAAAACAGGGAGAGGACAAAGGAATGTGCAGGACTGGGGAGGGAATTTTCCGGTACTTTCAGGAGAAGAAAGAGTTTGTGTAATGGCTTCAATTTGCTTCTCTGCCATTATAACACCCTGTTCTTGTAACCACTCAGCGCTATTTTTCCCTACCACCTTATTTTACATTTTATTTCTTTAGGAACAATACAGACAACTTGCATTGACTTTTCCACTATGACTTGAGAATACCAATATCAAAACAATCAATTACAAAATAAGGAAAACCTAAAGCATCAACGTTAGAAATAATCTCCGAAATACAATTTGGAAAAATACAATTTGAAATGATGGTGGCAAATTTCTACACTCGGCGGCATCAGGGATTTGCTTTATATTTAAGTGTCAACCCAACCCTTTTTAAACCCAATATCAAGACTGCTGTATGTAAATCTTGTTTGCGACAGGATGTTCCTCCTGCCAACTGGATGTTCCTCTCCTTCAGATCCAAATAGATTTGTCTGTGTTTGGTTTTTTTTTCCTCTCAAAAATCTATTTTGAACATCACAAAGAGTTTTACAGACGTTCATTGACCTCAACATCTGAGGCCGGGCCTCAGCCCCGGGAGGAGAGGCCCACAGCCTCCCCACGCTGACACCAGGGATCACAGTACATTTAGACATTTACATTTAGTCATTTAGCAGACGCTCTTATCCAGAGCGACTTACAGTAAGTACATGGACATTCCCCCCGAGGCAAGTAGGGTGAAGTGCCTTGCCCAAGGACACAACTTAATTTGGCACGGCCGGGAATCGAACCAACGACCTTCTGATTACTAGCCCGATTCTCTAACCGCTCAGCCCCCTGACTCCAGTATCACCACATTCATCCCAGTAGAAGAGCTACCACAGAGTCAAGAAGGAAGAAATCCACGTTTAAAAATCCATTCGCCTGACTTGACTCGTCATGAAAGACCAGGCCAATCCTGTCCTCAAGTCCAGTCCTCAGCTGACTTGGCCACGGGGAGGGACTGGCCTCATACTACCCCGTCCTACCCTCCCTTCCCCCTCCCTCTCATGAGAACAACACGAGCGTCTGATTCAATAAGCCCACATTACAAAGCTGGACAATGAACCAGAGTGGTCAGGATTAGAGGGGGATTGTTCTCTGGGAGCCAGCTCTGACTGTTCACTCTGTGGTGCTCTGACCTCAACATTCTAGAACAGCCTTTCTGGAACACCTTGGAGCAGGGCCGCTCCTTCCTATAGGCGACATAGGCAGCCGCCTAGGGCGGCATGAAGAGGGGGGCGGCATTTTCCAAAGTGCATCCATGAATTCACCCTCCCGCACTACCAGCAAAGGGCGCCAACCGCGTCACGTCATGTGTCCGTGTCGGGGCTGGGGGGCCGGCACCCCCGGGGGGGGGGGGGGGGGGGGGGAGGGGGGGGGGGGTGCTCGTGATAAATCTTGCCTAGTGCGCCAAATGTGCTAGGACCGGTACTGCCTTGGAGAACAGTTTCCTAGAGCCGCCTTCCAGAACAGTCTTTCTGGAACAGTCTTCTAGCACCGCCTTCTAGAGCCGCCTTCCAGAAGAGTCTTTCTAGAACAGTCTTCTAGCACGGCTCCACATCCAAACGGACTGGCAGAGTTGAGAAACAAACGAACGACAGAGGAGACTCCTGCATTCCAAGGCAACCGATTGCGTAAGAGTTGCGAGAGAGCCTACATAGGGCCCATTGTCTCCACATCCTAATTACAATCACACTCTCTGCAGTCTGATGTCACTACATCCCATAATCCACTGTGGCAATAGAATGGGGTTTAGCCACAGTTCATTTAAGGACCAGTGTAGGGATATATGATCCATTTAATCCAGGGTTAGAATCAAAGCTTTGATGGTGGTATACTGGGACACTAAGGAAGGGAGAGAGGGAGAGAGAAAGAGAGAGAGGCGGGGGGGGGAGGGAGGGAGGGAGGGAGGGAGGGAGGGAGGGAGGGAGGGAGGGAGAGAGAGAGAGAGAGAGAGAGAGAGAGAGAGAGAGAGAGAGAGAGAGAAAGATAGAAAGAAAGAAAGAAAGAAAGAAAGAAAGAAAGAAAGAGAGATTGAGAGAAAGGAACCCAAATAAACTCCATGTGGGGTCACAAGTAGAACATCAGGGTCATTTTGGGATAGATCCCATTATCGACCAATCCGAGAAGGCTTTTTGTTTTGGCTGCTGGCTCGGGCGATTGGCTGAATGTGTCAGGGGTCAGTTTGGGTTAAGCTTACACAGCCAACTGTTTAAAGACTTTTTCAGTGCTGCGGCCCCTGTTCTATTTCAGGACTGAGGGGAAAGGCGGTGTGTGACTGTGGCTCATGGGAAAGGCTTTAAGTCTGGGGAGAAAGGCAGGAGCAGCGGTATTAGACAAACTCACAAAAAGATGACTTCCTGGATGGTATTGGGCCCACACAGAGTGGATCGCACATGGTCAAAAATAGTTTGTAACCAGAAATGTTTATCTCAGTGTTTCACATTGCGGATATCCCCTAAGGAATGTGGTCATAACTGGCATTACCTCTCAAATTACCTCAACAAATGACCTTAACCTCATCCACAGCGAGGGTATGTAGTCACGCTGGACGAGTCGCCCACTTTACCGCTCGTCTGGGTTTCAGTTCCCTGCTTTTCAACTTCACTGTGTCCAGACACATTGCGTTTATTGTAACACATTTCTTTAGCCGATCTTTCTTTAATCCATAGTCATTAACAAACACGCGCGGGGGGGGGGGATTGGAACCTGCGACTTCTGGATCCGCAGTCACAAACTTGAATCCAAAGCGACGTACGAACATTGTGCAAGCAGATCGTGCAGGGCCAGAAGTGCACAGTTCTAACAGTGTCGCAGTGGTCAAGGCTCTCTCCTCTCTTTCTTTCTTTCTTTCTTTCTCTCTTTCTGTTTACGTTTTGTCATTTTAGCAGACGCCCCGAGGCAAGCAGGGTGAAGTGCCTTGCCCAAGGACACAACGTCATTTGGCAGGGAGCGGCCGGGAATCGAACCGGCAACCTTCTGATTAATAGCCCGATTCCCTAACCGCTCAGCCATCTGACTCCCAGTTTGTCTGTCTGCTCAGCTAAAGAAGCACTCAGACCCAGCCACACAAATAGCGACGAGAGAGCACTCAGAGAGAGGACCTGCTGTTCCTGTGCCGGCCCATTCTACGGCTTCATATTCTATTCACTGTGTGAGACAGATAGCCTTTATCTTCAGACAATCAGTGACTTCTGTTTTCTTTATGGAACTAGGTCTTCCAGGAAGTGCCCCCCCCTCCCCCACCCCCCTCTCCGTGTCCAGCCCATATTGGTCTTCTCTCTGGCTTCATATTAGTACTCTCCAGGGGCTGTACAAGTTCCTTTCTGATATTACATCCAGGCTGCACTTATATCATCTCTGACTGTTCTTTACACAAAGGAGGCATCTACGGCTCAGGCCAAGGGACAAACAGAGCAAGGAGAGGGGCATGTGACACTCACAGAGGAAGGAGGAACATCTGCTTCTGCAAAACAGTCATTACAGTCAAGCCAAGCACGTTCTAGGACTGACAGGAATCTAGTTGTGGGAAAGCTTTTAGCGGTGTGCTAATCAGGTTGTGAAATGTAAACGGACACAACATTTCATGTCGTGTCTGTTCCTGGAAGGAACACGATTATATTAGACAGAGAATGTGGAATGTAAAATGCAGTGAGGATCGTGGTGGGATATCTCAACTGTATTGCGGATTCAGCAAGCGAGTTCCCAGGTACGGCAAACAGGAATGGGACACAGGAACTGCTCGCAAGGTGTTCAACAGAGTTCCTGTGAGATCAAAGTGACCGGTGAATGAATCAGCACCTTTCGTTTCCGCGGCAGCTGCAAATACTTTGCTTTGTGTTGCCGCTGCTCAGACACATCAGACACCAGTGTCGCTGGCCACGGGCGTCATCGAACAGCTCTATGTTATAACCAAATGGGTGGAGCGAGATGGGGGGGGGGGGGGGGCGAGGGGGGGGGGCATGGGCCTTGCCTTGACGCACTGACATGATTATATGATTAGAGAGGTGTGTGTGTTTGTGTGTGTGTCTGCTTTGATTTGCTGAATAGATTCCACTGGGGTGGGGGTGAGGGTAGTGTGTGTTTTTCGCGTATGGGAGGGGAGGGGAGGGGGGGCTGGAGGGGAGGGGGGATTAGAGCGCCTGTGCATGACTGAGGTTACGTAACCCTGTGCTACACACTTACATAATCCTCTCCGTAATCAGAAGGGAGGGGACTGATATAGACAGCCTAGTTTTTACCTGGTGCATTCCAGCGGCACACTGTCCTCTCCGCACACTGTCCTCGTCCGCACACTGTCCTCAACCACACACTGTCCTCACCACACACTGTCCTCTCCGCACACTGTCCTCACCACACACTGTCCTCACCACACACTGTCCTCACCGCACACTGTCCTCACCACACACTGTCCTCTCCGCACACTGTCCTCACCACACACTGTCCTCACCACACACTGTCCTCACCACACACTGTCCTCACCGCACACTGTCCTCTCCACACACTGTCCTCACCGCACACTGTCCTCACCACACACTGTCCTCACCGCACACTGTCCTCACCACACACGGTTCAGAGCACCTCTGTGGGGACGGCCAGGCGTTTGCGTTCAAGGGGAAACTGTTCCGGTAGACACACATACGAAAGAGACTGAAATGTTCTGGCAAATACGGAACATACACATATGTTATTGTTGTGGGCCATCATCTGTTTGTTTCTTGCGTTTTGCTAATTCCATGCTGCCGTCTTGGTGGATTTTTTGCGCGCAGTGCTGGCACATGTGGGGACAGTTTAGTACGAGACAGACCCACGTCAAACAGATTCATGTTGAAGTGGGCTGTTGCTGTCAGCGAGCCCAGACACCCAGTCATCCTGTTTTCTGCCTAAGGCCCTCAGACTATAATCCCTAGTTGTTTACTCGCCAGAGCACTCAGTTTGTATGACCTCTTATGTATTTGACCCCATCCCACCACTGCAAATAGTTCATCAAGCTATCCGGGAATGGCCAACGATATAGATTCATGTCGATCGCAAGAAAGCATGACTGTAATGTCCCAAGCCGGTGTGATCCAGTATGATTGTCCTACAGGAGGGTGTATTGAACCAGTGGCAGAACCTACAGTAGGTAGGTTCTGAACCTACAGTAGGTAGGTTCTAGCCCCAGTGCCAGGGAGATGGAGTCAGTGTCTAAAAGGCTGCTTCGTAGCGGCCAAGCCCCACTCCAGTCCCAGTCTGACCTCAATCCGTCATGCAACCCTCCAAACCCAAAACCAAAGAAGAAATCAACCATAAATCAAGGTAGATCAAGGATCTCCCCCCCCCCCTTTCGCCCTTTCCAGCGGCCAGCAGCGGTTGCTGCGGCAACCGCGTGACGTATTTCGGCGGCCAGGAATAGAAGCGTCGGGGACTGAAGCCGAGTGTGCGGAAGGAGCTACGGAGGTCTGGGAGGCTGGGAGGCTGGGAGTCTGGGAGTCTGGGAGGCTGGGAGGCTGGGAGGCTGGGAGGCTGAGAGGCTGGGAGTCTGGGAGGCTGGGAGGCTGGGAGGCTGGGAGGTTGGGAGTCTGGGAGGCTGGGAGGCTGGGAGGCTGGGAGGCTCGTCGCAGCGCTCCGACGGCGGCGGGTCGGCTGCCTGGGTGGGCGCTACGGCGGGTGGCAAGCTGATAGGCCAATAGGCGTCGGATGGGTTGCGCCGGACGACCCAGTCCGATTGAGTCATGAGATCACTTGGGATATCCATTGTGAGTCAGTGTGTGTGTGTGTGTGTTTGTGTCAGGACATGATGTGCTTTCCTGGAAGTGGGGAAAAAGGAGGAGGGAGGGAGAGACGAGGGGGGGGTTGATCAACTGTGTAGAGGGGGGGGGGGGGCGGGGACACTATTTACGTAAGTACACCGTGTTATAGAACAGACCCCCAAGTTACACACACTGAGTCACCGTGCTATTCTTAGCAGCGCATCCTCCATGCTCGTAAGGCAACTACAGCCACTGCTGCTGTGTGTGTGTGTGTGTGTGTGGGTGTGTGTGTGTGTGTGTGTAGTCTATATATACATCGTCGATCAAGCTCAAACAGCATGCAAAACCCAGTGGATCTGTGATTCATTGATCCAAGTTAAGACTCCAATTTAACTCTACTATTTGGAGTTCATCTGCGCCACGCACGACAACATGAACGCAGAGCTCGGCTGAAGTGGAGCATAACTTTGCATCGTCCATCAAACGGCAGCTCCGGTTCGAACTGCCGTTGACCGTGAACAGGATCCGCGAGAGGATCCGCTGCTCTCGGTCATCGGATAAGAGGGCTGAGTTGAAACGACTCGATGCTTCCAAGTTGTTGCCCAACCACCCAGCAGAGGAGCAGTGGAGTGTGAGGGGGGGGGGGTATTATTGTGCAATGGAGGTGGAAGTGGGTCAAATGTCATGTACAGTCAGAGAGAGAGAGAGAGAGAGAGAGAGAGAGAGAGAGAGGGAGGGAGAGAGAGGGAGAGAGAGAGAGAGAGAGAGAGAGAGAGAGAGAGAGAGAGAGAGAGAGAGAGAGAGAGAGAGAGAGAGAGAGAGAGAGAGAGAGGGTTAGTTGTTGTCCAAAGAAGGCGACATGACCTCCTTAATCTCCAGATCGTGGACACCGATCTCACTCTCTCTGCTGAGTCGAACTCTGTAGTGGGGGTGACAATTCAGCCCAGGTTAAACCAAAGGTTGGAACTATTTATACTGAACATCCGGTGTTGAACGGAATGTGTTCCACTCCTGAATGTGGCACAGTGATAAGAAATGTTCTGCTGTAAAAAGATAAATGGCACAACATGTCCGTGTGGTGCAATGGATTGTCTGTGCCAAGTCTGTCCAAATAATGACACAACAACACAAGTTGTGTAACGATAACAGTGATGTGATGATGCAAGAGAATGACAGAGATCGACTGATTGAGAGTGGGAAAGAGAGACGGAAAAATAAGAAATAATCCAAATAAAAATGTATACGGCACAAAGATGGATTGTGCGAGAATGGGACATACATAGGAGATAAAGAGAGGTTTGACACCGGTGACGCAATAGATAGACCACAAGATGATGTCATGACCTCCTTCACTTCCTGCTGTGTGGTGTGTCATCAGAGACAGAGAGTGCATCGGCCACTGCCACCCGATCCCTCCTCAGTGGACTGACCCTGCAGGCCGGTATGTGAAGCACGCGGCCCGCATCTAGCCTCTCTTGTCCTTTTACATAACATCCTGACACAACAACAACATCCCTGGGCCTGTACCCCCCCCCCCCCTCCCAGCACCCCCCTCCCCACCCTCTACCCCCGAGCCTCCCTCCACCCTCCCCCGTTCCCCTGCCAAGCACACACATCCCTGTTCCCCTGACCGGCCGCCCGCCCCCTCCGCCGTCTTCCCTTCTCATTTCGCCGGCTGTTTTTCTCCAGCCGACTGGCTGGCCCAAGCTCTGTGTGCGTCCGTCTGAGTCACCCACTTTGCAGCCAGTACAGGGCAGGACAGGACAGGACAGGACAGGACAGGCAGGACAGGCAGGACAGGACAGGCAGGACAGGACAGGACAGGACAGGACAGGACAGGACAGGACAGGACAGGCAGGACAGGCAGGACAGGACAGGCAGGACAGGGCAGGACAGGCAGGACAGGCAGGACAGGGCAGGGCAGGGCAGGGCAGGACAGGCAGGATAGGGCAGGACAGGGCAGGACATGGCAGGATAGGGCAGGACAGGGCAGGACATGGCAGGACATGGCAGGACAGGCAGGACAGGACAGGCAGGACAGGGCAGGGCAGGGCAGGACAGGCAGGATAGGGCAGGACAGGGCAGGACATGGCAGGATAGGGCAGGACAGGGCAGGACATGGCAGGACATGGCAGGACAGGCAGGACAGGACAGGCAGGACAGGGCAGGGCAGGGCAGGGCAGGGCAGGCAGGATAGGGCAGGACAGGGCAGGACATGGCAGGATAGGGCAGGACAGGGCAGGACATGGCAGGACATGGCAGGACAGGCAGGACAGGACAGGACAGGACAGGCAGGACAGGCAGGACAGGACAGGCAGGACAGGACAGGACAGGGCAGGGCAGGGCAGGCAGGACAGGACAGGGCAGGACAGGGCAGGACAGGCAGGGCAGGGCAGGACAGGCAGGGCAGGGCAGGACAGGGCAGGACAGGCAGGATAGGGCAGGACAGGGCAGGGCAGGGCAGGGCAGGACAGGCAGGGCAGGACAGGGCAGGACAGGGCAGGGCAGGGCAGGACAGGCAGGACAGGACAGGACAGGGCAGGACAGGCAGGGCAGGGCAGGACAGGCAGGGCAGGACAGGGCAGGACAGGACAGGCAGGATAGGGCAGGACAGGACAGGGCAGGGCAGGGCAGGGCAGGGCAGGACAGGCAGGGCAGGACAGGACAGGACAGGGCAGGACAGGACAGGCAGGATAGGGCAGGACAGGGCAGGACATGGCAGGACATGGCAGGACAGGCAGGACAGGACAGGACAGGACAGGACAGGCAGGACAGGACAGGCAGGACAGGGCAGGACAGGACAGGGCAGGACAGGACAGGGCAGGGCAGGGTATTTATATCCCTGCTTCTGTCCACTGGATTCCGGGGAACTGCGCCGGTACGCAACAGTATGCTATTCACATCACAAGGCCAAGAGCAGGCAAGCTCTCAATAGTACACCCCTGCTGTCATAACAGATTTCAATCAGGAGAGACCTGGGATGAGTGAAGGGGATGTTTATCGTACAAAAGATGATGGATTTCACAACAGGTGTTTGGCACTTAGACCCCCATGGGGAAATCAACGGTCAATGGGAGTCAGCCCTGCGTCCGAAGAGTAACCCCCCCCACGGAGTCCAGACACGGGTGGCGGCAACGGGGGCCGATGACGCAGCCAGACGAGGAAGCAGGAACGAAGCCGCCGGGCGGCGACGGGGAGGTGGAGGGCACATTGGTAGCACGGACAAACGGAAAAGGGAGAGAGACGTATTCAAAGGCACGGCGGCAGGAGGAGAGGCTGGCAGGGGGAGGCTCGTCGCCGCGGCAACTGATAGAAGCGAGCGGCTAATGGAACACTGGAACCACCGACGCCGGGCCACATTGGGGTAGAGGGAAAGGAGGGAGCGTGCGTAGCGGGGGGGGGGGGGGGGGGGGTGCGTATTGAGACATGATGGCGTATGGCCCGAGCGTGCCGAGTTCGGGCTCGCCTGACTGAACTTGCGCTAAGCTTCATTTGTCAGAGATGTTCATAAACAGATACGAAGTGACTGATTGGAGGGTGTTTTTTTCAGTTTGGTAGGTGGCAACATGTCAAAAGTCAACTGGGAGAGGAAAAGACATGGAGCCCCAGATTGTAAGATTTAGTATCTTTGCCGGATGTATGTTTACAGCAGAGCATAAGAGTCATTTTTGCAAATCTATGTTTACAAGCAGTACTTGTCTGATAAACCGAGTTTGGGAATAAACGACCTCTATCAAGTCTTCAATACAAATGTCATCATTGCAGTGACTTTAGGTTCAACTATTGATGTTGGACATGAATCCTTAATTGTCTGACTGACTCCAGTTCACTGGATGGTTGAGTCTTGGTCATTGTTCCCAGTTGTCTGATGTGAAGAACGAGATTAAATGCCAGAGTAAAGCTGCGTTAACTCCGAAATAAAACATGCACGAGTTGCACGTCTTTTCACTTTTCATCTTTTATCTCCAGACAACTCTGACATGTTCCTGTCAAGTAACAACATCTGCTTCAGGGAACGACTCATGTCTCCCATCATCTCAAAGCCAGAGTCAGTCTGTGTGTGTGTGTGTGCGTGTGTGCACAGGTAGGTGAGTGCTAGTGCTAGTACCATAACTACATACTGTATTACAAATACTTTCTACTCTATGTCCAGTAGGTACGATGTTTTCAGCATGTGCAACGTACATTTCATGGGAGGCACGTTTCAACACAGGCCCTCGTCGGTCAGTTCCCCTCAGTTTATGCTAGGTCAGCACAATGTGGCTACCCCCTCCTCGCCCCCCTCTCCCGTCCAGGCCCAGTCTGTTTGGATACCACTGACCTGTGATATCCAAGGCAAACAAAGAGAAGCCACCGACCTACCTAATCTATCCCTGTACAGTAGCCCTGCATAGTGTAGTGATGCTAATCAGAGGAGCCATGCTACATATAGCCCCTGCTGCATGTTCTCTCTTTCTCTACCAGAGATGCTATGGAAAGTACAAGCCATGTTCATTAGCTCACAGCAGACAGGTGAATCATGTCACAAGGCCATTTGTCTTACGTCTTTCAGCATCGACAGGTTTGTAGAGTACAACTACAAAGCATTCCAAACAGACCTCGGTCGTAACTCGGCTAGAGAGGGTTTGTCGGTGATACGGATCTAAGTCTCTTTCTCAAAGTCACAGCTAGACCTTCCTGAAACAGAGGGCATTGTAAGATGTTTATTGACTACAGGCAAGGAAGTGGAATAATAGAACTGAGGTGCCTTTCAACGGAGTTATGGGAACAGAGCTGCTGGTCGTGTCGCTCCCTTGGACCCGGTCCAGCCGTGGTTCTCTGGGGAAGATGGGCTCCTGTGACCCTGAACGGCTGCCTCCTTAGCCCCCGACGGCGGGCGGCCGCGGCTGGCGAGAGGCTAGCCCCGAGCAAGAGGCGAGAAGTTGGAAAGGCGTGCACTGGGACGATCTGTTTGTTTACATTTCTGCCCGCATCAAACACAAAGAGCAACAGATTGTGGAACTAGCTTCATGGTTTGACTTTAGTCGTTACTCAGGACTGGGGAGAGGGCAGGGTTTGAGGATACTGTCCTTGAAAAGGTCAGGGGTCAACCCCCCCTCCCGAACCACAAGGATGGCTTCTTGGTCTAACGGTAGGTGTTTGAGCTTGGCAAGCAGAAAAGCAGTTCAGTTACTGTACTCCAACCAGTGTTAAATGGGTACTGAGGTGGGCTGGGCTGGCCTAGGCTGGGCTGGGCTGGGCTGGGCTAGGCTAGGCTAGGCTAGGCTAGGCTAAGCTAAGCTAAGCTAAGCTAAGCTAGGCTAGGCTAGGCTAGGCTTGGCTAGGCTGGGCTGGGCTAGGCTGGGCTGGTTTGGTGTAAGGTAGGGTAGAGTTGGGTGGGGAGGTGTATGATGTCCAAACAGACCCAACAGAGACAAGAAGAGGTTGAAATGAATGTACACCCATGCTGCTCCCATCAGCCACTCTGAGTGTGAGTCGTCAGAAGTACACAAAGAGAATTGGTCTAGGCTTGCAGTGTTCCACGGGCGGTTATGTGAAATTACGATCTGTGTTCTGGGAAACTAGCAGTAAACAAACAGTATGTTCTGCTTTTCTCAGAATGTTACTCAATCCCAACTGGGTCACACTTGATTTATGCACCACACTGGAAGGTGTAATGACAGATGGATCATAAAATACAAGCCAGGCAAAGTTCACTGAAGACATTATTTCAGGGTTCAAATATTAAGACCCAAGTGGATAACCCTGTGTCTTGACCTCCTCCTGGCACGTTACTAATTGTTGTTTCACTTTGAACAATTCAACAAAACTAATCCAACAACAACAAATGTCTTGCCAGAAGTAAAGTGTGTGTTTGGTCCTTACTGACCAATCCTAGCCTGTTTATGCAATCTGTTTTGGAACCTCTTGAATTACGATATGAGAGAGAGAGAGAGAGAGAGAGAGAGAGAGAGAGAGAGAGAGAGAGAGAGAGAGAGAGAGAGAGAGAGAGAGAGAGAGAGAGAGAGAGAGAGAGAGAGAGAGAGAGAGAGAGAGAGAGAGAGAGAGAGAGAGAGAGAGAGAGAGCGCGCGCGCGCAACATTACTTAATTGTTACGAAAAGATTACCATTGCAGAAAGCCAAAGGCGGGAGAGGTCAGGGGCATGATGCATGATGATGCATGAGCAGCAGCTAACGTTGCTAACGTTTTGTAAAAGCCGATAGGAGCTTCCCTATTTGGCACGAAGAGAGGCGGTCTTAGCTAGCGTACTGCCCGCCCCGGTGGTTAAAGTGAGGAGGGGGCACGTCCTCGGGTGAACTTCACGCTCAACGAAACAAATACGAGCTGCAGCATTCCAAGTAGATCAGAGGCGCGACGGAAGGTGGCAGAACGTCTTGTAATATTGAGTAACAGATCTCCGTATACCGGCAGAGAACTAGTCGAAAGAACAAGCGACTGACAAGCAAGGACGTGCTGTGTACATCGCTCCATTTGACCGTCATTGGATCCGAAGAAGAAAATAAACACGTCTCTGAAGTTGGATAACTTGTGTTATCGTCTACTATCTACTTGCGATCTGTTTCAGGTAAATTTACAGTAGACTTCTGTATAGCCTGTGTTCTGTATTGACTTTGTATAGTTAGATAACTTAAGGCTACGCCAGGCTACGGTAACAAAATAAAGCGGCGATAAGTAAAGCTGCGTTAACTCCGAAATAAAACATGCAACTTTGACTTATACGTGAGTGCTTACAGTTTGACCCTTTTATTATAAAACATATGCTATTCAGATGTAGGCTATTTAGTGGTAATTGTCTGCATTATTATGGCAATGTGTCCTTTGTAATACGGCTAATTAGAATACAAATCGAAATGACACATTTTATTGACTTCACTTGAACTGTCAAGAGTAGGCTATGCATTACTAATGCAGAGTTAAGTCTTTGAACGTTGCTTTGAAAATTGCTTATCGACCGGCTAACCTTAGCTGACAGTGTAAGGTCTGTGGCTGGGGTAAAAGAAATAGTAACCTGTAGGTTACTGTCGAGATGTTTCAAGGAATAGCATTGGGTCACTGCAGAGCGCCTATATCTCCATGTAGGTCATCGCCCCCCAAGCAGCATTTAAGGCTATTCATAGATTCAAAACTATTTGAAAAGCGTTTGGTGTTTATATCAATATTACAACGTTATAGTTTCTTAATAAAACTTAATTGAAAACACTTAATGAAAGCGCTTACCCTTGAATTTAATCGATTTTGAATTTGAACGTAACATTTTATTTTACATTTTAAAATCGTACGTTTTATATGTAAATTAGGCTATACCAATTTAATGTTCTGTTGTAATAAAAAGCGGCATATATGATCCTGATGCATATATCATACAAAATTATTAGCAGGTCTTCTGTGCACAATATACCAACATCTGTTTTGGTACTTAAAAGCCTCCATTGCTCAATCTTGGCTGCTTTATGAGTCAAGATGGATTATTGTACGTGTAGCTCTAGTTTTACTGGAAAGAATGCAATGGGGTTACATAACATTGTGTTGTAATGGGTCTTGCATAACCACTAAATCCTCACTCTCCATTTGTCTTCTCTCTTTTGACCGCTAGGTGGCACTGCTGCAGCAGAATCACAGTTCCTCCTAACAACACAATACACCACCGCAGAAGAATCCCAAGCCTCACACAGACTGAATGAGTGCTGTGATGTTTGACGAGGACTCTCAGGAGAGGAAGGAGCCAGGCATGGGGGTGCTGCAGGCTCTGGAGCCCAACACCGGCTCTCCTGGCGGGGGTCTGTCCTTCACGGACGAGGCCGTCTCCATCCTGACCTCCAGCAGCATGCTGGCTCGCTCCATCCTGGGCCGCTCCTCGGGCCTCAAACGCAAGGAGAGCCCGACCTCCGCCGGGGCCCTGCGGCGCAAGCGGGAGTTCATCCCCCACGAGAAGAAGGACGACGGCTACTGGGACAAGCGCAAGAAGAACAACGAGGCGGCCAAGCGCTCGCGGGAGAAACGCCGCGTCAACGACATGGTGCTGGAGAACCGCGTCCTGGCTCTGCTGGAGGAGAACGCTCGCCTGCGGGCCGAGCTCCTGGCCCTCAAGTTCCGCTTCGGCCTGGTCAAGGACCCCTCCAACGCCCCCGTCCCCCACCTCACCTCCCCCCCGACCCCCTACCCACCCCAGCCCCTCGTCCCACAATACTACCTCCCTAGGGCGGAGGCAGGGATCGCCAGCCCCCCTGTCACCCACCCCACGACCCAGGGGGGGCAGTTCAGTGCCCGGCCCTCCAGGGACGGGGGCAACATGTCTGAGGACTCCGGCTTCTCCACCCCTGGGGGCTCCAGCGTGGGCAGCCCCATCTTCTTTGACGACAGGCTGAGCGACCACGGGAAGCTGTCCCCGCACAGCGCAGAGGAGCTGGCCTACGACCTCCACCACTCCCCCCAGTCCTCCGGCCTCTACCCCGGCGACCTCTCCCGGGCCGTGGTGGGGAGGCTGGACTCTGGCGAGATGAAGAACCTGCCCCACAAACTACGCTTCAAGACGGGCAGCATGGAGGGCGGCGAGGGCGTCGGGGACGGCAGCAGGCGCAGCCCCATCCAGCCCGTGCCCGGGCGCGACGGCCACCGAGACGCGCCCAGAGCCGAGGCCTCCGGACTGACGGGCCATTGGTCCCAGCAGCAGCACCAAGGGGAGGAGGGCAGGAACGGACACCAACGCAGGATGGAGTCTCCCCAGTACGGCCAGACCCCTACGGCCGCCAAGGGCCCCGTGGAGGCCCTGTACCCCACCGAGAACCACATGCTGAAATCCCAGCTCAGCTCCCTCAGCGAGGAGGTGTCCCAGCTCAAGAAGCTGTTCTCAGAGCAGATGCTGGCCAAGATCAACTGAGCCTCCAAAACCCAGGGAACGTGGATACTAACTGATCTCGGGACAGTTTTGACGTTTTTTTGTTTTTTTTGTTGGGGTGTGCTTCATCTCAGAAGCACATCTCTGTGCTTCTGTAGAACTGGAATAGGGGGGGGGGGGGTAAAAAAGAAACTATTGTGAATCCCATGTTCCAATTCCTTCAGTTTACTTTTCTTATTTGTGTTGTTTTTTAGCACTGTGTGGGTGTTTACATGGTCCTCAGTATTGCCAGTATGTTGACTCAAGTGCTTACTCATCTCTTCCTGAGTTTACTCCCCAGTCACCTAGCTGTGTGTGACTGTCAACACCAGCCGTCACCTGGATCTTTCCAATACACTGTGAGATTTGACACTTTCTTTCTCACTAACACGCATACAGACACACACGTACACATACAAAGCACACTCAGAAACACACACGCAAGAACTGGAACATTGTCAGAGGTGTCGAGAGGTGGGAAAACTGTCATGGTTTGGTGTTAGCAAGATGGTACATGCTGTTCTCTGTTGGGCTGGTTTGACAGACAGCGAAGGAGATACACACATCTTATCAGAGGAAAACAAAAACCGACATGTGCACCAAATACTGTACAGATTGTACCCCCTGTCCTAAGAAGGAGAGGTTCATTATTATCTATCATTCATGTACTGTACACTGTATCATGTGGAGGAAATCCTTTGTTTTGTGTCTACTTGTACATATATATATATACATTTTTCTACGTATTAATAAATATTTTAACAGCCTAATTTCCTTGTCTTATCTTCTATACAACAAAACTCCGACTGTCCAAATAAATTGGATAAGATGAAAAAGAATACAACATAACATAAAACATAAGGAATTCTATATATATTATGCATTTGTAATTTAAAAAGTGTTGCCGGAAAAGGGAAAACAAGTCAATCTTTTACTAAACAAGTCTCTGACACATAGATTCTCACAAACAGGAAGCTCCATTTACAGTAAGAGATGACAATTACGTCTCATTGTTGTCTAATCTAAGGCTTGACCTTCCTACTGATTGGCATAGAGCCTTACTTAGGTGTCATAGCTGACTCTAAACCGTCTTGGAAACAGCTCTCATACAGGCCAGATCTCACCATAGAGTCTCTGTTGACTTGTCCACACTATAATTCCTATGTCTCTGGTGTAGCTGTAGATGTACATTCCACTGTTGGCAGGTCGTTTCTGTCTACATCTCCAGACATGAGCAAGCAAGCCCTGAGGGAGGATTCATCACTCTGATGATTATAAGCCGAGGCTGAAGAGAAGATATAATTACAACCAGGAAAGAGGACTTCCTGGGTGGTATGACTATCATTGTTTATAATACAAAAACAATTATATAATGCCAACTTCTTTTAGTTGTATCTGTGAATCATCACTCTAGGATTTGACATCTTTATCTAAGACCTTATCTTCCTATCCGATTTATTGTATCTAGTTTACTGTACCAGACTGTACAACCCCGCAGACCAACAATTCAAATATCTCAATCCAGCTTGATTTGAAAACAGACACAACCTGAAATGCACTAGGGGGCAGCAGAGAGAACTATTTTCTTGGTGGTCTACGGTGCCTTTGTTTTGTTATTCATAACAAGCTGTTACAGATCGTAGAAATGATCTCGATATCTGGGTCACCATCCACCTACTATATGCTTTTGAAAAGGGTTTCATGAAAAACACACCACCATATTTAAATACTGTTAAGCATTTTGTGAGGGATGTGAGGCTATGAGTGGTGTTTTTGTGATTGGCCATTCATGTGCGTGTTGTGCGTGCGTGTGTGCGTGTGCGTGCGTGCGTGCGTGCCTGCGTGTGTGCGTGTGCGTAGCATGTGCATGTGAGTGTCTGGGGCAGTACTTTTGTATGATATGAGAATCTTCCATTGACTCACTCTGTACCATCCTCATCCAGATGTCCGACCAGACCCAGAGTACCTGCAGAGAGGAGAGGAGACGTCTGAGAAGTGGGGGGTGGGGTGGTTAGCAGACGAGATGGAGTGTGTTTTAATGAACCCACTACAGCATTGCCCTGCGCCTCCCCCCCCCCCACACACACACACCCCGATTACCCCCCCCCACCCCCCCCCCCCCCGAAACCGCAACCCCCCATTCCATGTTGTTCTGTCCCCCTCTCGTTCAGGGGGAGGATCAAGCCTGTTGCTAGGCAGGCAGTGCGACAGTTGCCATGGAAACACTTTGCCGACGTAACTAGGAGGAGGAAGGGGTGGGGTGTGGTGGAGTTGGGGTACAGAGAGAGAGGGAGAGAGAGAGAGGGGGTAGGGAGAGAGGGGTAGGGGGAGAGGGGTAGGGGGAGAGGGGTAGGGGGAGAGGGGGATGGAGGAGAGGGGGATGGGGGATGGGGGGGCTCTAAGTTCACGGCCAATGCTTCAGCTCTGCCTGCCTCATGCTGCATTGGAGCAAACAAAGAAGAGCTGAGGCTACAGAGTGGAGGTGTGTGTGGGCATGTGCCTGTGTGCGTGGCTGCATGCATGTGTGTGTATCCGTGTGTGTGTGTGTGTGTGTGTGTGTCGACGTGCGAAAATCAACGGGGGGGGGAAAAAGTGAGTGTAGACCTCCACACACACCACCCCATCTCAGGTAGGTCTCCACAGTTGATCCGCGTCACACGGGGAGAGCACCTTCCCACTCTCCCCCTACGTCAGCACTGAGGTAACAGACGTAAAACCATACATTACGGACAAGGGAGACAAAACTCCCTTTTTCAGGACACAACCGGTTCCTGAAAGAAAGCCAGTGAAGGGGCGGAAGGGAGCAGAGAAAACAGCAGTGAAGGGAGGGAGACAGATGCTCTCCTGCTCTCTGCCCTCTGCCAAGCAGGAAAACAGGCCAGTGGAGCAGATAAGACCGACATGTCCCCAGAAGGAAGGGCTGTCTAGTCATCCTGGTTTCGAGGAAAACCTTCTCTCTTCCCAATCCTATTGTACTTCCCAGAAACAACATCCAGTTGTGTTACATTCACACAGTCATGATTCACTGGAATTGTCGAATCTCAAGTGGATCCCAAGAGTTTAATTTGTTTTGATGCTGGTGATATTTCTTCCCAAGGAGGTCTTTCTTTGTAATAGTAAGAATTACAAGTAAGAATTTGTGATAAACTAGACCTTGTGACTTGATTGTTTTTAATCAACTGACAGTTCAGCTCAATGTCTACAGAGGCAATGTTGAAACTGCCTCTGTCTGTGACTCAACAACCTCTGTGTGTTTATCAAATGTCAACATACTGCACACAAGTACACACATTTGGCTCACATACACACACACACACACACATTTTTGGATTTGTCAGTGGCTGAGCAGGGTGTGTGTGTGTCACAACAGTTCTAGGAAAAATCACATTACGTTAGTTCCTGATAAGAGACTCTTTGGAAATGACAAGCTACTTCTTAGTAAACTGTCCCTGTTGTATTGAACAGAGTTGATTGTTACATCAGACCTGGCTGTCTGTGCAAGAGAGGTGCAGCACACTAACGGGTTTAATCGTTAACAAATAAACATTACATAAGTCATACTTGGAGAGCCTCAGACACCGACTATATACTACAATTATTCCTAGACGTCAGGAAGAATCCTTCTTCCCCAAAACAAAAGCTGTGGATGAAACAGATTATTTTTATCCATCCTGCTCTGGGCTAGTTTCTAAAAATGTCTCTCCACAGACAGACAGTATATTCCCGGGCTTAGTCTCCACCTCTCTCTCTCTCTCTCTCTCTCTCTCTCTCTCTCTCTCTCTCTCTCTCTCTCTCTCTCTCTCTCTCTCTCTCTCTCTCTCTCTCTCTCACTCTCTCTCTCTCTCTCACTCTCTCTCTCTCTCTCTCTCTCTCTCTAGTCGAGTAACCTTATTATGGATCTCTCTGCCCTACATCTCAACGTATCTGGCATTGTGCCTAGTCCCTCCTTGCTGTCCACTCCTCTCCACAACTCCATGCAACAGGATTCGAAGGAGAAGGAGAGTAAAGGAGGGGGCAGTTAGGGTGCGAGAAACAAAACGTGACTAGGCACCAAAAGCGTCCTGTTATGCAACTGCTGACCTACTAACATACATTTTGAGACATCGACAGAGAGAGAAATAGTGAGTGAGTGAGTGAGAGAGAGAGAGAGAGAGAGAG
Organism: Thaleichthys pacificus; assembly: GCA_023658055.1. Classification (NCBI taxonomy): domain Eukaryota; kingdom Metazoa; phylum Chordata; class Actinopteri; order Osmeriformes; family Osmeridae; genus Thaleichthys; species Thaleichthys pacificus. The sequence goes on along the minus strand of CM042862.1, from coordinate 18,480,301 downwards.
AGAGAGAGAGAGAGAGAGAGAGAGAGAGAGAGAGAGGAGAGAGAGAGAGAGAGAGAGACGAAACTGGAGCAAGTCCCCAACATAACATGCGGAGCAGGTTCACAATATGCAACACTGTACTCTGCTCGCGTCCTTGCACTCATCACAGAGCTCGTATTGAACGTTCAGGAACGATCGCACATTAAGATAAATTCAATAGACTGCGTCGGAAAGATAGATTTGTTGATAGAATCGAGACTACCCATTGTGGATTTGTATTAGAACCTCGAAAAGGGTAAGTTATATTTACAATTATTGGCAGATATTTGTTCAAGTAAAACTAACACACATTTGAGCATGATTTGTTCTGCACATGTTGTAGCTGAGTTACCTGCGGAGGCAGGGTACTACAATAAGTGTTGGTCAGATGCACCCTAGCATGCCTTTTTCTCAATATCAAGGCGAGGCTTTTTCAATGCTGGTATTTTCAGGGGGATGGTAGTGGAGTGTTTGTGGAATTCCTTTAGAAGAATAGAGCGGGTTAGGGGGGTTGTAAGGTTCACAGAGGAAGGGTGGAGTTATTTGGAGAAGTTCTGTTTAGAGTTGTATCATACGGATCAGTTTCCCCCATGCTGTCTAATGCTGTGTTTCATAAACACAAACAATAACTTGACAAGGTCCCAAGGAAATGTCAGTGATACGGTGATGATGTACGGATATGTAACCAATACCATTAGCCTATAGGTATTCCATTATATTAGCCGAATGACACATGCCGTTTGAGTTATATACGAGGGCGTGTATTTGTTCATTTTAAACAAATACAATACATTAAGGCCAAATTGCTTTTCTTTCGGTTAGTGGGTCACCACGCGGACAACTGGAAAAACCCTGTAGTGGGACCGAGGACACACTTTCTGCCTGTCACGTGTAATGATTCTCTGTAGAGGTTACCGCGGGTGTTTAGGCACAGCTTTAACCCTTTCATGGTGAAGACAAAATGTGTTCATAGCGTTCCATGACCTGCATTATGCTACTAGGCTAGGCCTACTGCAAATATAAATATATGATCATGGCTTACAAACGGAACCCATCATGATGGAAACGAAATAATTTGCTTGTATAAGGTGAGATGACACAGTAGGCCTAATGATGATAGTTATTGAATAATTCTTCTATGGTTCAAACGAAGTTCGATCCGGAATAGTCAGATAGAATTGTATGAGGTGAATGCGGACAATATGATTTTCACAATTCAGCTGCATTAAACCTATGAAAATAATATAGCTAATAATATCTAGTGACAAATTAACATTCATTAATTAGCCACAGACACTTCTAATTATTCAGCAATTTTATTAGCTATAGCCTAGCCTACACTTCCAGTAAATTATTGGCATGAAATTGCGATGAATGACGGGCCCGGGATCTGCTTATTGCAATGAGGCAATTTGTCAGACAGCGCAACAAAGGAGTTTTCAAAAGCAGTAACATAAGGCTGGGAGAAGTCGCGCTATGACCTGTGCGTAGCAGTTTTGAGACAGTTTGGTGATGTTGTATCGTATGCATCATTTATTTGAATGAATAGGCTACGCCTATAGTCAAGGTCTGTGCTTTTTTGAAGATTATAGTCTAAAAGACCTAGCTGTAACTAGAAAGCCATAATGTGGTGTTATTATTAAGAACTGTAGAATGATCATTCAAACGCCGACGAAATTGTACTTTTTCAAATGTCCATGTCCTCCGCCAAACAACAGCTATTAGTAAATATGGGGTTTGGTCAATTGGACGGATGGCTTTGCTTCCTCTTTCATAAAAACGGCAAATACCCTTTCAGTGCACGTGGCGCGTGTATCGTGGACCGCGCATCCCGGTACCGTTGGTAGAGAGCCTACTTTTCAAAAGATAACGACTCTCCTGCTATGTCATGCACACACTGTACATGTAAATGCGTGTAATTTAGCGATATGTTAGTCTTTGGATTCCAATACAATAGTAGCCTAAAGAGTATACACCTCAGACAGGTGCGCATGTCGCACGATGACGGATAAATCATTATAGGCCTTAGATTTACTGCACACATAACGGCCAATGTAAAGGCTCTACAGGTTATGCATGTTGCATAATATATTAATCAAATAATTTAAACGCCTGAGAAAAGTGAGATGATGCAAACAGCGGAAACCCAGTCTCTAGCCTATGTCCTCTGCTCAGGCGCGCTGCCAATTGTTTGGCGCATGCACAGGCTTGAGCTGCCAGTTCTGAATGTAGGTCACATTTGTCATAAGGGAGGGGGGATGTGGCGCAGAATAAAAAACATACCAAAATAAATCCTCAGACCCGCCATAACAAAGAAACAACCTCATGCGGAATAGAAACACAAATCGGGCAAACAGACACAATACAGCGTTTGATATCCTCCCAAAAATGAAGATAAAAGCATTTCTTTCTTTCCTCACATTCCCTTACTGACACACCCATTTGTCATGACATGAAACATGTTATGCAATGACACTCGAGATAAATGAGATGAATGTTACTGTTTTGTAGATCCAGATGTACGATGGGTGAGACGGATGTTGTGCGGGAGAGGGAGGGGAGGGAGATGTATTACAGCATTTAGTAGGCCAAGGGAGCACATGTGACTGGAAAAACACATGGACTGGGTCACACTCTTTGTCCTCTTGTTCAGTGAGAGAGAGAGAGGGAGAGGGAGAGGGAGAGAGAGAGAGAGAGAGAGAGGGAGAGGGAGAGGGAGAGAGAGAGAGAGGGAGAGGGAGAGGGAGGGAGAGAGATTGCTCATTCTTGGGAAGATAAATGCAGACTTAGAATCCAAGGGAAAGGAGGTCAGCAGTCCACGTAGCTCTTATGGCATCGGTCCCCAGGAGGCCTCGTTCCAAACCAGGCTGAAATAGAGCACTCCTTTATTTGAGGTTATACCTCCACCTCCAGAAGCGTTGAGAAAAACATGTGCAGCCTTTGAACTCTATCTTTGAGTCACACCATTTTCGGCCTGCTGTGATCCAGTGCCAGTGGATACCGATGAACTCAGATTCTCTCCTCGGGTGCATCGATTCCAAACGTTGCCACAAATTGTAGCCAGCAGCGTCCTCCCGACAATAGCAAAGAAGACTTATTATGAAAGCGTAGGGCCCGACAGCTTATTTACATAAACATAATAAACTTTCAGCAGGACTGAATGCAGTTTGGACAGTCCTGGAGACTCTCCAAACGGACTCTCTGCATGTCCCAGACTTCAGTGCTGATGTGAGTCCCTCGCAACTACACACTGAGTACTCTACTGGAGGAGACACACCAAGCCATGACACTGTGTGGCTCATGTTTTGGTATACCTGCTAAGTGCCCCCAGCACGGTGTGTGGCGTACTATTTAGCATTCACTCCATGAAGCGCCTCGTGACTTTTCGTGGAGCCGCTCGCTTTCGTGAGTGTGATCCACACTCATCAACACCCTCTCATTCATGTCCGCACTCAGACGCTCACACACATACACACTCCTACGGTCTATTTGTGTGGTGGCGTGTGAGTGATACTGGCATCCAGTGATTAATTAATTATCCCTCCTGCTCCATTCATATCTGGGTCTCACCCTGATCGCTAGAGAGATGAGATGCATACGTAGCCAATGACGTCAATCGCCTTTCTTTACTAATCCTGTTTTTTTTTTTTTTTTACCCTTTTCCCCCCTTTAACGATTGGTCAGAAGTCAATCACTCCCCGCCAAGTGCGACTGCTTGTTTGACGACGGGGGCATTGATAAGATTGGCTGCCCACCCATCTGTTTTCTCTTCTATTGTTGCCAGGGGAGACATGTTGTAACTGCTCGAGCAAACAGCACTGATCTCCCTCCTCCCCTCCTTTGTCTTTCCGTGTCCCTGATTCTCGCCGTCTTTTGTGTCGTTCACCTCTCCATCTATATTTAGGGTGCTCTAATTGCTTTCTCCTCCCTGCCTCTCCCTCCCTCTCTCTGTCTCCCTCTCTCTGTCTCCCTCTCTCCCTCCCTCCGTCTCCTCCGCAGCTCCACTGACCTATATTCCCGTAGCTCTGTTTACGGCGCCGCTCTCGTTCGCTCTCATTCAGTCGCTCCCAAGCTCCTGGGTCAGTGGGGCACAGCGGGAGAAAGGTTCCTCTCTCTCTCTCTCTCTCTCCCCCGTCTCTTAACCCCTGTGTCTCTCTCCCTCTCTCTGTCTGCCTCTCTCTCTCTCTCTCTCTCTCTCTCTCTCTCTCTCTCTCTCTCTCTCTCTCTCTCTCTCTCTCTCTCTCTCTCTCTCTCTCTCTCTCTCTCCTCCACATCCAGTAAGCCGACACTGTCCTATAAGAATGCCAAAAATCTAGGCGTTGATGTGAAGAGTGTGAAGCAGTCTGTGGTTATGTCATCTTTGCCCAGATTTCCAGAATCAGGGGAATTTGATGAACGTTGATGTGAACAGCCTGTCTGCCAGATTAGCAGATTACAGATACAGATGCAGGAGGGATAACCAGAGTGTCCAAACAAGTTAACCCAGTAAATCCTGCTGGTTAGTAACATAATATAGGTCTACTTACTGGAGCAATGCTGGACGGTCAGATGCCCTACATCAAAGCGCTGTATGTTAGTAAATAATTTGGAGCAATGGAGTGTGTTTACAGTACATTGTAACTGCACCGATGAACAAAAATGATATGTTAAGAAGACATTTATTCATTTTCATATCAATATGAAGGAAGATGAATGGGATGCAAATGACAAGCTAATGGTTGACGATTTCACGTGGATTTGATCTGAAAGCACAAAGGCCTGTCTGTGTGATTGGCAGAACAAGGAACAAAGAAGTGCTCACAAATACGATGAATTCCAAGTTCCAAACAGCTGGAAGAAGGAAGTACCCTAAGCAAAGGCCAGACAAGAGCGAAAATAGACCTTTTCATCTTGAACTAAACTATATCAAAGAAGGCTACAGCTGATTTAAAACCCACTAATATTATAATCATAGACTAATACAGATGATAATAATTATAGTGCATGATTATAATGATTATAATTATAACAAATATATTTTAGGCCTAACAAATACAGTTGTATTCCAACACCAGGAAACAATTTACCTTTGGCTGGCGGTCTTGCAGGCAACCAGTACAGGAATGAGCCTGTTTCAGCCATTGGAACAGTGAGTGAGTTTCCCTCTGAGCTATGACCCAGACGGGTTTGGCCCTCTACAAGCACCTGTTCAGCTCATTACCGAGGGCCCCCTGCTGTGCCTCAGCCCCCCCCCCCCCCCCCCGCCCCCCCGAGCCTCTCACACACCACAACCAGGAGACTGACTGACTTACTGACCACCCTTGTGCTTCACACTCCGGAGAGACAGTCCGCCCTCACATTCTCCTGCCCCCCCCCCCCACACACACACACACACTCCACACAGACTTGACCTACATTCATTAATACCCCCCCCCCCACCCCCATCTAAAATCTCAGCCTTCACAACCTCAGCTTGCAACCTTTGTCCATCTACCATGGTATTTAGCATCAAGGACCTAGGTGGACTGCACGATGGGCTTTCATCATATGTCTTTTATGACATGTATAGGCCCAGTTTGCAGACATTGGCAGCCTAGTTCCGTTGGGTCATCAACCACAGCTGTTTCTAAGTGTTAATCCACTGGGCTGCTCATGTGGGTGTTTTGGTATCTTTAATCCCGACCCAGAGTTCTAGAATGGAACATGGGGAAGCCCCTAACCCTGCACCTGAGTGTTTTACTGCTTTGGCATTCACAACAAATCCTTGACTACCCCGGGCCAACCATACGGGGCCTGAGCCAATGTCTGCTCCTATTTTACAACCTGTGTTCCAATGATGTCATTTTATTAGGCTTTCGGAATTCCAATGAAAATCCTGCTCGGTTCAAATTGCCAGACACACAGATGTAATTACTTCTGTCTTACTACTGCAGATTTAAATATGGGAGATGTTTTAATAGGAAAGAAATGTTGCACTATTATTAGTACCATTTGACAGTCTCTGCTTGGAATAGATGGACTGAATGCCTCCTAGAAGTTGTATCACAATGTCAGGGCCAGGGGTCAGGGGTCAGGGGTCAGGGGGAACAGACAGAGCAGATCAATACCAGGGTCATGAGGTCAGACAGCGGTGACAAGGGTCTAATGAGCATTCAACGGTTGCTAAGGGAAACGGCTCTGCCAAAGCCAGACATGCGAAACAACAGATTCTCGCAGGAAGACATGAAGCGTCAAAATCCTTTTTTTATATTTTCTGTTCCTTTACAAAACAGCCCTTGATCTCCAGGCCCAAAAATACAGGCTTCATTAAAAATGCCCTGAAAAAAATATATATTATTCACATCCAAACATGAACGTGCAGTCAAACGGCAGCAGTCCACACGGATTAACAGATCTGTTTTCTCCCTCTCTCTCTCTTTCCTTTGTCTCCCCAGCCTTTCATCTCCGAAGCGCGTGGAGAAGGATCGAGGCTGCGCCCCTCCCTGAGAGACTGACACGCCGAGGTAGACAGAGTGACCTACATCCCGCTACACGCCTGCAGCTGTAGGACACGGCCTCCGCTCACCGCTAAGACACACCAAAACAAACCAGAGGCCAACAAGCCCACGTTACATTCTCCAGACTCCAGAAATCGGAGACATTGGGGTTTTTTCTTTTTTTTTCACAGCTCCCAACAGCTCCGACCTATTTTTAGCTGAGAATTATCAAAGGACCGTGAGCCTGACAACAGGCAGAACGCTAACCAGGAACTCTCCTGCTGAATAAATGAGGGGGATCGACGTCGAGTTTCACCTCTTCCTGATCTTCCTGGCTAATTTAGGCACATGAACATTGACTGGCATTAAGAACCTTGACGCAACCAATGCGGTTCAACTCGAAAGGCGCTCAAATACCAAGAGAGTTTTTTGCAGATCCTGCCACATAAGGAGTAGAAGAAGAAAGACAGAACCGAAAAGACAAAAAGCGGCCGACCGATTGTCCTTACCACCCCCCTGCTTCCCCTTGACACTAGTTCCATTCGCATTGTTCCAGGCAGAAGTCCAAACTGGCTGCAACTGAACCACAATGGAAACCCTGAGTTCACACCTGCAGTCGCTGCACCAAAGTTCAGAGAGTAACCTGGACAACCTGGACACCTTCTCCAACTACGAGGAATCCCTGGCCTCCCCTCAGGGATCGCCCGAGCGCCAGGGCCGATCGGCCAAACCCAAAGGCAACATGAGCTGCAGACGCAAGCGGGAGTTCATCTCCGACGAGAAGAAAGACGCCTCGTACTGGGAGAAGCGGCGCAAGAACAACGAGGCGGCCAAGCGCTCCAGGGAGAAGCGTCGCCTCAACGACATGGTGCTGGAGAACCGGGTCATGGCGCTGAACGACGAGAACGTGCGGCTGAAGACGGAGCTGCTGCAGCTCAAGCTGCGCTTCGGCCTCATAAGCACCGCCTCCTACATGGAGAAGAGCCAGCAGATAGGCGGGAGTCGAAACGGGGCCAACGGAGGCTCCTCCTCGTCCTCCTCCTCGTCCAATCACTACTACTCCAGCGGCTACTCCAGCGGCTCTCAGGTGATGATGAACTCGGATTCGTCGGAGACGGAGCAGTCAGGCAGGGGGGAGGAGCATGGCCAGCTGTCCGTCAAGTACTCGCCCCGCGGCTCCCTGTCTGACATGTCAGATGGCTCGTCCAGAGACAGCCCCGAGCCAATGAACTACGAGATCAAGCAAGAGAGTGGTGGGCTGGACATGGAGATCGAGAGCGGCGCCACGGCGCAGATGATGTTCCATGTCCACCGCGGTGGCCTCGCGTCTGGCCCCCACCAGCACCCCCAGGAGATGGAGTCGGCCTATCAGCGCCAACACTCCGACCAGCACCACCACCAGGAGCCCGTGGCCAGCCAGCCTTCTCTTGCTCCCCCCGCCGCCCAGAGGAGTGTCATCCTGTATCGCTCAAGCAGCGGCTCCTACCCTGTGGAGAGCCAGAGGCTCCAGGACATGGACCAGCATGTTACCCAGCAGCGAGCCCTCCGAGCCCAGCCCCAACAAAGAGACGGCTCCACAGAGAGCTCCGAGACCCTGGCAGAGGTGACCAAGATACTGGAGAGGAAGATGTTGGACTCCCCTCCATATGAGTACTCGGACAGCCAGAGCGAGGCAGGGGACAAGGAGAGGCAGGTGTCCCGAGACAGCCACATCCAGCACCAGCAGGAGCAGAGGAGCCACCACCCGAGAATCAGCGTCCTCGCTTCCGACTTCCCTCACAAACACGAGGACAGCAGCCAGGCTCACCTGTACTCCCACCTGTCTCGCCCCCAGCATCTCAGCCCCCAGAACGAGGAGCCGCCCATGCTCACCTACGAAGGGGGACCCAGGAGAGAAGCCTACTTCCAGGGCCTCTCCTCCTCCGCCTCCAACAAAGACACCTCCTCCAGTGACGGAGACCCCCGCAGCTCCGACAAGGAGGCCTCCACAGACGACGAGTCCCCGTCCTCCTCCTCCTCCGACGCGGGGAGCTACCACCAGCTACCTCCCCGAGGCCTCTCCTCTGGCCTTCGCCTCTGGCCAGGGCCAGGGCCAGGCCCGGGACGCCCAGGGGGAGGTGAAGGGAACGGCCTTGCCCCACAAACTCCGACTCAAACACCGGGCCATGAGCTCCGGTGGGAGCGGGAGCAGCTCGGGTCAGGAGTCTCCCAGCACGCCTCCCTCCTCTCTCCCAGGCCTGCCCCAGCACCCCTACCTAGCCCTCACCCAGCAGCAGAGCAGGAAGGACATGGAGGGGGACAGGGAGAGCCAGGGTCAGACCCCCGCCGGCTTCTGTAAGCAGGGCCTCCAAGCCGAGGGCTCCAGAAAGGAGGGAGGAAAGAAGGAGTCCGGTGGACGCCGGAACAAGAGGCGAGACGAGAGAGTCTAACGGACTTCGAGAGACAATTCGAGGCGACAGAAACATTTCGGGAGTCTTTCGCAGCGCGGCCACGACAGACTCTCTCTTTCCCGCCGAAAACGGAATCCACCATGCGCCTTTGATTTCTTCAGCCCCGGTTGCACCCTCCTTTCCTCCCATCCCTCCATCAGTCCCCAGGGACCAGAGAACTGGACCTGCTTTACCAAACGCCCTCCAAAGTGGAGCTGGACTTAAGATGTATCATACATGTAAATAATGTACAGATGTTGTTGTTGTTGTTGTTGTTCTTTGCATCTTCTCCATAACAACAGAGGCACTTTTGTTTCGGGTTTTTTTTATGAACGAGAGAATTAAACACATTTTCTACATACCCGTGTCCGACAAAAACTAGCCTAAAGTCAACATTCTCCCAGCAAAAAGCACAGTAGGTCATTTCAGACAAGACCGTTGGTGGTTGTTTAACTCAACTTACATAGTGCATCTACTCTAGCATCAGGCAAACACAAACAAAGCTTGAACAACAAAAACTTGCTACAAAATTCGGGGAACCTTCCCCTGACCAAAGAAGCAACAACACAACACATGACCATCTCTCTTCCGAAATACCTCCAGCTATTCATCCTCAATCCCTCCTTTCACCACGATCTCACTGCACCAACAATCACCTTCCTTTTTTTTAAAAGCACTTGGTTTGTACTGTATATTACTGTGATATATCATTTTACATATCGTATATGAATATATATTTTGCAAAGAAAAACACAAACAAACAAAAAAAAAAATGCTTCAAACTGCTAAAGGCAAAGAAAGAACATGGTTGGAATTTGTATAATTCTTGTTAGTGTCCGAGTTACTGTACAGACTTATTCATGTACTGCTCCTGCAACCCCCCAGCCCCCTTACTGAGATTAAAACATGTCCCCTTTCACTGTTTTTGAGGTCGGACCCAATCACTTGTGTGTACCCTGTGTAATGAGAAACGGCCAACAGCTTCTCTCTCCTAGCCTTTTGAATTCTCCCGCTCCCCAATGCCCAGTTACTGCAGAAAAGCCCATAGGAACATAGACCACAGTTATGAATGTGTACAGCCCTCTGAAGATACATATGAAGCCTTGGTTCAACCTACACTGTACTGTAGGGTTAGAGCAAGCTTCCAACCACAAGCCTTCTTAAATCACACGCACACAAGAAAAAGTGTTCCCTAATTAGAGTTTATTGTAACCCGTTGTATTGGCCAGTCCAGACATTGACAAAGTGTCCCTGAGACTGAGCATAAACCCAGACATGAGTAAATTAGATCAGGATCTAATTAAATTCAACCCAAATCTTACGGCTCAAAATCATTTTAGAGCTAATCAAGGCTATTCTAATTAAGTTACACAGAAAAAGGATCAACTCTACTTTGTTGAGGAAACATGGATTTCCTCCTACTCCTTCCAATGTGCCTCTTTAACCAATACTGGGGGGGACCTCCCCCTGGCCTTTTCTAGCTCTCCTATTGGGCGACAGTGAACCACTTGCACTGGATGAGAGTATTTGAAATGGAGTCTATGTACCATGATTGGCTTTTTTCGGCACTCGTGTATAAATGTAAAATTCTCCCCCTCCCTCAGACAACACTGTAACGTTTCTTTGAATGTCTTTTGATTTCTTCTATCGTCATTGGTTGTTCTGTTTTTCTCTTATGGTGTCTTTTTTTTCTACTGGCTGTGATGACATGTATCTGCCCCTCTTTGTCCCTCACGGCCGCCTTCCCGTTTTCTCGACTTGTATCGATCCGTAACGTTTGTGTTTTTGGCTGATGGTTTCATGAAAAAGACAAAGGAAAAACTGAAAAAAATGAGTCACAGGCGATGATCGTGTGGTGTTTGGGAGCGTCGCCTGGGTTGGTGCTCTCCATTCTTAATGACATGCCCTATGTATGTAAAGACACTAATGTTCGACATGGAGCATGGGTGCATTTCAAGATTGAAAACAAAAATAAAAAGAATGTCGAATTTCTCGACATATCGTAAAAACGGTCACGCGGGTCTTTTCCTTCTTGCTCACTGATTTCCATACACATGCTCAAATTAGCAAATGAATTCGCATGAAGTATATTTCAGTCCTGAACATCTGTTATACTGCTCACCATGTATGAACCAGCAGGCTTTCACCTGCAAACGGGGTGTTGCTGAACTAACCCCGCAAATCCAGGAGACATGAGCTAAGCTCAAAAATAGCTTCTGACACTTCACAATGATTGGCCAGAGACTAGAATTTCTATTATCTGTGAGGAAGAGGAATCAACACCCATCTTTCCATTCGAATATCCTTCAGTTGTTGTTCTCTCGATCCTATCTTTTGTCCCCTTTTTTTCTTCTTTTTATCCATAGCCCATCTCTGCCTGTTTGTGCTGGCACACTGACATACATAGTCCCACAGGCTGACAGACTGGCCTGATGTAACGCTGCCCTACTTCGAACACACTGCCAACCCACGCACAAAGGGCAGAGCGCGTACACACACACACACACCAGACAGATTACTGTCCCCATACTGACGGCCTATGTCATGTCCCAGTCCACTTAGAACACTTCATTAAACATGACACGCCACTTTATCTTGAGGGGAGATAAAGTGGCCGAGGCTTCTAACCAGCTAGAAACACGACAACATCTCTCCCCTCGGTTCCCCTTCTCTCCTCTCGTCATCAGCGACCCGATCACTCCGTTTCCTTCCACCGCGTTGATCCTGCATCGACAGAGTGACAGGAAGTCACCTTCCTCTTCCATAAAGACGTGTTTCTCTCAGTCTGTTTAGGGCCGCCATATTGTTACTTCATTGTTAATGTTCCTTCTTGTTCAAGGGGGTTTATATAAAGACTGAGTATGTCATCACCAAGGACTACAGAACAGCACTCCACTAATGGTGTTTTCAAGGGCATATTGGATGGCCAGGCTTCAGATAAGGCTCTGTTTGGACGGATAGAGGCGTAAAGAGGACCTGATATAACCATAGACCTTCCCCTATCTTCCTTTCTTCCTCTCTCCCCCTCACACATCAGCCTTCTCCGACACCGCAAACAGGGTCTTGTTCAGAACAGAACAGGAGCCAAGGGGAGGAGAGGCCTGGGGGAGGAAGGGGAGGGATACCGACACGTCGGTCCAAACAGGGAAGCAACGTGGGGACTAATCCTGCAGACAAAGCATCTCTGTGGGGCTGACGCATCAACGACCTTCACAAATGGACTCACAGTCACAGAGTCAGACACTCGCTCACGCACAAGCCTCTTTCTCCCCTGCTCCCCCGTGGCCACCACATCACGTGGGATAGTGGCCAGGTGCCATCCCTAGTCCCTGCGCTAGTCCTAGCCCTAGCTGCAGGTCTAACCCTTAGAGGCAAAGCCCTATCATTGACCCCAGCCCCAGCCCCAGCCCTGGCCCCAGCCCCGGCCCCGGCCCCAGCCCTGGCCCCAGCACCGGCCCCAGCCCCAGCCCCAGCCCCGGCCCCGGCCCCAGCCCTGGCCCCAGCACCGGCCCCAGCCCCAGCCCCGGCCCCAGCCCCAGCCCCGGCCCCAGCCCCGGCCCCAGCAGAGCCCCGGTCTGGACTAATGTTCTCTGTTTCTCCTGAGTTGACTGCGGGGGCAGTGCAGTGCGGCAGCTAGTATAAACAGGTCATCAGGAAAGTAGGTCACCATGGCAGGGAGGGGGGGAGAGGGGAGGAACACAGGGGAACGAGGGAGAGGAAAGGGTTGAAGGGATTGGCTGGTGTCGACATGCGTCACCAAATGGCAAACCAGACTCTCCTGTTACCTGGCTCCTCCTCTGCTGGGGGGAGCAGGAGGGGGAAAGAAGATGCACACACACAGACACACACAGACACACAAAGAGACACACAGACACACACAGACACACACAGAGACACACAGACACACACAGACACACAAAGACACACACAGACACACACAGACACACACAGACACACAAAGAGACACACAGACACACACAGACACACAGACACACACAGACACACAAAGAGACACACAGACACACACAGACACACAAAGGGACACACAGACACACAAAGAGACACACAGACACACAAAGGGACACACAGACACACAAAGAGACACACAGACACACACAGACACACAAAGAGACACACAGACACACAAAGAGACACACAGACACACACAGACACACAAAGAGACACACAGACACACAAAGAGACACACAGACACACACAGACACACACAGACACACACAGACACACAAAGAGACACACAGACACACACAGACACACACAGACACACACAGACACACAAAGAGACACACAGACACACAAAAAGACACCCAAGCACACGCACACACACACTGTACGCACACACACATCCACACCAGGCCTGACAGTGACTCATACAGCCCTGTCCGTATGAAGCACGCCGGAGGGTCTGGATCAGCTTCTGTTTAATATGATGTGAATGACACTGACTAGTCTTCGGTGCTGCATTGTAATGTTACAGTTTTTTTTATTCGCTTTGGTACTATTTTCACAAGTATGTGGTAAAACCTCACAACTGTTAGTACAAAACTCAAAGCAGATCATCAAAAAGTCTGTTTTTTCAAACATGTAATCACATGTTCAATTGACAAAGTACAATAGTACAAAATACACAGTCACTTTTTCACCACACCTAATCAGTGTGTCATCAAAGAAATACCTTTCATATGAAGTAATCGTCTTTCACAATGCAATGCTCACAATACTTTTGATATGCTTCTCATCTAATTTGCGTAAATACATTTGACCAACACTTAATCCAACTGATCTTAATGGTTAATCACTGAACCGTTTGGTAAACCTATATATTTTCATTTCAGCAATAAACAGTATATCGATTTTGAGAACTACAGAAATATAATGTGTTTTTGTACGAACATATAAATTAACCACACATGATGAATACTCGTTATTGCTACTTGATTTCAGATTGGGGTAACCACAATTGGTCATTAGATATACGTAAAAGTGGGGGTGTAAACACTGGCAATTTCTTTCAACATGGAGCAGGATAGACAGCAAGGAATAGGAAGAGCTCGTGGACAAGGGATCCGTCAGAGAGGTGGGCATGGGCACCAACAGAGAGGTCAGAGAGGTGGGCATGGGCACCAACAGAGAGGTCAAAGAGGTGGGCATGGGCACCAACAGAGAGGTCAGAGAGGTGGGCATGGGCACCAACAGAGAGGTCAGAGAGGTGGGCATGGGCACCAACAGAGAGGTCAGAGAGGTGGACATGGGGCCTCTAAATGTTATGTTTTGTTCTCATTTAGTTACATCATTGAAAGTATACCTATGTTACAATTACTATATCTGAAAAATAGTCAAAACTACGTAATTTGCCCAAATGATTGTAGACGATGTCTTCATTGATCCTTCACTTGATTACACATAGGATGGATATTTTGGAAATTATAGATTATGTAAATGTGAGTAATGTAAGTGTATTGCCTAATGTGAAACTGTGTAATCTGTCTTTTACATAGTACTGTAGCATATTAATTTCAGCACTTCTAAGGCCGATTTGAAACATGTATCTTGCATTGTTTGCTGTTGGATGAACTGATTGTTAAAAGTACTAAACTGAAAGAAGATCATACTGTTGTGTTTCGGTGATTAAACCAAATGTTCCCATTACATATTACAATAATCTTGTGTTTGAAACAATGATTATGTGGACTGGAAAGCATGTGCCACTGACTGAAAGCATTCCATCAGGTTTTGAAAGAATGACTAGCTGCGTTACAAGTGTGATCAGTTTGGATTTTTGTACTAAGAGTTTTGAAAATGTACACCTTACTTGTGAAAATAGTACCAAAGCGAATAAAAAAAACTGTAACGTAATCTCTGCTAAAAGCCATAATGGACTGCTAACAGGTGGCATTGTGAAAAGTGGGCGGCACATTCACACACACCTTGTACCACTGTTGACATTAGCTAACAGTTCCTTAGTACACGACCCAAATGAAACAGCGCCTAGTGATCCAGCACTCGGGTGTTATTATGACTGTACGCATACCTATCTAATGAACAGACCATAAACAGAAACGGTTTCCTGGAGAACCAGGGTACATTAGTCAGGCATGAACATCGTGGGCTTTTCTGCCCCTGGGCATGGAGCCAGAAGAAAAAATCAGACATAGGATGTTTCTTTTTTTTACCAACATGTGTATTCGTCGGAGGATTAGCGCACGCGCGCACGCGCCACACCGTCTGCACTGCCACCCCCACCACAGCCCCCCCGACCCCCACCACAGATAGAGGTGGGAGAGGGGAGAGGGAGAGAGAGGGAGAGAGAGAGAGAGAGAGAGAGAGAGAGAGAGAGAGAGGAGAGGGAGGGAGGGAGAAAAAAGAGAGAGAGAGAGAGAGAGAGAGAGAGAGAGAGAGAGAGAGAGAGAGAGAGAGGGAGGGAGGGAGGGAGGGAGGGAGGGAGGGAGGGAGAAAGAGAGAGAGAGAGAGAGAGAGAGAGAGAGAGAGAGAGAGAGAGAGAGAGAGAGAGAGAGAGAGAGAGAGAGGGAGATGGAGATGGAGTGGGGAGTGTGTAGTGTCCCTGTCAAATGAATAGAAAAACAGAGGGAGAAAAGAGAGGAGGGAGGGAGGGGAGGGAGGGAGGGAGAAAGAGAGAGAGAGAGAGAGAGAGAGGGAGGGAGGGAGGGAGGGAGGGAGGGAGGGAGGGAGAAAGAGAGAGAGAGAGAGAGAGAGGAGAGAGGGAGAGAGAGGAGGGAGGGAGGGAGGGAGGAGGGAGGGAGGGAGGGAGGGAGGGAGAAGAGAGAGAGAGAGAGAGAGAGAGAGAGAGAGAGAGAGAGAGAGGGAGAGGGAGATGGAGTGGGGAGTGTGTAGTGTCCCTGTCAAATGAATAGAAAAACAAACTCTTTGCAGAGTGGTTGCACAACAGTCTCTGTTAGAGCCTAACTGGGCCAAAGCACAGAGCTGGGCCAGGAGGCAGGGAGAGGCCCTTTACCCCCCCTCCCCCCCCTCCTCACTCCCCCCTCCCCCTCAAGGCTAGCCAGCCCCCTGGCCCCCCTCCCTCTCCCGGCCTGTCTGTCTGGCTACCTGCTTCCCTCAGGCCACTCTGGGCCCCTCCCACCTGGCCTCCCCCTCCCCTCCCACCTCAGCGGGTCGTTCAGTTGCCTTAAACTGGCTGACCTACTGAACCAACGAGTCCGCTCACGTAACGGGCTGCTGCCCATGTGATGTAAGAGGATGGTAGGAGAGCGGGTCCTTGACACAGTTGTCCTGAAAGACGTGATAACTGTGTCATGATAAGTACCATGAGACTCTGGTCCTGGGGGCCAGAGTCCTGGAAGCAGGTTTATTCGACGGAAAAGGCTCGCGAATTACACATTTGGAAAAGATAAGGGGACAGAGTGACAGAGTGTGTGTGGTAGAGAGAGAACTAGGTGATTTCTCTCTAGGTGATAGGTGAATAGGAGTTTGTGAGACAAAGAGACGGTTGTCACCCTCCTCAATTCTCTCTCTGTTCCTGCTAGACCAGAGGCCATGTGCGACCTCGGAGGCCGCACCATGGCAACACGTCGCCGCGCCAACGCCTCACCCCACTGGCTGCCCCACCCACTCAACACAACACACACTGTCTTTCAGTGCAGGCACAAACCACTCCACTCTGTGTGTGTGCGCGCGCTTGTCCGCCCGTACACGCGTGTGTGTGGTATGTATCAAGTGTGTGTTTGTGGGATGCATTGTGTGTGTGTGTGTGTGGCCCTAACGGTGTGTAATATCTATTGTGGGTCTGCGTGTGGTAAGTACAGCTTTGTCACAAGAGTATGTGTGTGTGAGGGAGTGTATGTGTGTGTGAGGGAGTGTATGTGTGTGTGTGAGGGAGTGTATGTGTGTGTGTGAGGGAGTGTGTGTGTGTGGGAGTGTATGTGTGTGTGTGAGGGAGTGTATGTGTGTGTGTGTGAGGGAGTGTGTGTGTGTGTGTGTGTTGTGTGTGGGAGTGTATGTGTGTGTGTGTGTGTGAGGGAGTGTATGTGTGTGTGTGAGGGAGTGTATGTGTGTGTGAGGGAGTGTATGTGTGTGTGAGGGAGTGTATGTGTGTGTGAGGGAGTGTATGTGTGTGTGTGGGAGTGTATGTGTGTGTGTGGGAGTGTATGTGTGTGTGAGGGAGTGTATGTGTGTGTGTGGGAGTGTATGTGTGTGTGTGGGAGTGTATGTGTGTGTGAGGGAGTGTATGTGTGTGTGAGGGAGTGTATGTGTGTGTGAGGGAGTGTATGTGTGTGTGTGTGTGTGGGAGTGTGTGTGTGTGTGAGGGAGTGTATGTGTGTGTGTGTGTGTGTGGGAGTGTGTGTGTGTGTGAGGGAGTGTATGTGTGTGTGAGGGAGTGTATGTGTGTGTGAGGGAGTGTGTGTGTGTGTGTACGTGTCTGCATGCACTCTTGTTACAACCACCGTGGCACTGCTTGCAACATTCCGCTGGCAGAGGAAACACCGTGTAGTTCCTTCACAGTAAGAGGAAGGCTGCTGCTTCCAAGAAGCTGACCAGTGAAACGAAAGGAGATTACAGTCCCATAAACAAACACGTGTCGGATTATTTGATCCAAACACTGACTTTATGGATTAACGATGCACGTAAGCGTGAACTGAAACATAAACACATTACGTTTGATATACAGCCACATCCAATGTCAATCCGTCCCACATTTGTTATCGTCAACAAAGTTATAAATAAAGGAGGCCTTAGTCTACTGTAAGAGGATGCTGCTGGTCAATGTCGTTCCTGGTACTGGATAGCAGAGCTATTCATGGAACCGATATTGGGAATTGAATTTGAGATCCTTGAGGAGATACAAATGTTTGGAATTGATTTGACCATGTTTGATAAGGGAGGGTTGAATGTTTCTGTTTTGGGGTACCTTCATCAAGCACTGGATCATGAACTGGATGACTGTCGTCACAGGCTGGTTAGCCAGCGCTGTAGGCACCTTTCATGTTGTTTACATTTACATTTAGTCATTTAGCAGACGCTCTTATCCAGAGCGACTTACAGTAAGTACAGGGACATTCCCCCCGAAGCAAGTAGGGTGAAGTGCCTTGCCCAAGGACACAACGTCATTTGACACGGCCGGGAATCGAACCAGCGACCTTCTGATTACTAGCCCAACTCCCTCACCGCTCAGCCATCTGACTCCCTGTTCCTTGTTTATGTAACATACTGGAAGAGAGGGATTAGCAATGCTGGTGTAGAGATAGGAGCTGGCAGGGAGTATTACACAATACACACAACCTGCTGCTGTGTGGAGTCAGTCTGGTGTGTGTGTGTGTGTGGGGGGGGGGGGGGGGGGGTCATTAAGGGGGCTCAGCGAAGGGCCACACAAGTAGATTCTTCACAGGCATTAATGCTACAGTGCTGTGTGTGTGTGGTTGTCTGTGTGTGTGTGTGTGTGTGAGAGAGAGAGAGAGAGAGAGAGAGAGAGAGAGAGAGAGAGAGAGAGAGAGGGGGGGGGGGGGGGGGGGGATCACGGCAAATTACCCTCCTTTGCCAAGGCTTTGTTTTTGTTTTCATTTCCTCAGCCATGGCAAAAATTAGGTCAGCAGTCACATGTGACAGAGAAGGGAAAGAGAGGGGGTAGGGAGGGACAGATAGAGGGCGGGGATGGAGGGGGAAATGGAAAGAGAGAGAGAGGGAGAGAGGGAGAGAGGGAAAGAGAGGGAAAGAGAGGGAAAGAGGGGGAAAAAAGAAAGAAAGAAAGAAAAAGAAAAGTTGAAGAAGAGAGAAAGGGAAAAGATAGCCACACCCGCCCTCAAGTAACTGACGTCCAGTTCTGCAGGTAAAACAACATCAGTGTTTTCACCATCACTGTGACCTCGTCATGTAATGGCCAAGTGGAGCAGAATGAGGGGTGAGACTGAGGAGCAGGAGTGTGTGTGTGTGTGTGTGTGTGTGTGTGTGTGTGTGTGTGTGTGTGTGTGTGTGTGTGTGTGTGTGTGTGTGTGGGGGGGGGAGCAGGAGTGTGTGTGTGTGTGGGGAGGGGAGTTCCTTTGTATTTGTGTTTCCAGCCAGCTCCTAATGGCGGTTGACTCTATCCATGGTGCTGTGACTCTGTTGACTTTGGAGGCATTCCAGCCTTCCACAGAGGCAACAGGTGGGGTGGCTCAGCATGGAACGAGCCCTGACAGCCAAACGTTAAAAGGGAGGGGGGGGGGACAGAAAGAGAGAGGGAGAGGGAGGGAGGGAGGGAGGGAGGGAGGGAGGGAGGGAGGGAGGGGAGAGGAGAGGAGAGGAGAGGAGAGGAGGGAAAGAGAGAGGAGTGGGAAAGAGAGAGGATGGGGGGTGAAAGAGAGAGGATGGGGGGTGAAAGAGAGAGGATGGGGGGTGAAAGAGAGAGGATGGGGGGGGAAAGAGAGAGGGGAAAACTAGTGAGAGACATAGGGACTGTGATAAAAACCACACACCATCTAGAGACCTTATTAGGGAGTGTCCGTGCGAGACGGCGTGGTCCACCAGTTAGCCTGGCCACTCTAAAAACACGATTCTTACTGACTGTGCCCATGCCAATTGCTGGCAATGTGGGTCAGTCATTCCCTGTTATATTGACAATTGTATCTCTGTTTCTATAAATGTGCGCAAATATTTTCTTTACACATAGGGAAATGGCCTGGGGCAGAGTGGAGCATTGTGGGCGCTGGAGTTCCTCTTGGCTGTGCCCCAGTCTGGGGTTGTGCTTGTCCTGCAGTTTAACGCAGTTTAGAACCGAATTTTGCTCTGGGAGCTTAGCTGCAGCCTGCGGGCCCAGACAGAATGTAGGTCAACGCCGGCCACGCCCCTTCTCGAGCAGCGGAACCTCGGGTGAACCCACTCGCCACGGCAATGCAGCTGTGGCCTGGCCATCCAGGGGGGGGGGGGGGGGGGGGGGGGGGGGATGGGGTTGGTATTTTTGCCCAGGCAAAGTAGTGCCTGCCCCATCTTCCTCCTGCCCCGATAGCCCCTCCTCTGCCCTAGCCTCCTCTGCCCTAGCCTCCTCTGCCCTAGCCTGCTCTCTACCTCAGGTGAGCGTCTATCCACAGGCATCCCCACCATAGACACACCACAGCTAACAACAGACACATTCAGCTGTGGTCTGAAACCCAACTGCAGGAATGCAAGACCTTGAATCCCCCTGCCCCCTCCCCCCCCCTCTCTCTCTCTCTGTCTCTCTCTCTCTGTCCCTCTCTTTCTCCATCACTCCCCAGTTCACGAGAGACCGATTATCCCTCTCAACGGTCGAAAGTTAGACTTTGCAGTGTGTTGATGTTGAAGCAAGTTGTTTGTGTTCACGAGGAATGTGCAAGCGTCGAAACAAGACGACCTTTTAAGGAGACAAACACAAAGAGGCCGTTTGAGTCTTGTTCAGGGTGGGGAGAGAGAGGGGGGAGAGAGAGACATGGGGAGAGAGAGGGGTGAGGAGAGAGGGGAGAGAGACATAGGGAGAGAGGGGGAGAGAGACAGGGTGAGGAGAGGGGGGAGAGAGACACAGGGGGAGAGAGAGGAAGAGAAAGGGAGAGAGAGAGAGCGGGGGAGAGAAAGGGAGTGAGGGAGAGGGAGTGAGAAAGAGGGGGGAGTGAGAGGGGGGAGAGAGACAGGTGTAGAGAGAGAGGGGGGATATAGGATATAGATAGATAGAGGAGCGGCAAGCCTACTCTCAAGAAGGAATGTGAGAGACCCCTCTCTCTCTCTCTCTCTCTCTCTCTCTGCCTCTCTCTCTCCGTTTCTCCCCCCCCCCCCCCCCCCAATGGCAGCTGACTATGTCAGGGTGTGGCTGGCTGTTCAACTGGCTGGCTGTTCGACCGGCTGGCGGCTCAAAGGCCAGCACTGTGAGCCTTGGTCAATGTGTCACATACTGGGGACAAACGCAGCCTCCATCATGCCACTGGCAGACAGCGCTGGGGCCTGGGGCTTGGGGCCTGGGGCTTGGGCCTGGAGCCTGGGGCTTGGGGCTTGGGGCCTGGGGCTTGGGGCCTGGGGCTTGGGGCCTGGGCTTGGGCCTGGGGCCTGGAGCTTGGGGCCTGGGGCTTGGGGCTTGGGGCCTGGAGCTTGGAGCTTGGGGCCTGAGGCTTGGGGCTTGGGGCTTGGGGCTTGGGGCTTGGAGCTTGGGGCCTGAGGCTTGGGGCTTGGGGCCTGGGGCTTGGGGCTTGGGGCCTGGGGCTTGGGGCCTGGAGCTTGGGGCTTGGGGCCTGGAGCTTGGGGCTTGGGGCCTGGGGCTTGGGGCCTGGAGCTTGGGGCCTGGAGCTTGGGGCTTGGGCCTGGAGCTTGGGCTTGGGGCCTGGAGCTTGGAGCTTGGGGCCTGAGGCTTGGGGCTTGGGGCTTGGGGCTTGGGGCTTGGAGCTTGGGGCCTGAGGCTTGGGGCTTGGGGCTTGGGGCCTGGGGCTTGGGGCCTGGAGCTTGGGGGCTTGGGGCTGGAGTATGGGGCTTGGGGCCTGGGGCTTGGGGCCTGGAGCTTGGGGCCTGGAGCTTGGGGCCTGGGGCTTGGGCCTGGGGCCTGGAGCTTGGGGCCTGGGGCTTGGGGCTTGGGGCCTGGAGCTTGGAGCTTGGGGCCTGAGGCTTGGGGCTTGGGCTTGGGGCTTGGAGCTTGGGGCCCTGAGGCTTGGGGCTTGGGGCCTGGGGCTTGGGGCTTGGGGCCTGGGGCTTGGGGCCTGGAGCTTGGGGCTTGGGGCCTGGAGCTTGGGGCTTGGGGCCTGGGGCTTGGGGCCTGGAGCTTGGGGCCTGGAGCTTGGGGCTTGGGGCCTGGAGCTTGGGGGCTTGGGGCCTGGAGCTTGGAGCTTGGGGCCTGAGGCTTGGGGCTTGGGGCTTGGGGCTTGGAGCTTGGGGCCTGAGGCTTGGGGCTTGGGGCTTGGGGCCTGGGGCTTGGGGCCTGGAGCTTGGGGCTTGGGGCCTGGAGTATAGGGCTTGGGGCCTGGGGCTTGGGGCCTGGAGCTTGGGGCCTGGAGCTTGGGGCTTGGGGCCTGGAGCTTGGGGCTTGGGGCCTGGGGCTTGGGCCTGGAGCTTGGGGCTTGGGGCCTGAGGCTTGGGGCTTGGGGCCTGGGGCCTGGGGCTTGGGGCTTGGGGCCTGGAGCTTGGGGCTTGGGGCTTGGGGCTTGGGGCCTGGGGCTTGGGGCCTGGAGCTTGGGGCCTGGAGCTTGGGGCTTGGGGCCTGGAGCTTGGGGCTTGGGGCCTGGGACTTGGGACTTGGGGCTTGGGGCCTGGGGCTTTGGGCCTGGTCTACTCAGCCTGTTCTGTGACCTAGTCTAGTTAAAACTGCCCGTTGAGGGCAGAGCCAGTCTGTGTCTGTCTCTCTGACAGCTCCCACAAACCGACACAGTCCAGAGGTTGATGACCCCATGGCTGATTGTGGCTGCATGACTTATAAGCTACAATTCTGCTTTTCCACAAAAAAAAGTGTGTAGAGAAAAGAACTTTGGAGAACGTTTTCCCCAGGCTCTGGTTGCACAACAGGGCCAAGTTGTCTGGCAGAAAACTGAGTGTGCTTTCAAAGAGATATCATGTGACCTGAGTGTGCTTTCAAAGAGATATCATGTGATAGCTGACATTCCACAGACCCCACGCTTGTGCAAGGAGGACTGAAGTAGGCAGCTGTGTCATGACGAGGTCAGGTGTCCGAAAAAAGACCTCCCCTGTTTCCTCTACAGGGTCAGAGGTCGCTGGAAAAGATCGACTCGACTGGCTTGGGTTAGGGTTAGACGTGGCTCAGACGACCCACCTGTCGTCACCCCACATGCTGCAGCTCAAACATTGAGGTCCGGACTATATATAGATGCCGTGTTGTTGTGGTGTCAGTGTGCTTCCGGAGGGTTCTGGGTCTAGGGGTGCTGAGGTCTTGAGTTGGGTCTGACTGCTGGTGGTCTGATGGTGGTTCTAGTTCAAGGGCCGTATTCACAAAACATCTTAAGGCTAAAAGTAGCTGCTAACGTGCCAATTTAAGAGAAAAATAATGGGCGTGTCAGTCCTCATTTTAGGACTCCACATTTCTTTACTCTTTACTAGAGTATTTCACAAAGCGTTTTAAGGCTAAAACCAGCTCCTACATCTGTGAAAAGTTAGGGGTGGTCAAGAGGACTTCTACGTCACTAAGACCAAATCCCAAACAATCCTAAAATATCTGTTGCTGGCAATCTGCCTTGGAACGTCAACATTTTAGAGACATTTCGTGATAATGAGCTTTCGAAAAGGTATCATCGGGTTATTATGATTGTAGTCGAGTTATCAGAGATGCAGTCACTTATAGAAACAACCCGGTGACACGGGAGATCAAGGGGGACAACTCTACGCTACTTGACCACAGGGAAAATGCAGCGCTGCAGCGCAGACGAACTAGGTATATCTCAGCCATCGGTCAGGAGAACACATAACATTGCATCAATATGCCCTCTGCAGACCCCACATCGACAATTCATATGGCTGCCTTTATGAATGTTCGCTATTTGTTTACGAAGATGCACATATTCCTGTTTAATGAGTGACACAACCTACAACCGAACATCTTTATTTGAATAGGCTTTACATATCGCAACATAATACCTCAATATTTCCATGATTAAATCATTGACAGAGATCCATCCCCTATCAGCCAATCACTGTGGGCATATTAGTAAGCTTGTTGACATCGTCCATAGCGACAAGGTCAACCCAGCCCTTTGTCTTAGCTGAAGATCTTTCCCCATTCCTTTATAAAAGTTGCTCTTTGCTTTGTGAATATGTTTCAGGAGGAAACTCCTAGCTAAGAACGTTGACTGCCAATTAGGAGAACTCTTAGTGGTCGGATCAAATGTTTCGTGAATACGGCCGCTTGTCTTCGCTCCACCTCTCTTCGATCCCTCCTCACACCTCCTTCCTCTCCCCGGCTCTTTCTATTCCTCCCTCCATGTCAACAGTCTCCATTTGTCGCCTCTCCGCTTCGCTCTTCATCCTCCTCCCCTCTGCATCGAGTGACGACATGGATACGGGGGTGCAGCACAGGAAAACAACCAGCCAGTGAGTCAATGTGCAAATAAATGAAAAAAGCCTCATTCAGGAAACCCACTCCGGAGATGAGAGGGACTCATTCCAAAAACAGCTTCGCTGCTCTTAATGCTCACGTCTAGGCTTACTCGACAGCCATTGGCAGTCTGAATTTGGGCATGAGGAACGAGGCCAAATGAGTCGATGGAGGAAATGAAAAACCTGGTCATGCACCAAGCCACTGACATGGGGAAGGAGGTCTCAACAATGAGGTTTAACCCGGGTACAGTCGATGTCCTCTGATGAACCACCTTGAGCTTCTGGTTCCTTCCAGACAGACTCGTGGGTCTATGCTGATCCTAAATTTGACCACTGCCCAAACTGCCCTTTGTATGACCACTGCCCAACTGCCCTGTGTAGGACTAACTGCCCTAAATAACGTTGATGCAGAACTCTGCTAATGTTCAAGAACTATGTACATAGGTCATATTTCACTGACTGTTTAGAAAAAAAATTCACACTGAAAATTTGTATCGAGCTTACGTCCTACACATGTCTGCATCACTCATCGCCTCTCTTGTTTGTTATTATTATATTCCAAATACTAATCCAGACACAAGGAATCTGATACCAACCCGCAGTCACTGGAGTTCTGCAAAACAATCTGACAAAGAGAAGAGGAACAAACCAGGTTAAAAGGGAGAAACCAACAGCAACAGGTGTAAATTATGAGAGTAACGAGGTCATGAGCAGCCACAGTGACACACACACACACACACACACACACACAGAGGGGGAGGGAGGCTGATTAGCCTAGAGAAGGGACAATTATCCCAAGGTCATCAATGTCTTCCATAAGTTTAGTCAATTATATCATAATCAATGTTTTCTTGTCATTTTCAGGGAATTTGGTGCCACGGTCAGTACATAATAAGTACACATGACCACACAGCATAATGTGGCCTATGTTACATAATGTGTTTGCGGAGGTAGGTATATGGGACACACCTTAGAGTCCATTAATGATCTGCCCAAGGCTTTGTGTTAGTTTGGTAACAAGAGTGTAGCTCACAATAGCTGCCGTAGCAGACGGTGAATTCTGAGAAAACGCTTCTCCTCCAAACCCCATACACAGATAGTAAGTGTAGCCTACACACACACACACACACATTTCAACACACACCACATACGGACACACACAAACACACCGGTTGCTTTCCGAGTTTCTGGGAAAGGATCAGGGAGTGTAGCACTTCTTTCTGGTGCAACGTGAGTTAAGTAGGGCAGTCAGCCAGAGCCAAGAGCACAAACACATGCTAACTCCATTACCTCATTCAGTAGATTACTGTCAACAGGCCCATCCATACTGTGACTGTTCGTCCACACACTCTTACAGGGTCTCTGGTTGGCTTAGTTAGGTTGGGGTCGGGTCACTTTGCAGCCGGTGTCCAATGAGGTCGTGGAAGACCACAGGGACGAAAGGAGCGTTTCCCGTACGGGTCACTTTTACAGCGTGTCAAAACACGACGTGCCTAGGCGCTTGCGGACAGAGTGACTGACAGGCTGAGAAACAGCCCGATGGTAGCTGTTCACACTGCGACAAGCAGAGAGAGGGAGAGACCGATTGTCGAACGTGTCGACAGACAGCAGTATGCGCAAAAAAACACCAGCGTTTAAAAAAAAAAAAGAGGACCTTGTCCCTGTTTAGTGGGGGGGGGGGGGGGGGGCAGTTTACAAGCTGGGGCCTCCTCTCCCCTAACTCCTCCCTCTCTCTCCTCTCATGCCTCCCCCCTCT
Source organism: Thaleichthys pacificus (assembly GCA_023658055.1). NCBI lineage: Eukaryota > Metazoa > Chordata > Actinopteri > Osmeriformes > Osmeridae > Thaleichthys > Thaleichthys pacificus. The sequence continues at coordinate 18,454,643 of CM042862.1, read as the reverse complement.
AATCCAAACACCTGTAGACCGTCAAGCAGACGGGAGGGAGGGATCCATGTGACAGGCTGCTCACATGCAGCCTGGGAGCAACGTGTTACAGTAACACCATGGCGGGCGGGCCTGGGGGGGCGAGGGAGTGGGGGGGGGGAGGTCAGGCGGTTACGTCAAGCTGCCCGGCCGAGGCCAGGAGAGGGAGCTGGATGGCGCCGTGGGGAGTCCCGCGGAGGGTGAGGGGGGGGGGGGGGGGGGGGGGTGCAGTAGAGGAATGGCAGCGAGTCGCATGGACTGAGGAAGCGACAGCTGCTGTTGATGGTTGGCGTTTCACGGTGTCCGAGCTGGGAGACGTGCGCTGGGAGAAGCGTGCCGCCGACAGCACTGGTGCTCCCTGCCAGGCGGCCTGGCTGCCTCCGCGCCTCACCTCCACCATCCTCTACACAGCCACAGGCCGGCAGGGTAGGCTGCCTCCGCGCCTCACCTCCACCCTCCTCTACACAGCCACAGGCCGGCAGGGTAGGCTGCCTCTGCGCTTCACTTCCACCCTCCTCTACACAGCCACAGGCGTGGCCATGAGTGTTGGCAATGACAAATGTTGTGTTTTGCAAAGTTTCCTGGTTCAGTATTTGAGGAAAATGTTTTCACATGTTTCTATAGAATACTGGAATACAATAAGGGCTTTTAGTGCAAAGTAATTTTTCAAGCTTTTTTGGGGCGAAAATTGTCAATATATGCCAATAATCCCCTCTTTTACAGCCGTCAATCTGCTCTTAAAATCCATAAATCCAATAATCAGAATGATAAAGTGATTTCACCTGGCTAGAACTAGTTCACACTTTCCCCTGTGCTGATGATATGACTTACTGAAATTATGTTAGCCGTCATTTTATGCCAAGGCCCAGCAAGCTTTGCAAACACAAAATGTATGTCGCTCCCAATACTTTTGGCCACGGCTGTACAGCCTGCGGTAAACCATCAGATGTGTTTACACCTGACACACCATCAAGAAGCTCCGTCACTAAACCCCGATTAGCGGTTAGCGGCCACACAGGCATGCACAGGGTGCAAAACGAGTGTACCCCAGCACCCGCTCTCTGTGGATCCAGGTCAGATTGGGGGTGGGGTTGTGTTCGGGGGGGGAGAAACAGTCAACAATCAACAGGCTTCACAGAAACAAGCAACAGACAGCCAGCGTCTGCCTGAATCTCCAAGAGGATTTCACGCTTGAGGGAGAGGAGATAAGCTAGGATTGACGTCAGAGAGGGTATGAAGGTCACCGAATGTCGAGGACCAGGTTTCACTCATAGGTTGATAACAGAGACGACTGTGTAAACAATACTGCAACTCATTTTCTAAGTGACCCCGGTTCAACCACTGGTAAATACTAGTTAAAATAGCACCGCCAGACAGCTTTTGAAACAGCATGGGAACCGTGTTCTCTGTGGTGAAAGAGAAGAGGACATGGTTATGTGTGCGTTTGCACACACACACACACACACACACACACAGAGCAATAATACATGTGGCAATGGATGTCTCTCCCCTGCTGTGAGGCAGACCTGCTGTCCTTCTAGTACGGAATGGATGTCCAAGGGAGAGAGAGAGAGAGAGAGAGAGAGAGAGAGAGAGAGAGAGAGAGAGAGAGAGTGTGTGTGTGTGTGTGTGTGTGTGTGTGTGTGTGTAACAGAGAGGGAGAGCGGACAGCACGGGAAAGCAGAGTGTGCGTTGTCTGGGAGCCATGTGCTCGAGCCAAGCGTGTTGGTGTCAGAGAGTTTGTCATACTCAAGTGGAGGAGGCTGTGCAGTTCAATTCACTCACTCACACACACACACACACACGCACACATGCACACACACACACAGCTAACAGAAGAAACAGAAGAGAATGGAAAACCCATCAGCAAAACCAGGCGAATAGGACAATAATGATGAGAAATACATCCGGTCTCTTTTTCTCCTTTTCACTCTCGGCTACTAAATAACAATGCTAACAATGTTCTGCTCCTTCAACGGGGAGTGGAGGAGGAGGAGGAGGAGGAGGGTGAGCAACAGGCTGAGACAGGCCACTGAGGCAAAGTCCTCCCTCGCTGCTGTGGGCTGAACATGGAGCTCTGGAGGACATCCACTAGAGGATCTCACTAGAGGAGCTCCAGAACAACCGGGGGAGAGCACCGGTGTCAAATAGTATTTGCAAATACAGTCTATCACCTGTGGTAACACTTGAAATGTATTTGACAAGGGCTGCTGTTAGGATTTGCCTTTGCTGGCTAATAAGGGTGTGATATAAGAACGGTCTTATTTCCCGTTTTGCCAAAGCTGTAAGCGGGACTGTTCAGTTGCGAAGGCAAACATGAGGCTGGGATGTTACTGGGCCATAACAGCAGTGGCAACAGTACCACAGCACCAATAACACTTAGAAATACTGCCTTTAATGACATGGTCAAGTTATAATGGTGCCTGTGGCACACGTGGGTTTCCAGCAGGAAATGACAAAGATAAGAAGCTGAGAGAAAAAAAGCCTCCTTATCTCTGGTGTTTCCTGCTCGTAACTCTTACTGACTAACTAGAGTCTAATCATCTGTGTGTGGGCATGTGATGTTTGGGGAACTGAGTATTCCTATGTGAAACCTGCACTTTGACGTGTATGTGTGTGTGTGAGTTTGTGTGTGTGTGTCTGTGTGTGTGTGAGTGAGTGAGTGCGGAATCCACGTGTACAGCCAGAAGTTGTGTGGCCTGGCTGGGTTACGACCAGCTCAGCATCCTCACAATGTCCACAGGCTCACACTCACCTCTAGAACTTTCCACAGGTTCAAGGCCTCACACTCACCTCTAGAACTTTCCTCTGGTTCTAGGCCTCACGCTCACCTTTAGAACCTTCCTCTGGTTCTAGGGCACACACTGACCTCTAGAACCTTTCTCTGGTTCTAGGGCACACACTGACCTCTAGAACCTTCCTCCGTCCCGCAGTAGTACAGTGGGTTTAATGGGGCAGTGTCATCTTCCACAGAGGAAGGCCTCGCCAATATAAACACAACTGCACACTGTTACAGAGCGATGACTGTGGATGATGGCTCCCTACAAGACCCAAATATGGTTACTTTCTGAGCTTGTCCTGGGGCGTGAAGTGTGTATGTGTGTGTGTGTATGTGTGTATGACACGCAGAATATACACGATAAGTGGTTTCCCTTCACATCCGAGGCAAGGCCGCAGAGGTCACAGAGGTCGCAGAGAACGCCACCCAGCGTTGCCGCAACACGGCTGAACCCCAAACTGTCCTCCACGGCAACGCTTCAGGTGCATGATGGGAAATGAGAAAAGTGATACGGTCATAAAAAACGTTTCACCTCAACGCAGAGCTATTCGAAGTGCTCAGAGCACTTAACGTGTGTCAGCGGGACGCGCTAACGTCGCGTCAACAACCACGTAACATCCACGGCTCTGCGAGGGGACCTGGAGCGGCCTTGGCTTCACCAACACGCGGGGCTCCGTTTCACTGAGGTGAAACGAGGCGGAGATAATTGATTCCATCCGTTGACATCCATCCTCCCAATCATCAATCTAGCTTAAAAACCCCAACGGACTAACTGTCCCCCTCACACACACGCATACCAATGAGCATTTGTGGGCTGCTGTTCAACTGGCATGCAACCGCCTTTCCTGAGATTGGCTGTGATTAGGATACTTGAGCTCATGGTTGAGAGCAACATAGATATAATAGATACGATGTGCGTAATATGCAGGTCACACACACACAGCTCAAGGCTGCATACATAATACATGAGTGTGTAAGTGGGGAGGCGTCCGGTTTCTCCTCCAGAACTGCTGACCCGGCATCTGAGTTGTCTACTTCCACCGATCACTCACAGGACACACCTACACACACACACACACACTCACAGATAAACATACACCACTGCTGTCCTGCATTGTGACAAACTGACATTTATATAAACCACTGTCTACTTCATATCGGTGGGCTAGCAAAAGGGTACCATTGTTGGGCCAATGGAAATTGGAGCAATAGTTCGATTATTAGTTGCTGAACTTCCTGACACGAGACAGTGGCTTTGGCAAATCAATAAACTCCAGCCAACCAGATCGAAGGCTGCTTCGTTTTTGTCTACAACAGTCCAACACCTTGAACATGGGTGTGTGTAAAAGGATGGATCAGATAAGCTTTTTTTCCTCTCTTTTTCCCTTTCTTGGAAGAAATCGTAAATTGAAGAAATGACCCCAACTACGTGTTCCAACTACCTATGTCAAAAAGAGGGGATTGAAGGTCTGAAATGATGGTGAAATAAACTTCCTGTGATTTGTCCTGTGGACATTTAGTTATGCGGGTGCATGTCCTTTCACTGCTGCTCTCGGAACACACACTTGGTCTGGGATTTGACTGCCTCTCGGTGGCGAAAAGCTGCAAATAGACTTCATAGGCCATAGCCTCTGATTAGACAATTGTACAGTGACGCACATATGGGTTTGCTGCCGCTTAGTGGCAATACTTCACATAACAATGACAACCCCAGGAAAAATGTGGATTCAATGAAGAACTTTGAGAAAATACCACCCTTAACCTATTCCCCATAAGCATTTCTTTTGAAATGTGAAACACATGGCTGAAAGCTTGTGACTTGGTGTGATGGTTCTTACTGTGATTTGAGAGGCTATTGGTAACCTTGTCCAGTTGCAAGTTATAGGACGATATCAGGCTGGTCTCTTAAATGGCGGCAATGACCATTTCTTATCCGTCCATAACTTGTATCCACCATTAAATATGTTAAAACGAACATGAGTTCTCTCAAACTTTTCGCTTCAGAGCACGTGAAGGCAGAGAGTCAGTGTGTGTGGTCAAACACAGCTCGTGAGAAAGTAGTCTTGTCTGCAGGGGGCAGTCAAGCCCAGTCAAGTTGAGCTCACAGGCGGGAGATGCAATAGGCCTACTCCAGTAAGTGTATACAATGATTATTAAACTATGGAATCGCAGCTCCTGGTTTGCACAGAATGCTATACTGCATTTAACTTCCTACTTGCAGTAGCAGGTTTGTAAATATTTTGCACATCACACTTTACACTCCAATGGACCATGGGCTGAAACAGACTCTTGACTACATTATATTTTCTTTGCCCCAATTACCAATCCTCACATATTTGTCACGTCATTTCTACACTTTAAATAACTTTTACTTGCAAATATTGATGAATATGTGAGGACCCCACAAATGACATATACTGTATGGGTAGTTTTGGATGCTGTATTTTTACGTGTCCCCCACTATCTTTAAGGTGACGTCCTTTGAAAGGTCAGTGATCTGATAGGACTGAGTGGCTGTGCTATAAGACATCATTTCCATCGAATCATGTTAGTTCAGAGACGACTGTAGCTCGGAAAAGGAAGGAGCGAGTCAGGGTGAATGCTCATCCAGAGCATTGAAACATGCCCTGCCTGAGATTACTCCTCTCTGTACAACACAGCCAGCTACACTCTCCAGCTCTGGAGCCCGCGTCACTGTCTAATGAAAAGGACGACTTCACAACAACAGATGACGCAGATACTGTATATGGGGAAAAAAGAAAGAAATGTGATGAAAAGCATAATGGCTCTTCATTCATGGATCAGGTTGTGTGTATCAATTAATTAATCCCTCATTATTCTGCTGACGAATCATCCTTTTTTTCGTGATTCAATGTCCAGAGTCCAGACTTGGATGATGCAAACTCATAAGTGGGGAAATACTGTATGGGGAAACTGAGGGGAAAACTGAGGTGAAGGAAGTGACAAGTCCCAAGGCTTTTAAGAGTTATTACATTTAGTGCGTGGCAGAAAACACACAAATGCGTTTTCAATGCTTTGTTTGTTATATAAGCCCGTGTCTGTCACAGATGCATCAGGAAATGGAAAAGAGTTTTGGTGAAGATGTCAACCTCGACATGAATGCTGCTCGGCTTGCCGTGACCTCAAACAATCTTCATTTCTGAGCCAGCTCTTATCCAGCCTCCTTGATAAGATGTAGCACACAGAGAAGGTATGATATTTCACCTGAGAGAAGGTAGAATATTTCAGATCTGAAGAGGAATGCAGCCCTGGTAAATCTGCCCTGTTTTTAACGAGAGAATACAATGTCCATAACTACCTTGATGAGGTACGTGTTGAGCCTTCTTGCTGAGAATGATTTTGGATGAATTATGTCCATTGTTAATTCAAATGAGCTGACTTGGCATTTTGCAAATGCTATGAGGAAATACCTTACGTGTGTATTCATTCTGCAGGAATGCAACACATCCCTTCCAAGCAGGATGGACGAAGCCACCACTTTGACAGAAGGGTTGGGTGTGGCCCGGTCCCTGCAGTGACTGGCAGGGCCCCATTTCCTCTTCAGCGTGGAGCGTCCCAAACCAATATCCACACACGGACATTGATGGAACATGACATGTTCAGACTGACAAACTGACAAAAATAAAAGAGGGTCTGTCCCAGTGCCAACAGTCATTGTGAGAATGTATTTTCAAACATTTTTCCCCGCTGACAGAGATGTGATTGAAATGAATTTGTGTCGGTGCTTCTCAGTGTCTGTGGTACCTATATTTCTCAGATCACAATTGAGAATCTCTGTCATCTCTGAAGTACTTGTTCAACCTCCACATCATCTATTCTAGTCAAATTGCCAATGCTGTGGTAGCCTATACATGCAAATGATTATGTAGCCTTCATTTGTCTGCCGTTTCCTACGTTATCAATTACTTATTTTACGTTGATCCAAAAGTATTCATTTGTTCTGTTAAATTGTCTAACCACCACAAACATCTAGAGGCTGTAACTCCGTTGGATGATAAAGACACCTGCGAAATTTCGAACTTTGCAGAGTGCACGGTTCTCCAGACAATCGTAGGAAACTAACGCGGACACACAAGCGCGTGCGCGCGCACACACACACCAAACAAACCAACAGATTCCAAGTATTATTATGAGAGATATGTAGGCCTTTAGTTTATACTATTTGTTTACATATTCGTGTTGTGGTGGCATCATTGTTGTGATTAATGCAGACTGTGAAATCAATTTATTTTTACTGAATCTATAGGTCATCTAATATCACCGTTATTATTGGAAACTCTTGGTATATTCAATATTCATATACAATTTATATTAATATATAATATAAGAATAATTTTATATTAATTATATTATTTTGGTTAAATGAAGCATGCAACATAAACTTTTTGGGGTCTAAAAATAACCATTTCTTGTCAGAGAGTTGGACTAGCAAAGACTTGTTTTGTTGACAGAATGTTGCATAACTGATTTGAGTCATGATGATTTGAAATGCTCAGCTCTCATTGGCCGGACAGGCCCTATTACCCGGATCATAAATAAAACCATGTACATTTAAAAACTACATAAATTATGACCTCACTTAATTTCCATTTCATTAGAATCAGTTTTGGTCAATTCAAGAAAATTCAGTGTGAAAGTTTGTTTGTGTTAAATTAATAGGTTCCACACAGTTGTACTGTACACATCATCGAGAACCATAGATATAAATAACAATGTAAAAACATAATATCGAAACTAATCAACTGGCAACCAATCATTAATTACATTAACACTGAAATGCAGCACTCTACAGTAGTCCAATTAAACAATGCACACGTGATTCCGGTCACCAATTCTAACCCCTAGAAATGTGACAGTCACCTGTGTTCTCTCGGCTCAGGTCTCTACAGTCCTCTATTATCCATTTCTGCTACACCAGCGTTTTTGCTCTCGGCCTGTCTACCAAGTGGATCTATGTAGCTGGAATGTCACCCAGCCTGTCAGGCCAGACACTCCTCTCTCTCTCTCCCCTGCACACGATCGCTATCGACTGCGTCTGCTGTCGATCGGGCAGCGGAACAGAACTCATGTGGGAGAACATTCCCATCCCCCTCTCAGGTGGCCCGCCCCAGGCCCCAGGCCCCAGGCCCCAGGCCCCAGGCCCCAGGCCCCAGGCCCCCAGGCCCCCAGGCCCCCAGGCATGATGATGACGATGATGATGATGTCAGACATGATGTGGCCACCTGGGCCACATCATGTCTGAGCTGGAGGCTCCCTGCCGTCAGCGGAACTTGCACCGGCCTACTTCTACCATGAGTGAAGTCCCAAAATATAAAACGACACTTGGATATACTTGACTAGGTCTGGCTCCAGCTGGCTGGTTGTCTTATGTGAGCGGAGGTCTGGGTGTCTGTCCATCTGTCTGTCTGTGTGTGTTGTGTGTGTGTGTCTGTCTGTCTGTCTGTGTGTGTGTGTGTGTGTGTCTGTCTGTCTGTGTGTGTGTGTGTGTGTGTGTGTGTGTCTGTCTGTCTGTCTGTCTGTGTGTGTGTGTGTGTGTGTGTGTGTGTGTGTGTCTGTCTGTCTGTCTGTCTGTCTGTCTGTGTGTGTGTGTGTGTCTGTCTGTCCGTCTGTCTGTGTGTGTGTGTGTCTGTCTGTCTGTCTGTCTGTGTGTGTGTGTGTGTGTGTCTGTCTGTCTGTGTGTGGCTCCTGTCACACCATGTCCTTCACTCTGAGCCTGGTCTTTGTCCCTCACCAGACCCCAATGTTAGAACCAGTAAGGTATTTTCTCCTCCTAGTTGGGAAACGGTCAGTCAAATGCTCTTAAAGTTCATTTAGAAGCCAGGCACCGGTCATTCACCCGTGCTCCGCTGACGAACTTGGGGGGCTTGTTGAAAGAGGAGACAAAACGGGAAACGACCTGTGTGTGTGGTGTGTGTGTGTGTGTGCACGCGTGTCTAAAAGCAGTCTGCATGCTAAAACCCAATCCAATATCCTGCTGTTTGTCGATGCCATGTGACTCATGTTCCAGGGTTGCCAGGCGCCCTGAGGGGAAGTCACACTCTTCGAATGGAATGCTGTGTTCCAGTCTGGTTTCCACAGGTGTAGGGAGTCACGTAGAGCAGTCTCCACCGATCATTCCAGAAGCTTCTGTTCAACGTGTTTGACCGTTGCACTCATCACATGCATTCTTCAGAAAGTGCCATCTTCTCGTCCGCTTCCTCTGCAGTCCTCAAGTGCTCTCTCATTCTACCGCTCAGGACTTCGAACGGACGTTTGTCCCGTCTTGAAAACGGGTAAATAGTCTTTTTACAAATTCGAAAATGTCGAGGCTCTAGCTTGACCTGTCGTGTGTCGCTGCGGCTCACGTTGCACGACCGCTCCTCGCCACAGGGGGCGCTACTTGGTGTAGCGACCCAGACTCGAGGTGGCACACAAGGGCTTCTTCTTGCCTTGACGCTGGCGCAGGACAAAGTCATAGTTCGCCGAGGTTGACATGGCATAGAACACGTTGGCCTTCTCCGGGATGAGCAGCTCTGGAGATGAGAGCAGAAACACGATAAGTGGAAAGCAGTGTCTTCAACAACATCACTCGTCCAACAGAACACTGCTATGTTTACTACCGCATTGGTTTGAGACTTGAAGCAAAGATCAAAATCGACGCAGTGCATTTCATAGGCAATGCATCGTTGTGCTCGGAAAAAGCTCTCTTTTAACGGCTCTATTATAATTGTTAAGATCTTCATTATATCCACCTTTCACCTTTCACCTCCTTATCTGTAAAGATAACGGGTTTTGTATCAGGCCAGCTGAACTCTAGCTCTTCTAGGTCATTAGTAACAAACTGCCTAAACGTCGCGATTTGTCGCGAGGCTATCATCCAAGAAGGTCTCGAATGACAGGCCTTTTGAGCCACTGAAACGGGTGTGAGTGAGACTTCCTCTGCCCTGGACTGCAGGCCCCAGTGCAGTTCCAGCCAGGTGTTCCAGGTGTTCCAGGCCCGCCTCACCTCTCTCTCCTGAGATGATCTGAGTGAGACTGAAGTCCTGACTGCTCATGTGCTCCAGCTGGTGCTTCTCCAGGGCTCTCTGGATCACCTGGGGCGTTTTGTCCTGACTGGTCAGCTGGAACGCACACAAACACACACAAGAGCCATTAAGCATGGACGAACAACTATGCAGGACTATATACACAGTAGTACTCTATGCAGGACTATGTACAGTAGAACTCTATGCAGGCCTATTACAGTAGAACTCTATGCAGGCCTATTACAGTAGAACTATATGCAGGACTATAGACAGTAGAACTCTATGCATCTTTGCAGGACTATATACAGTAGAACTGTATGAAGGACTATAACCGTCAAACTCTCTGCAGGACTCACCAGGATGCTCTTGTACATGTTGCCGTTGTCGCTGCCAGAGTCCACACTCAGCCTGATGATGCACGAGTCGGCCACCTGCCGATTGTAGAGGGGCAGGGAGGTCATGGAGATGGAGCGCTTGTGGTGGGAGGCCAGGGTGGGCTTGGCCCTGGGGGTGGCAGCAGGGGCTGGGGCAGGGGCCGCAGGGGGGCAGAAGGGGGCCGGGGTGGAGAGGTCCGGCTGGGAGCTGGAGGAGGAGCTGAAGGGGACGGGGGAGTCCAGGGAGGAGGAGGGGAAGGCCTCGGCCACGTTGTGGCAGGAGCTGGACAGAGACTGGGATGAGGGAGGAAGGGGGGGGGAGAGGAGAGTAGAGAGAGAAGGGGAAAGGGAGAGAGTGGAGAGACAGACCCACAGGGAGAGGGTGGGGGGGGGGGGGAGAGCACATCAATAAGGGCCATTAGGAACAGTGAATCTGTCCCACTTAGTGTAATGAGTTACCCAGTGTGAAGTATTGATATTCACACCACGGGGGAACAAGAACAATATTGAGCCATGCTTCAGCAGAGGAGCAGCAGGCACTGAACACACACACACACACTCAGCCTCGAGGACCTGCTCCATTCACATTCCTCCGCTCAAGGACACGAGTTTCGATGGGATGTCGATGTGGGCGATGAATGGGGCGCGTTACGTAAACACATCCCACTTGAGAGAAACACGCCCGAGTCTCTTTTCGATACACTCCTTAGTTTGGCTTCAAAGTCTGTTTGGCTGCTGGCCGGGTGGGACTGTGGGTGTGCTCTGTGACTAAGGCGTGATTAATCCCGAACATGGGACGACAAAAGAGCCGACAGTGTTAACAAACTCAGTCTGAGGGAGAGAAAGCTCGACAAACACACAGACAATGGAGAGAGAGAGAGAGAGAGAGAGCGCGAGCGAGACAGAGAGACAGAGAGACAGAGAGACAGAGATAGATAGAGAAACAAGCACATGTTGGAGCAGATGGCCAATTCTCCATTTACCAGCAGTCCTATTGAGCAGGCTGGCTGAGAGGGGGGGGGATCCTCCATCTCATCCATCCCACTGGATCCTGACGAGGACACGCTGATCTGGTCTGCATGGGTCTTCCTACCGGATTTTTCCGTCACCGTCAGGAACCTATGGCACGCACCACAGAGATGTGACCCAACTGGCCTTATATATATATATATGAGCTCAGAACTGTCCAATATGTGGTTGTTGCTGTTGGTAACTATTTGTTCTATTGTGTATCGCCTTAGTATGTATTTCCAAATAGAGCCCATTGTTGTGTGTTAAGCCGGACCCCAGAAGCAGCCAGGGGACTGGAGACTCACGCGGAGAGCTTCTTGGTGAGAGTGCGGTGGCTCCAGGAGGTCTGGGAGCACAGGTCCACAGGAGGCTCCAGCCCTCGAGACAACTCATAGCTGGGTTATGACACACACACACACCCACGGTTAGACCCGCATATCCACATATAATAGGTCATAGATTAAACGTATGTGTTCATATATGTGTTCCGTTGTGTGAAGCCCAACTGTCTGGTTGCTGAGCAACAGTGGCTACTGGTTCAGGGCAGTGTAGTGGAGGTCCCTCACCTCTCCTGGTCGGAGAGGAGTTTCTCCTCCTGCAGCCAGGCTGCGATCCTGGGGTGGTGGGGGAAGTTGTACTGGGAGCAGGACCCCTGGAGCACACGGATCTGGGAGAGAATTTCAAACTCCTGCAGAGAAGGAGAGAGAGAGAGAGAGAGAGAGAGAGAGAGAGAGAGAGAGAGAGAGAGAGAGAGAGAAGGGGGGTTTGAGAAAGAGATAGCGCAAGAATGGTCGATTAAGACCAAGAAGAACAAACAAACAAAAAATCGAGATCAGAGAAAACGAGATCATCAGGAAGACGAAAAGGGAACAGGTCATCGGAATGGACGTCACCTGCGCCGGTTACGCAACCCACCCTGAACTAGAAGCACCTGCCGGCACGTGGGAAGGTCACGGGGCTACATCCCAGACTGACAAGCGAGGGCGGAAACCACAAGGGGAACAGCGCACAAACGTCCCTGCTGGACCCCGAGGTGGGGCTGCCCCCCCTGCCCCCCCTGCCCCCCCTGCGCTCTCGGCACGTCCGCGGCTCTGCTAACGACAGGTGGAGAACATACCCTCCATGCTGCGTGCTCGGCAAACACACCGGTCGGCACAGCCCACCCTAGTTTCGAGAGCCTGTGGGGGGCTATGTTGTCGTCGTCCCCCCCGTCCCCCCCAACCCGAAGCATGCAGACTGAAAAGAGGACTAACTTACCCTCCTCCGTTTTTCAAAGTTGATGAGCCCCCCCTGTCAAGAGAAGAGCATGCCGTGAGACACGTGATTGACCACGCCACCCGTTTCAATGTAGCCTTCGATGACATCCTGCCATTGCCTTTAGGAGCGTTGCCCCTGAACAGACAGAATTCTGAGAGTTGAACCTTGATGAGTGTTTTGAGCTTAAAATGAGATGTTCTGCTGGTCTGGGCCATGGCATTGGAACTGGCCTTTGGAATTCTACATTCTAAATTCCAAGGCTCTGAGGAGGACCGCTGGTTTCTCGTTTCACGGTGTGTCAGGTGAGGCGCTCCTGCTCACCTCAACGCTGTCGCACAGCGCCGTGTCCAGCATGGTGAGGACGGTCAGGTAGGTGCCCAGGTAGGGGACCACGCCGCTGGACGTACTCTAGAAACACACACACACACACAGTAAACAGACAATGTCAGTGACATTTTCTAGTTAGAGACACAAGTGCATAGAAAGCACCCAGAGGATTGACCTGAGCTATTATTACAGTCCTCTAAGACCAGGGATCTGGTGCCACTTGACACTGGTCTGCAGCGTCACATGCTAAAGATACTGTAGAGTTGGTCTATGCGTCAGCCATCATGCTACCACAGAATAGTGGTTAAGTGGCCGTATTTAATATCCCATGTTTGGAGACATTCCCAACTGTGCTGGGGCAATTCGGCACTGAACGCATGTGAAACCGGCGTCGAGAAATCCTTCCTCTGTCCTCCATGACAGAGAGATTACAAGAAACCCTCAATGGTTTTACTCACAGATTCAAAAGACTTGCTGGCATCCGTCAGGGTTCTTTCACTGCTACTTCGCAACCTGCCAGGTGGCTGAGCGGTTAGGGAGTCGGGCTATTAATCAGAAGGTTGTTGGTTCGATTCCCGGCCGTGCCAAATGACCTTGGGCAAGGCACTTCACCCTACTTGCCTTGGGGGGAATGTCCCTGTACTTACTGTAAGTCGCTCTGGATAAGAGCGTCTGCTAAATGACTAAATGTAAATGTACCAGGCCAGAGTGAGTCTCTACAGACTATGGTGATCCAGTATACAGTATGCCCTGTCTGCTAGGAGTACAGTATGTCCATATGGACACAGTAGACCTCTTACTCAGGCCTCACCATGAAGTATCTCTTACCATCTGTCTGGGCATGGGGCAGCGCTTGGATATCTTGGGAGAAATGTTATCCACGACAGGCAACAAGCCATCCTACAGAGGGGTCAGAGAGGAGCTATATTGAGTCTCAGTTTATGGGCCCGCGTGTTTCATAGTCAGCCTGTCAATCTACAACAGCCTGCCACCATAGCTCACTGCCCCAGTTCTGTCAGCCGGGCGCACACACGGGAACTCATAAAGGAGGGAAAGAGTAAGTAAACGTGTTTGACTTCAGCTGTGGGAAACGTAGAGCTGAAGTAAAGCTCTTGCTTACTGTATTCACTCCCTCACCACCCAGTTTCATTATGTTAAAGGCTGATGGGGTTAATGTGTAATCTATATTCAGTAGAGTTGGGTCACAGCCAACTGTAATTCCAATACCATACATATATATTATTATATATATGTATGTCATATATATGAATATATATTATGATAAGAAGACATATAATAATAATAACAATAATAATATATATATATTATATACTTGCACAATATCATGTTGTATTATACATTTGGTGACAGATTGTACGACTTGGCTATAGACCCTGTGGCCAACAATGACCAGTCAAAGTGTGTGACAATGACAAGTTTGTTTTAAGCAAAGAACATAGAGTTAAAAACATAGTTCAGCACAAGTACATGTGATGGTATTGACTCGGCTAAAACATTTGGAGCAAGCAACACCCGAGACTGATTAACTCAAATAGAACACTAGACTTGAGAGTGGGATGGATAGACTGGTTAAAAGGGTGACATGTTCCAGCATTTCCATGGAAACCAGTTGGGATACATGTTTAGTTGACAACATAATGTACTTAAGGGTGATTGTGTGAAAGTGGGAATAGCTAAGTGTTGACTTAAGTCCTTTCACTTGACTTCATTAGACCTGAGGCCAAACTGACGTACATGCAGAGCCGGAACACTCTTTACATGTGTGCTTTGGAACAGTACATCAACATGAAGTCAACGGCTAGCGAACACTGAAACATTAACTGAAGACAGGATTCGTTTGAATGAGTTGCGAAATGTATCAGAGTGGAAAGGTTTGGAAATGTAAACCCAAAAATGGTTTACTAAACGTCTCCCCTGTCTCCCCTCCAAGTTGTGTAATCCTTTTGTCGTCCTGTCGCTCTTCCAGGCTCACCTCTTGAAGGATCTCTCTGTTGGTCAGGACACAGTTCTCATCAGGGAAGGTCTCCCACAGGTTGTCAAAGGTGGAGATGCTCTCTCTGAAGAGGAACAGGACAAATGACCCATCATTACGTCACTCAACTCAAGTACAGACCTCTTTTTTTTTCTTTTTTTACGAGAATATGGTCCAATTATCCTTGAAATATACCAAGGTAAGGTAGTAACCTTGGGTTGGGCCCGATGTCATCGAAAATAACGCAGGTCCTCTCAGGGTCCTTCCCCAGCTGTCTGAGGTTTATAATCCCAGTGATAAGGGGTCATAGCTCTTGTTAAAGAGGGATGGTGATTACATAACTACAGCTCTGGATAAGAGCGTCTGCTAAATGACTAAATGTAAATGTTAAATCACTGGCTCTTTACCTGCCTGAGTTTAGCTAAACCCAGGTACTGGCAGCCAAGCCGACAACTGTGGAAAAGTCCACAGTGACTACTGGTATATTTCCAATGAAACTACTCTCAAAAGGTATCTCTAATAAGTAGTCAAATCAATAATTGGCGATTAAACTGGGTTATTATCATATTTATATTTGAAGGGATTTGACCCATTGACCTTGTGTATCGGGACCTAAACTACCCCTACAGGACCACTTGTTTCGGAGTCATGTCCCCCACTCATACCTGCTGACAGCTGCCCAGGTCTTCCCGAGTCTGTAGACGGCGTTGGACTGCAAGGCTGACAGGATGGCCTTTAGTGAGGAGAAGTTCTTCAGCTGTCGACACTCCTTCGGGAGGTAAAACAGTATAACAGGCTGAAACTCTGATAGGTGTGTTCGCAATGAATTTACTGCTAAGTCTTTGGGACTACAGAAGCAATTTGGGTTCCAAAGAGAAGTGCTTAGGCTCCAGAACATTCCAAAAGATGTCAATGCCAATGGATTCCAAAAGGAACGTTGTATCAAGTATCAAGCATCAAAGCAGCTACCGTACAGCACAGACCGCAACGTCCAGCCAGAGAGGCCTAACCCCAGTCCTCACGCAGACCTGCATCCCCATCCTCATCCTCACCTGCGCCACCCTGATCCACTTCTCGATGACGCGGGCCCTCTGGGCGGGGCTGGAGGCGGCCCGGCGGGGGCAGGCGGGGCTGCCGGAGGCGCAGGGACAGAGCAGGGAGGTGATGACCCGGTTGGTGACGGCGTTGAACTGGGAGATGGTGGCGCTGATGGTGGGAGAGAGGTTCTCCTTCTTGTCCCTCTGAGACCACACGCAGCCCAGACACTGGTAGGGCAGCACGCGCACAAACAGCTCCTGGAGAGAAGGGAGGTGGAGAGGTATGACAAGTAGGAGTCAGGTGGCTGAGCGGTTAGGGAAGCGGGCTAGTAATCTGAAGGTTGCCAGTTCGATTCCCCGGCCGTGCCAACTGACGTTGTGTGCAAGGCACTTCACCCTACTTGCCTCGGGGGGAATGTCCCTGTACTTACTGTAAGTCGCTCTGGATAAGAGCGTCTGCTAAATGACTAAATGTAAGTGATAAGTGACAAGGGATTAGCGATTAGCAAAGTGTCAGAATGCCGGTCTGGTTTATATCTTATCTTATTATGTGTAGATGGCATGACGATGTGATAATAAGGTAAGCTGCTTGACATATCCAACAAGGACCAGGTAAGTAGGATCTATGATGTCTATCAATTCAGTTAGGTTACACCAAGCGTTAAGGGACTTTTCAATGTTTGAATAAGAAAATATTTCTCTTGATTGACACCTACCGAGTCCATTCGGGTGAGCTGTTCTGCGATGCCCGTGACTGAGAAGTCCATGATGTCACTCTGATACAGAGCGCTGTCGCAATCAGGACCTTCCTCTCCAGACTCCTCCTCTTCCTGTTCCAACTCTCCCTGGGCTGCACCACTGTCAGTCTCTGTTTCTACGGAGACAGAAGACAAGGAAATAAGAAGGGAAATACCAGTTCAACCACCCGTGACAAATAAGGCCAGTCTTGGTAAGTGGAGTTTTGGTCCCGTCAAACAACAAGTCATCTTTCAGTGTGATCAGAGACAGGATCTACAGTCATGTAAGCGCGATAGAATAATTGTATTTATGGGAAGAAGAAAAAAAAAAACGTTTTGGGGCTTCTTATCACTCAAAGCTCTGTCGATTGGAGCGTGGATTCGACGGAACGAGGGCTAGCGCTGACTGGAGGCTGTACCGTTTTGCTGCAGGGTCCTGAGCAGAGCCTCAGCCCTGAGGGTCAGGGAGGAGAAGCCAGGCTGGGGCCTCAGGTGCTCCAACAGCAGCCTGAGGGAGGAGTGCCCGGGGGGGTCCCGGAAGTCCTCCCTGTAGTCCTCCAGCCAGGTCTGGAGCAGAGTCTTCAGGGGGCTGGAGAGACGGACAGGAGAACAGCGCATCGTATTCAAGTGATACCATTTCCTAACCGAGCTAGATATAGCAGGGGTAGATTTATGGGCAACACTTTAGATCCAGGTGCTTGCTTGTCATAAGTGATAGTTAATCGGTAAAAAGGCCTTATTAAGTTAGGAAATTGTATTAACACTTCTGGAATTTAATACGCATTTTATAAGGGCCTTATCTATTAACTAATGCTGATCATGCACCTGGATCTAAAGTGTCACCGATTTATGATCGAACTTGTGTTCTGGAAACTACAACATAGCGGGATTAAACGAGTTGATTTCATCTAGAAAGTAAATGAGATTATGGGAAATGGAGTGTAGTAGCTACACACCTCGCGTGGCATTCACTGTTGTCCAGGTCGGAGGCACCATTTTGTCTGTGGGATCAAACATAGACACAGGAGGAGTCAGACACCGCGACACTGGGAGCGCTCGGTCACATTCTTTAGACGGCCGGCCTTTTTTTTAACAAGCAAATTAAGCGAAGTAACGAACCGTATTATTATTTTGCAAAGGAATGAATAATGCATGACTGATAATGATGATGAATAATAATAGTAATAATAACACAATAAGGATAATGGTGATCACAATTATAATAATAATAATGGGAAACGTTATAATAGGAATTTTACTGCAGATTCAGAGATTGCATGTTCAAATCCCCCTACACGTCGCATTGGACAAACCTATTATATAGGAAACATCCAAAAATATTTGAGATATCGCATGTAACCTGTTGTCATACGATCACATCCTCCTAAAGACTTAAGGAGTGTTTCGTGGTCGAGATCATGCAATATGGGTGCTGCGTTTGTCCCCCTGAAAGTGCCCTCACCACTCATCCCATCATCCCTCTGAGGCCATGTCAAACAGTTGTTCTTGACGGCAGGCAAGGTCATGGCCACCGTCTAGGTACTGATTATCAGCACATCAAGGATGCAGCAGAGATTAGAGGTCTGTCATAGAAACGGTAGACATTCCTCAGTGACTCTGCATGGACGGCGTGAGGCGTTTCCAAAAATATATTGTCAAACGTCTGCCGAGGAAGTCTGCTCTGTCATCTGGGTCTAACGCAACCGTCGGCCGGCTAAATACGCCTAAATGCAATTTGGTTGACGTGGATACCAGGAATGTGTGTTGACAGAGGCGCCGTTTCTCAAAGGCGTCTAAGAACAAGGGATGAAGATGAGAAGACTAGAAACACAAAACAACAACAAAAAAACCACAACGCTAGTCACCCTGTCTCCCGCTGTTCAAAGGGAGAGATGGAAGAGAAGCATTCAGACAGAGAGCCCGAAGCTGAGAGACAGGCATCAGGTAAATGTGGAATTTGAATGTGTATGCGCGCTAGCGTCAACGATGCCGAGGGCCATCGTATTAGAACACACTGTGTGTCTAGAGCACTAAGCATACTAACTAACTAGATTAGGGAATGAGATTATTTGTATGCAGTGAAGGGGAAACATTTCAAGGTTAAGGAGATTTGGTTATGCAACCATGGCCATTTTTATCACGGCATTCTTTGCATTGTAAGCTACCTACTGTTAGTATTTTCCCTATCTGGGAATTCTGGGAAGTGTTGACTGATGCGCAAGAGTGTATTCCTGTGTGTGTGTGTGTGGGGGGGGGGGGGGAGCCTGCAGCCTACCTCTGAAACAGCAGCTCTATGAGTAGCTTGGTACTGGTGAAGGTTCTGTACGTGGACAGGAAGATTCTTCCGTAGTCTGGTTCTGGGCAGCACGGGTCCTGCAGGTGGCAAATCAGCCGGTTCAGAGTGGCTGCTTTCAGCCGACGGACCTTGCAGGTCCGGTACTGGACGTAGGCCTGGCTGGGCTGGGCCTCAGTGGGGTTGGGGGACGAAGGGGCGGGCTCTCGACGCAGGGTGATCCCATACACCACCCCCTCCTCGCACTCCTCGCCCCACTCCTGCACGGGGTTCTGGGTAACAGGGAAGCAGAGGAAGGGGGAGGGGTGAGACCCGCCCGCTGACAAGGAGGCACGGTTCATGTTCACGAAGCTCTCATACGGAGAAACACTGCTTTCTAAGGACCCAGGTCGAGATGCAGATCTGGCGACACTGGTGTCTGGGCAAACAACACTGAGGTGATAATGTGTACCAGTTCATCAGCAACAAAACTGCTTGGTGGCTCCACTGGCACGCAATGGTGTGACAAGCCCCCATCCCCCCCATCCCCCCCCATCCCTTGGCAGCATGGAAGCTCTACTGGGCTCTGAAGGTAATAACAGTAGCGCGACCACAGGACAGACCATAATAGGCAGGTGATGGACCAGAAGCCCATGTTTAGGGTCTGTGACTACGCCTGAGCGGTTTGCAGGACATGTGAGGACACCTCTGCAGTCAGCACTACCGAGTCGACATCATGTGACAGTAGGCTGATACGACAGCATACAGACCAGGGGTCACACCTCGTCCACAGCAGGTTGCCAGGGGGACGGGATGGTCGAGTCATCTCGATTATGGGTTGGAATAGGATTTCCTGTTGTCGTTTCCATAGACGCGGGGAAAGGGAATGAAGGAGGATTTGGGTTTTCAAGCCAGGTCACACGTTTCATCTCAAGGCTTGATGAGATGCAACGTGCTCATTAGCTACAGAACTCAATGCAATCATTGACCCTCTCCCAATTGAACGGAGAGTGACTCATGCGGCCATGAAAAGAGCCGCCCCTCTCCATGCAGATGAAAGCCGTGCAGGACAAAGAGACGGCACCTGTGTGATCAGGCTTCTGAGGCCGAGACGAAGAGCGATCCCCGTGGGACACACAAACAGCCTCCACGAATCCGCATCCGTCCTCGGTCGTGAAATCCAGCCCGTCTCGCCTTCCCCATGCACTCTCTTCTCCCACTCTCCTTATTCAACCCATTCCCCCCCCCTCCCCCCCCCTCCCCTCCTGCCCACACACACTCTTCCACCCTCCTGCCCCGTTCCCCCCCCTTTTTTCTCCACAACAAGCCCCACACGCACCTTCCATTCACCCACCTCTTCCTACCACGGTCATGTGTGTTTGCGTGTGTGCATGCATGTGCAGCGTTCGAGCAACTGAGCGAGCGTGTGTGTTCTGTATACAGAGTGTGTGTGCGTGTGTGTTCT
This sequence comes from Thaleichthys pacificus, assembly GCA_023658055.1. Lineage (NCBI taxonomy): Eukaryota > Metazoa > Chordata > Actinopteri > Osmeriformes > Osmeridae > Thaleichthys > Thaleichthys pacificus. The sequence goes on along the minus strand of CM042862.1, from coordinate 18,434,348 downwards.
GTTGCCAGTGTGTATGTGTGTGTGTGTGTTCTAGCCAGTGTGTGTGTGTCCTCCTTCCTGTCCTCTCCATTCCCAGAACTGTGTGGTTCTCATGACTTGATCTCATCTACATCATTCCCATCACAGGGAATCAAGTTTCCCACCCTGTACATAACACAATGGATAACTGACATATACGTGTATACAGTAAACTAAAGCACAGTTCCTAGAAATTCAATTGCCTGTCCGATTCTCTTCTGGTCCGTTTCTGTACATGACGCTCAACCGCAGTTGCTCTTCCAAAACATGTACCCGGCAACACCAGGACCAGCAACACGGATTACATGCATTTGCAAACCACGCAAAGAACACCACAACAAATGCAACGTTCGGGGGCAACAGGAAACAACTGGGCCCGGATGAGAGAACCCGAGGGCGCTTCACGGAGCCGTCTCGTCACGCATACCACCAGGACCGTTGCAACCCTGCTGTTGACCATGGGAGGGGGAGGAGTCCCAGGCAGGGCTAAGACAGCACTGAGCAGTGGCCTTCGAACCACCTCTACTACTAGTACTGAGCACCCCGGGGCACCTTGGGCACATGACAACCGCCGTTGCCAGGCTGGGGAGTAAAAGAGAGGGTTGCCGTGGAGGCTTGGCTCTGCCTGTGCGTCACAGCCTAATAATGATACACCTGACAAAGTACACGGGTCAACAGTAACACTCCTTGTCTGCACTGCTGAAACAGGACCGGTGGCCCGTGCTGCAGACCAGTGGCCCACACCGCTGTCCTTGATGCAATAGGCCAGGCCTAGAATTGGCCTGGGACCACACAAGCATGTTATATGGCTATATGGAGTAGACCTTGAGGCTGTGAGGTGGCCTGTCTGTCCCCAGATAGCAGGTACTAACAACAGTCTCTCTGACAGAGACAGATGACTCACCGGTGCAGTTCACCGGTGCGTTGATGTGCATGCTGTGTAGGCCTGTTGAGCTTCCATGGCGATGACATTACAGTCTACGGTGAAGCAATTGTTATTCTATTTATTTGTGGCATGCATGTTCCACACAGCCGTATGAGAACCATTCTCTCAAGGATTTAAGGACAACAGGTGTGTGGGGTGGGGGTGGGGGGGTAGCTGGAGGAGAAATTGCATTCTTCTTTAAGGAGACATTACGTTTCATGTTCTATTCCTGACGATAATGCAACCTAGGATTTATGAAATGTCTGGAATGGACTACTTCAGACTACAATCATAATACATTCACATTCAAAATGAAAACCTATGACAGGAAATGTGAAATACAAGATAACATATGAAAACATTATTGATTAAATTGATAAATCAGGCTTACCATTGTTATCTCCCATTTCCCCATCTCGTCTGATCGTTTAAGGAGTGACAGTTTCCATCTCGATAGATACTAGATCAACTAAAAATATCACGCATCCAACTCACGAGATGACGTTAGGGCTGCATAATTAATACGAGTATTTCCAAATTCACTCTTTTGAACTACATCAATACGTGTAATAAAAATATAACTTTTTTTAAGCCTGCAACTTCTTTGTCACATAGCCTATCACGTTCTTCTCTGTGGGTAGCGCTCGGTTAGACAAGAGGGGCGGTTTGACATTTGTTCAATACGTTACAAATTAACTCGCTCGCTAAAAAGATCTGAGTCGGGTATGGCAGGTAAAAGTCCTCTGATCCTCGCGACAAAGTTAACCTGACGAGCGCAAAACTTGACAGCCTCACCTGAAAGTTGTAGCTCTTTATAAAGTGGCTGGTGTCGGTGGGAGGACTCTTCTGCTTCTATGAGCAGAAGGGGGTGTGACTTTGACACTGCTCTCTGTGATAGGGTAGAGATTCATGCCCTTCGACAGTTTTTGAATCGCATAATGTTAAACACTGTCAAACTGAACAATGATCTACTATACATTTATAGTCAATATTTTAATACATTATACATGGGCCTACTGAATATGGACCTGGCAAAGAGAAAACGTACAGTTTTCCAGTAATTAACACAAAATGAGAGTAACACACAATAATTCCAGTAATTCTATTCCTGAGGGTAAAGATGAATATCTTTGTTCCTCGTGATGTCAGTTGCGTTTTAGAGCAGGGATGGAAACACAACAAAGGATTCACAGCTGATACATTTCCATGGATGTCGGTCAGGTGATCAACAGAGTCCCAACTCTGGCCCTGCCTGTTGGTCCCAAGCTTTCCTCCACTCACCATCCAGGTTGATGTCCACATGTCTGCACTGCTGACTGGGTGACAGTATGTACACCACCCCAGGAGCAAAGAAGTAGCTTGTGCTTCTTCCTGTTCCATTCTCTTGGATTTACATTTGTCTTTGTTCTTTTTCTCTCTTTACCTGGTTTGTTTTGGTTCTGTCTTTTGTTGACCCGCACAGACAGCGCTGACAGAATGAGCACAATGACTCATTAAGGAAAGAGAAGCACTCGATAATGTCTGCTTCCACACCTCTCTCCCTCTCTCTCTCTCTCTCCCTCTCTCTCTCTCTCCCTCTCTCTCTCTCTCTCTCTCTCTCTCTCCCTCTCTCTCTCTCCCAGCGGCCCCCTCTCTTTCTCTTTGACTGCGTGTCCCTGTGTCCGTCCATCTGTTTGACTGAAGTGACCCAAATTCGACACTGAATTGTGTTTATAGGTGTCCCCACCATTTCTCTCTTTCACTCCCAGAAAGACTCTCTGGACCAGGGCCACCTCCACCCACTTGAGTCTTGCACAGTCCCGGCTAATAGCCACCCAAACAGGCCAACACAACTGTGGACGCTGCCAGGTCCATGACACTGACACTGGGATGAGAGAACACGTGGATGTGGGAGTCAGGTGGCTGAGCGGTTAGGGAGTCGGGGTAGTAATCTGAAGGTCGCTAGTTCGATTCCCTGGCCATGCCAAATGACGTTGTGTCCTTGGGCAAGGCACTTCACCCTACTTGCCTCGGGGGGAATGTCCCTGTACTTACTGTAAGCCGCTCTGGATAAGGGTGTCTGCTAAATGACTAAATGTAAAATGTCTGCTAAATGACTAAATGGATGTGAAGTGGTTCAGTCCTGCCTGAAAGCGTTAGAACGCTCGAGTCACTTTGGGCTCGGCCTGAATTGGTGAATTGAGTTACCCCTGTGTGGGTATCAGATTGATCGGGACTCACGTGTTTTCTTGCTGAAATGTGGGTTATTCGGCCAGTTTTAGGGGCTGAAAACTGACTGACCATGAAGAGGAGCAGGTGGATTGTCTCGTGGTGTAACTAGTTTGAGTACAGCTGATGGGAACTGATTTCATTTGCAGTAATGCAATACAGCCACACTATTCTCAACACATACGTGCAGGGAATATCATTTCAAAAACAGTGGCCTTAGATTAAGGACAGCACTTACTGCAAACGTTTTGAAACAACCGAAAACAATGTCATTGTCACTGCTAAGTCTATTGCAGATGAGAAAAAGGGGCTATACTACGTCCGATTTGATTTATCCGTGTTGACGTGAGCCCTCAGATGCCCACAGATGCCCTCCCTGCTGCCTCTGGACAGACTGGAGGCAGAGACAGAGGCAGTCACATGTCTGTATTCAGAGCATTAGCAAGCATGCAAACAAGGCCATTAGGTGATGCCAAGGCTTCAGAAAGAGAGTATTTCCTGCACTTAGGAAACACTCTTTCACTCCAGCTGTTAACAGGTTGTGACAGAAATACATTATTTGGAGCTGTTAAGCACATTCTGCTATGATTTTAACCTCTTGTTCAGTGTTCAGATGTCTAAGAGGAGCCCATTCATAGTATCATTTCAACACACGCCACACACACAGTTTATGAACACCACATGACTCAACCTTACTGGACCATATCATGCTTCAAACAGCTCTGATTGGACAACAGTCTGTCTCACTTCCCTGACATGAGCCAATCAAACGGCTACCTGTTCCCCATTTTGAAACGTCAAAACCATGATTTGCTCGTGTCTGAAAAGGTTTAGCTAGTGATCCAGATTGGTGGTTTTAGTCACCTTGGTCTAAAGGGGTGAGTCTGGAGTATCTCAAGTTACCTGCGTAGCACCTTAAAATCAAATCAAATTGATCTGTATAGGCCCTTTTAACAAGCAATGTCACAGCTGGCTTCACATCCGCCCATAGAACTGCCCCTCAACCACCCTAAACCCTCAAGGACCTTAAACATCTAGCAACCGCTCCACTCTTCCTCATTCACTCCCCAGGAGCTCATTGTGTTGGAGCAAGCCGCTGCACCCCAGAACGACCTGTTCACGTATACGCAAACGTCACGACGGAGATGGAGGCAGGTCTTACATTACATTTAGTCATTTAGCAGACGCTCTTATCCAGAGCGACTTACAGTAAGTTCAGGGACATTCCCCCCGAGGCAAGTAGGGTGAAGTGCCTTGCCCAAGGACACACCATCATTTTTGCACAGCCGGGATTCGAACAAGCAACTTTCGGATTACTAGCCCAATTCTCTAACCGCTCAGCCACCTGACTCCCTTCAGGTCTTTATCAGCGAGTTCAAATACCGGACCTTCTGACAGTCTGCCTAGTGGCTCCCCAAGTACCTGGCACACAAACGCCCCCTCGATTTCATCCAGATGCAAAACTCTCCTGTTGAAGGTGGGCCAGCTGTTTTGGATTAGGGTTGGTTACTGAGGGCGATGCTCAGTCACCAAGTCTCTCAGCTGAATTTTGAGACACACCCAGATTCCATCCCGATGTGTGCAAGTCTCACTAAGCCAGTTATCTATGACGTCTGCGGCTGCAGCTTTCAGATGTTTTTCAGACCTCTTCCTGTGCCAAGTCCGTGTTCCTGCTTCTGTTTGTTCCTCAAACCAGGGATGTTTGTGTCCTTTCTGATGCACCCAATCATCAAGCACGGGTGGACGTTGGATTCCCTCCTCCTGCATCCTTAGCCCAACCTGATTGGTTTCTCCAGCAGTCAGACAATTGATGGACATCTAATCCAAGGTGATCTGTGGGGTGATGTACTGTGGCTGCCTGGGGCGATTTTGAATGCGCGTCACTTGGTGTCTGCATGCAGTAGTGACCTGTGGCAGTGAACCATGCAGTGGAATGTCTCTCTCCAGAATGTCAGACATTATTTCTTGAGGGACCGTCTAAACTATGAAGATAATCAAAAGAGCGTTTGAGAGGAATGTAGTCAGGGAACTTGTGAATTTTCAGGTGAATTGTACTTCCTACTGTTCCTACTGCGGTTAAGATATTCGTCATATCAGCAACAGGACCCATATATATTGTACACATGCCCATGTCTAAAAGAGACCAAACCTTATGTAATAGTTCTTCATACTCATGTTCTGACCTCCACCTTTTGAAAGCATTTGCATCCCTCCCCCCAATCTCTCTCCCTTGTGAGCATGTCTATGAATGTCAAGTCAGCACATTTTTATCATCTTTCACAATCTTGTACACTGACACAGTTCCTTCACTTGAGGCGCTTGACCACGGTGCCTGGAGCCTGTCTAGTGCATCACGACTCGTCTGAAGGTCCACCCTGGTCCCTCCAGCCCAGCCAGGAGCTGAACGACAGGAATCCACCCCACCGTCGAGCAATCTCCTCAGACCTCAGACACTCTGACACACGACACCATCAGCAAACCTGCATCTCCGCTCAAAACCCCCTTCTTACATTTCGTCATTTTTTCTCAGCAGACGTTCTTATCCAGAGCGACGTCTTGTCACCCCTTAATCCCAAACACACACACTCAGACACACAACGCACAGCCGCACACATCAAAACACGAGCAAACACGTCAACGCAAGTGTTGCATGAGAACCACACCGATGCTGTCATGAGTCCCCGTAAGCCGACAAGCACCGACCTACACAGTTCAGATTCCCTGCAGGACTTAAGGGTGAAAGAAAATGACAGTGAGCACACTCTGATTACGGTGCAGTGAGGGGGGTTAGGTTGAGCTGGAATAGGCTGGCCCAGGCTGGCCCCTCCAGGTCAGGTTTTAGAGTCCTCTCCTCTCCTGCCCTGAATACCCTGTTATTGTGCCGTCTGAGGGCTGTGACGTTCTGGAGAAAAACACAGTCTTGTGACATTCTCTTGAGACCTTGTGTGCTGTAGAAGACACAAATGTTTGCAGCTGTGCAAAACTGCACCATAAATGTAGCTTTGAAGTGATTTGGGGTGGAAAAACTGTTAATTACATTACAGATAGGACAGCAAGACATTACTTTTCGGGCTACAAGCTATTATAACACAAAGATCTTTCTGTGGGTGAAGGAAATGCTCTATCGCAGAATCCAAAAGAAAAACATGGTCATGACCCCAATCGGCTGCAGTACCTGAGAATGGAAGCCTTGGTTATGGAAGGGACAGAATGACTACTTTACCAGGACACCAATCTGTTTGTCAATCAATTCCTCAAGTCCATTTCAAAAAGGAGGGACATGTTTAGAAAGCCCATCTTCAGTCAGCCTGTAGGTATGTACCTTTGGAGTTGGAGGACTGCCAGGCTGGGGTCAAAGTCACGCAACTGCCACGAGTGACAGATAAAGATCGGCTACTGCATCTTTAGAAACGCGAGGAGGTGATTCGTCAAAACTTGAGATTTCCAGCTTTCTCCATTTGCACACCTTTAAATGTAAAAACTGTAAACGGACTGCATTTACATAGAGCTTTTCTACCTTAGTGGCACTGAAAGCAGTTCAAATGTTTTGCCCATCAGGAGCAACTAGTGGTTCAATATTGGGCTCTTGGACAGTTCAACACATGGCCAGGAGGAGTCAGAGATTCAACTACCAACCTTGGCCGGGTTTCCCAGATTCGTTAAGAAGCTCTTAACGCCATGAGCTTCTTTGGAGCGTTCTAAGAGCGTTCTAGAGCATTCTTAGAACGCTCCTAAGAAGCTCTTAGCGTTAAGAGCTTCTTAACGAATCTGGGAAACCCGGCCCTTGTGATTAGTGTTTGACCCTCTCTACCCCCTGAATGAATTTAGACATTGTTTACATGTGGCCCCTGGAGCCTATACATTTGTTTCTTGTTTGATTTGTTCATCAAAGATAAATCAAACTTTTCTCCGATTCTGTATGAGTGAATACTTAAATCAAAGTATTTTACGGGCAAAAAAAAAATCATGTAAATAAATGTATTTAACCCAAGTCTACAGTAATGCAACTGTCGTGAGCAGGCTCTTCTCTGTGAACCGTCACCTGGGTCTTGACAACACCAATCTAGTTTATCTCTACGAGCCGAGAGTAAAGAATGGGTGTGCTCCAAATCAGAACTGATCAGCTGTACTTCATTAAATAATTGACTGTGAGCACCTCCTTGTGGTGGATGAGTAGAAAACAAAAGGTTGCTTTCCCAGCACACAAAATGCCAGTCCAAACAGGTTTATGTAAAAAAAATCATTTTTAATTTTCGTTTATAGAAACAACACACTGACATGCCGAATACCACAGGTTCATTTTACCATGCGTGCTTTCCTGGCTAAGTTTACACATGCCACACAAAGAGACTGCTTCAAACTGTGCTTAAGAGCCCTTGAGAGAAAAGGTTTATTTGTATGTTTGCGGACACGTAATGGTGCCCTCAGGATCTGGTATAGAAAGAAGGCATTAAGGTTGCTGATAAATATAAGGATGCCAAGAGGCTTGAATATAAACAGCTCTGGTAAAAATTAAAATAAAAAGGAATTGGAAGTATTGACAAAAGCATTCTTTAGTATTCATCGAAATAGTTGCATAGTATTTATGAGGTTCCATTATCAAAAACTGAAACTGACAGAAACAAGACCTTTTCTGTGCAGACCTGCAGTACATATATGACTATAGATTAGTTCTTCGCCCGCCTTCATGTAACTCACTCCAAAACAATATTCCACATAAAATACCTGTGCCTCAAATATTTGTGCTGATATTTGAGAAAGTGAGATGAAACACTAACCATACAGATTGTCATAAGCACATTTTTCCTTCAGGGGAGGTGTCAAATATATACATTTAAATCCTAAAAACGACTACAAGGCAAATCCAAAACACCTGACAAAATCCTGGCTCGGATGCAGCTCTGGCTTCCGGCATTAAACTACATTTGGGAACTTTTACACAACCTGAACCAGAGGGGAGGGAAAGGCACCTGGTGTGTATGTGTGGACATATGACACGACCGACATCACATGACACGACTGATATCACATGACACGACCGATATCACATACACAATGACATAAGTGTTCCAGCACAACAGTTTTGGCTAAATCCCGGCTTTAAAAAAAAGGCATATTCCACTACATTTGGAATTTCAAACCAATATGGACATCAGCCTCTTTCCTTCCTCCCATGCGCACCTCCATCCCCCAGGGGGCGCTCTACTCCGCAGGCTCCGCCTTGTTCTTCTTCTTCAGAACTTGGAGGAGGCTTTCGGACATCAAGTACGGTCTCTCTGCACTGCCGTCGTTCCTCTCCAGGTCCTCCACTGACGAACACAAACGTATAATTAGGGACTCGAGATGAATCTTTCATGTCAAACATCTCCAACAAAAGGCCAGACCAGATGCAAATAGCCACGTGGAAGACAGCAGCGTATGTAATAACATGGAAACGGTTCTCTACAGCTGGAAACAGTCAACATGCATCCAAACATTCACCTGCCTTGGTGTGAATCCAGCTTATGAAGGGGGTACAGTAAGTGTATGGTAAAACATCTAGACAATTCTGGTAAGATCTCCCATTCATCAACCCTAACCCATTTAGAACGCCGAGAGAAAAAAAGTGGAAGAAGCAGGAAATGGAAAATCTGGTATCTTTAATCCTGAAGTGATCATAAGCATGACTACCAACATGCAGAAACGGCACAGAGGAAAGGGAGGCACAGGAGATTCAGTATGCAAGCTCTACCACAGAGATGAATACCCTAACAAACTGTTCCTCTTGAAATATACTTTTTCACAATAATGATCCTACAGTAGTCAGGCTGTCCGATCTACTATATTCACTGGAACTACCCTGTAAAATGTGGACTTGGAGGCACAAGTCACCTAGTTTTGCATGTCTGCTCCACCAGATAGAGGGAATGCAACAACTTACGGCTCAGTTGACATTGTTAGTGAAACAGTGCTACAATGTGCAAGTGCCTTTTAAAACCAGGGTGATGAAACGCTTGTGTCGACAGGCACAACCAGTCATTGCAAGTCAAGAGGTGTTTCATTAGACTGGATTGATTTAGGTAGACTCTCACAGAGATGGTCATCAGGGTAACAGCTCTATTAGGAAGGTACCAAAGGATACAAAACGATCACGTAATGGCTGTTGCCATCAGTGAATCGGTCTTGAGAAATAAAAGTGCACTTAACATTGTTCAAGTTGTACCACAGATTAATATTGATAAGTGCTATAGTAATCTGTAAACCATGAATTACATTACTTTAGCTGGAAGTTTATAAATGAGGCACATGACTTGGCTTCAGGTAGGACGGGGGTTAAGACATGAGAACACTTCCTACAGTTCGAGGTTTAAGCAAACCTCAATATACGGTCCTTGAAAAGACTTCAAAACACCATTAGCCAACGGCCTGCGATTCAACTACAGCGTCTTCCCTCTACAGTCCAGATGCTTCAAACGTCTATGCACTCCTACGAAAAGGAATTTGAGTGGACTAGAAGACCTCCGCCACTTGACCTAGTTCTGCCCATCAACGTCTCTGCTCTAACTACTCCAGTTAACCCGTGTCCTCCTCCTCCTCCTCCTTCTTCTTCTTCTCCCCTTCCTGTGGCTGCAGGCGGAGCTGGACCTCCTGGCTGTCGGACCGCAGGGGTCCAGAGGCCTCCTGATCCCCGCTCTCAGGAGCCTTGTTCTCCCACAGGATGTCATGGAGGGTCGTCGACATGAAATATGGACGCTCCGCCGACCCGTCATTTCTCTCCAGGTCCTCGCCTTCCGAGTTGCCGTTTGTGTGCGTGTGTGTGTGTGGGTGTGTGTTATTTAAAAATAAAATCAGGGATTTGTGTTTCGTGGTTTAGGGATGGTCAGATTGATTATTTAAAACCAAGACAAGGACAGTGAGCCAGAAGGAAGGGAAATATTGAGGCAGAGAGGATAAATGGAGGAATATTGATTTGAGGGAGAGAGAAACAAAAGACACAGAAAGAGAAAGTCAAAATCTCAAGCGAAAGCATCCCACATGCATTTTAGGTTTTGCCAAAACACCCAAATCACCAATTATTAGCAAGTTACCATTGAGCTCAGTTTACCATTCAGCCATATTAGTACACGATACACAGCGCTGATATAGCAGTAAAGCATTACAAAAGACCCAATCATGCAATTGTGAGCAGAGACAGTCCACCTCCATGCAATCACATCTTCAAGAAGTTAGCAAAAGATCAACATAACGTGTTCTAATTTACAATAATCATGAATTTGATAGCAGAGGTTTGTAAAGTTGACCATGATGTAAAGCCATAACTTGAAGCCAGCCCAGAACATTAAAATTACATTTCTGGAAATGTAAACGGACTTCAGCTCAACTTGGGGGAGGTACTGGAGTGTGACTTGTCTGAACTCTATGTACGAGAAGACTACAACCCCCTTCGTCCCTCAAACCTGACCTCTGACCTCTTCTTGTACCTGGAGGCCTCTGCTCCTCTCCCGTAGAGCCCCTCACCTCCTCCTCTACGTCACGTTCTACATGCATGCCACGTGTACAGTATACATGTGCAGTGAAACACAGAGAGGGGTCGTCATGGTGATACTCACAGAAGCACAGGAAGAGAGTGTCGACGCACATGGCGTACACGCTGAAGAACCCATGGGCGATGAGATATGAGCCGACAACCACAGTCTGTGGACGGACAGAAACGTCACAAACCACTCCCAACAGTCCACGCTCCAGTATACTGGATATTTGTCGTTTCACTACGTTCTGGGTTAACACGGTGGGATTGTTTTGGCAATTTCGTTGCTGCATGTGAAAATCTTTGCCAGTGTTGTGTCAACTTAAGGCCACCGACTTACCAGGATAGGCACCCAGTAATAGTGCAGGTTGGGGGCTGTGTCTTCCAACGCCTTCACCCTCCCAGAGAAGAAGAAGAACGCAAAGATTCCTGGGAAAAGAAGTAGGGAGAACCGGTCTCAGATATGTACTACAAAATGAGCAGTGATTCTTTTATGGATCATTATTATTACATGTACAAGACGTAAAGGTCAAACTAGAGGACTTGAAAGTTCAAGGTGTTGATTGGTTTATGGCTTTACTAAAAACAAGTCCTAGTGGCTGACTTACCCACAAGGCCCACAACGAGCAGTTTACCCAGGAACAACAGGAAGTCTGTCACCTTGTCCAGGACGGCAACCCTGAGGTGTCAAAGATCAAATGCATCACAGGACTCACTTAAGGAACTCCCCCCCCCTCACACTCCCTACTCACACGGGACCTCTCTCACCTGATCATGTTCCGCATGAGGAGTAAAAAGGCATCACTGGCGGACGCGCAAAAGTTTTTGCCATATATCGCTACCTGAGGGGAGGTGGAAAGATGAGATGAGAACTTGGGGCTTTCCAAACCATGACCTCTCCCTTTTCCTCCACAGTGAGAGCGGAGTACACTGGGCTCCAGGAGTACAACATTTGCATCCACAACAGCTCACAAGCATAGTGGTTTACAGTTGTAAACCATTGTTGAGGGTTTAGGTTGGTTGAGGGGCAGTTCTATGGGCGTATGTGAAGCCCTCTGTGACATGCTTGCGTGTAAAAAGGGCTATACAAATGCATTTGATTTGTATCCACTCTAGTAACAGAAGGAACAGTTTGTTTGGCGATGAGAGGTTACCATGATGTAGGCGTTCCTGTTGAGGAACTTGATGAATTTCTCCAGACACCAGAAGCAGCACTTGAGGCAGCAGAGTAGGAACTTAGTGCACTTGTTCTCTGTTCCTGAAGAGACAATGAACAGCAGGCAAAAAGAAAAGTAACTAAACACAACATATTAGTTCATTCGATTTCCCTCAAAACTACAAAGATGTCCATCATTTGTATCTATTTAAATCAGCTGCTGTAACGGTGACATTTCCCCAGTGTGGGATAAATAAAGTCAACCAATCAATGAACAAAGCAAATCCATGTGTGATGGTCTGTCCCACTGTGTCCAGAACAGACTGACCAACCTTTGAGCTTGTGGTCCAGGTACTCCAGCAGAACCCTGATGACCTGGACGATGGAGAGGATCAGAGAACCAAAGGCCAGAGATCCCGTGTGGTACCTGGCCAGGATATAGAAGGTGTTACAGTATCTACAACACACACCTACCTGGGAGATCAACTCGCACACCTGAGACACCCCCCGATAAACGTATCCGTCTGAGAGATCTCCCCAGACACACACACCTGAGAGATCTCCCCAGACACACACACACCCCTGAGAGATCTCCCCAGACACACACACCCCTGAGAGATCTCCCCAGACACATACACACACCTGAGAGATCTCCCTAGGGAGGAGAAGACGGGGAAGGCCGGCATGTCGTCAGGCTTGACAAAGGCCCAGTAGTAGGAGGCGAAGGCCCCGGCCAGGGTCATCTGACCCAGCGCGGTGACAAAGTTGGCGCACCAGAAGAACAGGAAGACATTGTAGAACTGCAGGCCGATCAGGTACTTGTGGTAGGGCGTCTCGCCCCCATACAAAGCAAACAGACACTGGGAGTCTGGGCAGCTGGCCTTCATGGCCGAGGTGGTGAAGTTCTGGGAGGAGGAGAGAACGAACGAATGAACGAGGGAAAGAAAGGGCGATAAGGGAAACAGTCGAGGAAGACGAGACAGGACGCACGTGTGAAAGTGAGTCTAGGGCAGCGGTGGGACTTACAGCTGGGTCGCAGTTCTGTCTGGAGTACTCGCACGCCGTCTCGTTGAACACCTTATAGATGGGCTCATTAGACGTGGATAGGAAACTGGGCAGGGCTGTCAAGGACTACGTCAGGAAGGACAGAAAACTACAAATCCCAACACTTAGCCAGCCGGCGCCGGTTCAGGCGTGGGGCAGCAAAATATCAGATGGCATCTTGGTCCTAAACCAGTTACTTCAAACATGGGTACACAGGGCTTTTGCGTCACTTTGTGCACATGAAGGGACTACAATACATCTCCATAGTGATGTAGTTCTTACTCAGGTGACTCCATTTCCCAGGTGATTAAGGATACACAGCGGTGACAGCCCAGTAGGCGATGACCATCGCCAGGAGGACGAAGGTGAAGAGAGGGTAGAACAGAGATGACATCACATGCCCTATGGCCCTGAAATCGAAACACAAAACACGTCAACAAGCTAGCCAATCAAGAGGAACTCCACGTGACCAGACCATGTACAGGCTCAAGTTGGCCACGTTTCTATTTGTCAAGGAGCTTCCGTTCGTAAACGCCCTCATCAGCCGGTTTCAGCAATCCGTTCTCATTCCCCAGCCAGAAAAATCCAGTTTGAAGTCAAGTACTCCGGAACCTTCCATTTCCCCTCCCCCCGTCTTCCTAATGGGCTGTACAACCAGAGCAGACACACCGTCTGGTTATGTCCTGACCTGCTGGCCTCCTTGATGAGGGCGATGGCGATGAGGATCCTCTTCCTGAGGAAGATGAGCAGGAGGATGATGACGACCTCCACGATGGCCAGGATGATAACTGAGAGAGAGAGAGAGAGAGAGAGAGAGAGAGAGAGAGAGAAAAATGATTCTATCCTTGGTGACATTTTATTTGAAGGGGGCGTGCATGAGACTGGCTTGACACTTATAACCATGACATGGCCTGGATGAACCTTTAGGGGTGTTTAGGACTTGTCATTAGGTCATTTTTTATGTAACAATGACATTGGGATGTCTTTGTTACGACAACTTGACATTGACCAAGACAACAAACTGTCACTGTCTTTGTTGTGACTGACAACTTGACATTACACCGAACTACACCCCTGCATGAGCCTCTCATCTATTAGTGGATGCACGCTTGCTTCAGCGCAGTGATACGATTGGCAAGTGTCGTTTGGCAGAAACAAAATAGTTCCTACATGGAACTGCTCACAACAACGTCTGTGGATTATCTTGGGTGACCGGGTCATGATTTCTGGAAAGAGACATTCCTGTTGAGTTAAAATATATTTTTTTGTTGCTTTGAGCACCACCAAATCTAGTTCCATTATATTCTAAACGGTGGCAGACATCTCCACAGCCAATATCTCTAAAACTCGGAAACTCACACCAAACAATCTAAAGATGGACAAACTGAGGTGAGAGTCAAGTTGTCATAAAGACATCGACAGGTTTTGTTGTCTTGGTTAACGTAAAGTTGTCATAACAAACATTCCATAAATGGAGGGAGTCAGGTGGCTGAGCGGTTAGGGAAGCGGGCTAGTAATCTGAAGGTTGCCAGTTCGATTCCCGGCCGTGCAAATGACGTTGTGTCCTTGGGCAAGGCACTTCACCCTACTTGCCTCGGGGGGAATGTCCCTGTACTTACTGTAAGTCGCTCTGGATAAGAGCGTCTGCTAAATGACTAAATGTAAATGTAAAAATGTCAACTTCTCAGTTTCAGCAAGATTTAGGGGAGGTTGCCAGGTGATAAGGCAGAGTTTTGGTACAGGTTACAGAAAGGTTCTACTCACTGAAGGCCAGCCAGGTCTGTCTGATCTGGAGGTAGACAGCGAAGTCCGTCTGGAAGCCCAGGTCTTGCAGTGTAACGTCTGAACCAGGAGTTTCCTTCAAGGAGACGTACTCCATGGAGCAGTGGAAAATGCCTGACACGCAACACACAGAGAGGCCACAAGGGGAGAAATACATTTTGTTTACGGCTCCGTATCGGGAGTGAGACTTCACCTGCTACTCCGTAACATTAATGTGGTTACTAGAGCCACCCAGGAGCCACCTGGCCAGCTAACCGGGAGTCAGGTGGCTGAGCGGTTAGGGAGTCGGGCTATTAATCAGAAGGTTGTTGGTTCGATTCCCAGCTGTGCAAAATGACGTTTTATCCTTGGGCAAGGCACTTCACCCTACTTGCCTCGGGGGGGGGAATGTCCCTGTACTTACTGTAAGTCGCTCTGGATAAGAGCGTCTGCTAAAATGACTATATGTAAAATGTACCGTATCCTATGACCAGGATCACCAAGACGATCATCACCCAGACCATGATGCCTGCCAGGAAGCGCAGGAGGACGATGAACAGGAGGCTGGTGAGCATGGCGATTACCAAGCCTCTGGAGTGAGGAGAAGAGAGGACAGGGAGAGAAACCATGTTACATTTTAGACCGTGTTACTCGCCGGTAAGTTTTCAAGTCAAAGGGAGCCACACCGAGAACGCAGTAGAGCCTCTTACATGAGGATCCAGTACCAGGAGTGAGTGTAATCCTCAAAGATCTTCATGGCCACCTGGCGTGCCTCGATCACCACTGTGGCGTTCCTACAGGAGCACACAATGCATTCACATCGCAGGACTCCTATAAACCACAACACTACAGGATGGGATACGTGGGGAAGTATTAGGGTGCAAAGTAGAGCCCGACCGATATATCGGCGGGCCGATATTATCGGCCGATATTGGGCATTTTCCAAACTATCGGTATCTGCATTTATCGGCAAATCCTTTATCGGTCGGGCTCTAGTGCAAAGACACCAAAAAGACCCTTGGGATGAGGGAGGGAAAGCTATCATCCCTCCAGTCTGAGCAGTGACCCATGGTTCCACACTCCCACCAGTGAGCTTACTTGACCCCTGCCACCAGATCCTTGGCGTCTCTCATTGTCCCCGAGCCGTCATCAAAATGGGAGCTGTTTCCCACGGTGATCTCGCCTCCCTTTTGGCCCAGGGCTGGGAAGCATCTCCGTGTGACTGTGTGTGTGTGTGTGTGTGTGTGCAGGAATAGAAATGGAAAAAAAAAACACTGAGCATTGAGGCAACAAGCACAACAAACATCATAAACATCTCCTCTTATTGTCCAGCATGTCACATTCTGAATACACAAAGGGTACCAGAGTGAACTAGGATGAGTGGGCCAGTAATGTGAGTAAGAGTTAGTGATGTGGGTTAGGGGTTATATGTAGAGGTTGGAGGGACAGACAGCGGACTTACAGGGCTTGCTAGGAGTCAACATGGCAGGACAGAGACCAGCTTTCAGGATCTCTGGGACAGTCTGAAACACACGGCCAAGGGCAAGACTACATTCTCAGACACTGGTTCAGATAATTACATAAAACATTGATTTAATTTCTTCAGACAGAAAGGGCAACATAGTTTGGGAAATTAACAATTTGCACTCGAGCATTTATCAGAGTCCATGAAATTCGATTATTTGAAAGCCATGACAAGGAAAGAGATTCCTGGCATTTTAATCACCATTTTGTCAGTCAACCCCTCCTGGCAGAAGTTCTTGTAATATTTGAAGTCTTCTTTGTTGACGTAAGCCTTGACGAGGGTCATAAACTTATCAGGGCACTTCTCCACACACATCTGGGGGGGGGGGGGGAACAGAAACAAGAAACAGTGTGTGAAGCAAGATCAGTCCACTACAGCCACAGACTGTGGCTCTGCATTTACCACAAATATTGGGAATAACAACGGAGGAGTTGTGTAATATGATGGTAAGAAAATGGGTGTGGTGTGGGTGTGTGGACCTACTTGCGTGGTAGGACACTGGAACTCCAGCAGCACCAAGGGACTGGCGCACTTCATGATGTTGAAGTAGAACAAAAAGGGCTTCTGACTGCAGAAATAACACACACACACACACACAAAACACACATCTCGGTCAGCACAAACACACACAGGATGAGGGTAGCACCCACAAATACAAGCGCACGCACGCAAGTTTCAGTTTGCGGAGAAGCCCCAAAGAAATGCGGTGAATAAACAGCCCGGAGACAACAAGGAGTCAACAGCCGGGGGTGATGCTTCCACAGGCTGCTCAGTGTCCTGGGATAACTTACTCCAGAGGGGTGCCGACCTGCCCGCAGAACTGCCCTCTGCTGTCCGTGGGGTAGATCACCTTCCTGGGGTCGCCCTGAGACCAGGCTGGGGGCAGGAGAGGAGACACGGGGGGTCATTACCACCCAGAGAGACGGCTGGATGTTTGACTTAAAACAAGAGAGGAACCTCCACTACTATAGTTAGTCCAGGTTCCTAAACACATACCGTAGGGATTTACATTCAAACTGTTAGGTTTATCCACTTAACACATGCATTTATCCAAAGAAATGTGCACATACTAAGTGCAGCAAATTATCAAGGACTAATACTTGCACAGAATTACAGTGGTTATTGCCAAGACAGAAAGAGGAAATGACATCACATCTCCCATACAGCATCACAATTAGGTCCATTTTCTCAGGTCCCAGGAGATCTTAGGGGTGGGCTAAGGTCCTTACCAAGTATACCCACAGCAACATAGCCCAGTATGGCGATGATGAAGAGGACGCAGCATATGATGTCAGTGCAGCCTCTGGAGAGAGGAGGACAGATCAGTAATGCTTCGGTTAAGGCAGCGGGGCTGTAAGGGCTGACATCATTAAAAAGGCCGACATCATTAAAAAGGAACATTCCATTTTCTCACCTGTTATAGATGGGGCCCTTAAAAGTGGGGTCATATTTTCTTGGTTCACCTGCACACACAAAACAGTCGTGTCGTGAGAACTACTCCTCTGAAACAGCTTAAAAAACATGTCTAGGAGACGGGTCTTGTGAATGAGATTGTAACCCGTGCATTCTACTCCCGATACTACATCACCCTCCTCGATGTGTAACAATGGCTGCCAAATAACTTTTCCTCTCAAGTACTCTAGAGCAGGATTGAATGAGCATGACAAAAACTTAGACGTGAGTTAGATCTGATTCATGGGAATCATAAATACTTCAAATATGCTATCCTTCCCTTTACCCCACTCCCCCTCCCCTCCCCCATGCAGTCAGATCATTCGTCGCTCTAGGGTAACACAGACACACCCCGGCAACCAGAGAGATTCCTCCCTGGTGACTAAGCACCCACTGTGCGGCATGTAATCCTGCAGTACCACCCTGCAACCACTTGAGGTCAGCAACACCAGTATACGGCTAAAGCTTCTATTGACCTCTCCCTCCACACAATATAATCCTCAGACGGCGAGACGACAAGTCCAGAGACCAAAACAACTAAACCAGAGACTGGCTGATAGTACAATATAAAAACATGCCCAATCTACAACTGTGGTTGTTAACCGAGGAGAGGCCCCATCTCTCAGTGCTAGAAGTCCAGAGTCTGAGAAATCTGCTTCTCTGGGTTCAGCCGTCACCAGCTGAAACCTACAGTCATCCTGTTGCAGTATGACACCTGGACACCCGAGGCCTTTTCCATAAAGCGAGTTTAGGGGGAAAAATCCAGGTTTATGTCAGGTAAAGTAACTGACATAAGCCTGGTTTATTCAGTAAACTCCCTTTATGGAACAGGCCATCGTTCGTGTATCAACTATCAACAAACACTGAGACCGAGGATTCGCATTATCATTATACGGCAGGAATAGCACAAGCCAAAATCAATTATCTACCCGGAGTCTAGAGCAGAAGGTTAAGCTGCATCACAAACTTAATTTAGACCACAAAAGAACAAGAATGGTATCATGGTGATCACTGATGATACTTGACCGTATCTAACACACACACACGTCTGTGAGAAGATGCCACAGTCCCAGGCCTCCAGACTCTGAATATCGATGCATGATGTTCTGCGCGGCGTCATGGCCCATTAATAATGCACACGGCCGACGTTAATGCAGCCGCTAATGCAGCCATGCATTTCCTGGACCTGAGCTCAGACAAACATAACTCCACTGGGCAAGCTCAGCAACTCAGCGCCACTCAGGCCGGGAGATGCTGGGAGAGAGGATGTGTGGCTGAAAGGGAGGATAGTCTGAGGTGCTCAGAGTGAGTTAACCCTTGTGCTGCCTTCGGGTCACATGACCCAAAGGTTCATAACGAACCATCGTTGTGATGTGGGGGGTCTGAGACAGCCCGACGGTTAAAAGAAAATGCTTCACTTTGTTTTTGTATGAGGTAAATTTGTCGCAATACGATGGTGGGTCACAATTACTGATGGGTCAGAATGACCCGAAGATAACACAAGGGTTAAGAAGATCAAGCCATGTTAGATGTTACATGTAAAGGCTGGCCTAGCCCCATAGCTACCACAGAGCACAGTAAACAAGGGTACCAGGCACCTTTTAACTGGGTTTAATCAATGTGTACACACACAGACAGAGAGACACACACAGCCTTATTTGATTAAGGAAAGAGAAAACACTGATAAAAAAATAGAAAAGCTGCAGTGTACTTCAGTCCACCTGTACAATCAGCTTTGCCAAACAGCAATCCGCCCACACCCGTTCCCAGGTTGGCCAGCGATGCTGACACAATGATACTGACGCTCCCGTTTCACCTCCGAGCTGCATTCTACACCCAACAAGTTACTCCAACACCTTCAACAAGCGAGTGACAGTTTATCTTGTTCAGGAGTGGGATACCCGCCAACAACCCAGTCAATGAGTGTTGTCAAGAGACACACAACACCAACCATTAGGTACTAGATACATTACCGTTTGTACACAAGGTAGATACTTTGGCCTTGGCAAAACAACATGCATCACCGAAGAGTTTAGAAGTTACTGTACCATTTTTTCCGTAAAAGTTTTCTTCTGGCATCTTGAATTCCTTTCAGGGGTTGATCTTTGAACTGACTTTCCCTCTCCTTCCTCCTCTTCTTCAGGCTTATGTTTTTAATATCGCACTTCCCTTCCTTTCCAGACAACCATGTACAAAAGCATGAACGATTCGAAACGCGCCTGAGGAGAGAGCGGGAGGGAGCTCGAGAAACTTGTCTAACCAGTCCTGAGCAGCTCTGCACAGGGGTTCCGCGCTATCCTCTTCCCCCAACAGCTGCACGTCTCAAACCTCGGCTTCACCTGTTCACATTTCTCTCTTCCCGTTTCACTGGACAGAGAGCTCTTTTGTCTATTCCGGCTTCTGTCTTTGTACCCTGTTCTCTTTCTCAGTTTCCCTGCCCTCTTTAGAGAGTCAGGCACGTAGGGCCAGCAGGTAGCACACCTACAGAGAGGGGAGGGGTGGGAAACGCCACTGAAGGGTGGAGACACAATGGCTTGTTTTTGTACACTAGCTCGCCCCTCCCCCTCTGAGGAAAACGAGAGCGAAAGAGAGAAACTTTACCTTCAGATTTCCAAGCAGGATCGGCGCAAGCACGAACTCTAGCATAGAACTATTTCCCATCTAAATCCATGCAAGCAAGTGAACGAGTGCTTCAGGGTGAGTTGAACTGACGACAAGGGAATTTGCAAGAGAAGGTGGTGGTTGATGAGATGCAGGTGTGCTGGTAATTAAGTCAGTCGCACAAGCTGAGCACACAACGTCAAACTACCTGATCAACCTCACCCAGCCAACACTCTATTTTGACTTGCAAATCTAACTGAGATCATCTCACCTAATAAGTACTACCTGATGTATCCCAACAATCATTGTCAAAGTAGGTTGGTATAAAGTTCTTGTTTTATCCATTCAAATGACAATTGCACTTTTCATGTTTAGAAAAGTGCAATTTTTTATTTTTAAAGTTTATAATAGTCAGGTAAGATTTTACAAAGCCATGTGTGCATGTTCCCCAGTCTCAGCTATGTATTCTCCCCCTGATGGTCATGCTACAACACTGCAGCTGGTTCCACCGAGCCTGCCTAGCACTGTCAACTGCTAATCCAAACCACATCCTGTTTAGAGCTCTAACTTCTGGTGGTGCATACTGGAAGGAAATTCCACATTGTGGGGTGCTTTCTACCAGTCTGAATCAGCAGTCAAATATTGAATGTGTTGGTTTCCAGTGCATGTAAGGAGAGGATATTGTGTGGACATTGAGAGACGAGTAAGTCTGTTTTGAGACAGTACATAGTAAACACTTCTGGTACAGTGCTTAAAAAAGTTCATCTGGAATGAATCTGAAAAACGTTCCATGCTGTTCTGTTTCATTATGGCTCTCGTGTTATAGCTCTGAGTTCGCCTTGGGCTAGGCCAACTTTCCACCCACTCACAAGAAAAGAGAACTTCTTCTTGTGAATTTTAACACAACGCTAGACCTCTACTTCTGGTGAATCTCTGAAATGATTTAAGCTAATTCTATTTCTTGGTTTCTGCCCTGTCATGTTGCTAATGACCTAGAAGGTTGGCTACTTCCACTGAAATTTTCCACTGATATTTGCTGCATCCCTAAGAATAGTCAATGGCTAGGTCGTGATTAACAACAATGCTACAACATCTCCAGAATCTGTCTCAGGAAGACAGTTCCTTAGACAACGTCTCATTTTTTTAGGACTTCCCAGATCTGTGGTAGGGTTGCCTTGGTGTATTTTTGTCTCCATTTATTTTTCACGGTAATTTCCTGCGGGGAGATTCCAGCCATTCTTATCCCTCTCCACTCCTCCTCCCCTCATCTTTTCTCTGACTCACACCCTCTCCCAGTTATCCACTCCTCTTCTTCTCTGCTCTGACCCATCCTCTCTTACTCACTCACTCCCTTCACTACGCTACGCTACACCGACACAGTCCTTGCTGCTCCGATGGCAGCAGCTTTCTCCTTCTCCTCTCAGCCTCTCCTTCGTGTCTCGTTCTGTCTCTCATTACAGACAGCTGATGTGGTGGTGAGAAGTGCTTACTGTGAACATCATTCTGCTGATGATCAACAGCGGGGCCGCTGTAGTGACACTGCGGTTTCAGTTTGACAAAACCAGAAAAGGAGGTTTCTAGACCAGTGGTTCTCAACCCTGGTCCTCAAGTACCCCCTGTCCTGCATGTTTGAGATGTTTCCCTGCTCCAACACACCTGATTCTAATGAATGGTCATTACCAGGCTTCAACAGAGCTTGATAACGACCCATTCATTTGAAACAGGTGTGTTGGAGCAGGGAAACATCTAAAACATGCAGGACAGCGGCTCTCGAGGACCAGGGTTGCCCTGGTCTATGGGATGTGTGTCTTGTATCGTCTTCAGACCTCTTTGCATCTAATGTCTTCACAGTTGGACTCGATGATAATGACAGGTACAGTTCCGACCATATATACAGTACAAACAACAGGAGTGTACTGATGACAGCTTGCTGTCAAAACAAGGTCTCTAGATGAGGAGTGGACATTTTGAGAAGTCTGTGAAATCACCACTTGGTTGTGAACTTTTGAAACAGATAAAACTTTAATTAAATTCAGAGACAGTTGCTCTTTGTGTCTGGCGCCAGTTTACCTCTTCAGAATAAGCAAGAAAAATAGAGCACAGCTTTAGCAGCATTGTAAGTACCAACTCATAAACAATGGAGAAAACCTAATTACATTCACTGAAATGCAGAAGGAATGTCAACAACAACAAAAATCCATGAGACTACACACAGAATCTGACTCTACAAACAATCTAGCCAATCGTTGGCAACTCTGGCAAGTGCCCTGTCTAACCACTGATTGTATATGTATATGTTTATATGTATATATTTTGCATATTCTAATTCCGTCTGTATGGTGTATGCACTGGCCTTCTCCCTCTGTGTCATCAGGACTGACAGAAACTCATGAGAATCCCAGCCCAGGTCAACAGCTACTGTATGGAGACCAGTCAGGAAAGGGAAGGTCAGGTGGGGCCGACTGGCACAGTACACAAATAGACTGAGCCTTCCTCAAGGTTCCTGTGAGGGTGGTCCCATAACACAACCCAACTATTAAAAGGGCTGGCCCTGACAGCCTATTCTTTTCTCCACCTTCTTTCTGACCCGAACGGCGTCCAAGTCTTCACTGCCTTCTGTCTGTCTGTAGAGACTGAAGCGTGTCAGGGTGGGAACATAGCAATTGCTATGATACAAAACAGTCGAACTGGGAACCTAAATTATAAATGTCCCTGACAAGCTCAAAAAACGACAACATAGCAAACTGACAGGCTCTTGAAGTGAAGATCTGAGTGACTCAGAATCAGGTTACAAAACCACTCTCCTATTTATGTCTTATAATTATACATCATCTAAGACTGCTTATGGCTGCAGGCAGGCTGTGATCCAGCCTGGGCCCCTCTTATTGAGGCTTCCTGGTCTGGCCTGAAATTACTCCATGATGTGAGAGAGAACTTGGCCTAGCCTAGCTGCTAGCTATGTTTGGAGGACTACACCCACCAATACTGCATAGGAGGCTCTACAGTACCAGGAAAACCTTAATTACAACCTGAAAAACATTGGGTTGTGGAGGGGGAGATCTATGCCTATACTCTCCAGGATGTATCCTCGGTTGTTTGGTAAAAAAAAAAAGAACAAAGATCCTGTGCGGATGTTGAATATCCTTGAGTATTGTCTTGTGTGTCTTGGGGGGGATTTTGGCCCTTCTGCTAAATGCTTTGTTTCTGACCCTCTTATGTAGTCCAGGCAGTTGAAAAAAACAACAACAATGAGCTGCCAGAGAAAAAAACCGGACCCTGTGTCATTCTAGCTGTTGATGACCTCATAATAACCTGCCAATGCTATATATTATTCATTTACCGATGGGGTATGTTTTCTGCTGTTCAAGTAGCATTACTTCCCTTTGTTCATTACCTAATGAGACATAACAGGAATTGAGTAATTTTATGGGCAATATTTTGTGTCTCGTTGAATAGTCAGTCGTGTCTCTCTATTCTTGCTGTTGTGGGAGAGTGTGAGAATGAGTGTGTGTGTGTGTGTGAGAGAGAGAGAGAAATCATAGGAGTTTATAAGATCAATTAGTGATCATGGGATACACAGAGAGAGGATAAGGGTGTGTTCACCAAGCAGGATGGAAACATTAAAGCACATTATGGCTGGAGAGGGGGACGTGAAACTAACAAGTCAGCCATCAAGCTAACCTTTCTCTTCCTAACAGTGCTGTACAATCATCAAAATCCCTATCAAATAGCAGATGGTATCTGCACATGTATGCCAAGGTATAACATCTGAGAATAGCACATTGTTTAGCCTATTTTTCCATCCTTTGCATAAGACCACCATACAACTGGGTGTGTCACCACAAGAAGCTTGTTTACAGGGTATGTTTAAATCACAATTACAACTGCTGAAAAAGATGCCCAGAGCCAAATATTTAAAGCATCTCAAGCACAACTTTCAGTTCAGACATTTCTAATATAGAAGGTATTTTTTAATTATCCCTTCTATACTTAGCTGGGAGATACACGTTGTGTCTGCATACAGCTGGTAGATACCAAGCTTACCATGCCATTCTGAGGAATGTAACAGCAACAAGACATGAAAACCCTATGTTGGGACAGGACAACCCAGGCAATAAAGTATTGAGTTACTCAAATACTGAGTTATTGCAAATATCAGAGCATTGAAACCTCCAGAATAGATAACAGATATATCATAACTCATAATTTGCCTTTTGTCTCATATCATGAAAACATTAAATGAATAAGAGCATGTGAGAATATATGCAACTGAGAAACCATGAAACACAGTCAAATTTGCGTATTAATAACAATGACGTGAGAGGCTGTGTGTAATACAAAAGCTTGTCTGGATATAAACGACACATTTGATTGAGTGAGCATGGACTTGACTGACAAATCAGGACAGATGCACGTCTACATGGTCTGCTGTGTTGCTCGATGACACTCGAAAACTTACCATATTTCGGTTTCTCTTGTAGTTCCATTATGAAATGGTGTAAAGACTTGTAAAGGAAATCCTAAAAGCTACGCACCATAGTTCCCAATCTTGATGGAAATGGTTGACGTGAACATGAACGTGGGTCAATGTTACTAGTCTGCCGAAGTCTACTGACAATCTGTACTCACTTCATAACATTTACTTTGACATTCCTTACTGGAGAGAATTGACCAATGAACGCTGGCAAAGTTTTGATCGACAAACAAACAAACCATTCCCTGGACGTACAGTAGGCGGGAACTAGTGCATGCACCGCTATTCCAACGGAGCGTTATTATCTATTTATTACAGTCAGTCCCCACCTAGCTCCACACTGTCAGATGCATGAGTCATAAAAGTTATATCTTATTACCTTCAGATGAGCTAAAGACGATAGTTATCTTCAAAGTAAAATATTAATGTATGGATCACTATTGGTTGATTATTCTTTCACAAAATAAATATCAGGACGTGAATAAGTAACTTTATCAAGATTATTTAACACCACCTAAATACTGTAATGAATATCACCTGTTCATTTATAATTTAGCCGAACAGCTGGTCAATGCCATATGTCTGTGTGTGTTGTGTAAGTGAGTGACTGAAGTCCTCCTAAAATCTAAAAAGACCAATCAGGTTTTTAGTATTTCATTTAAAACTTACAGTAGATAGCCAAACAAATAGCCTAAATAATAAAAGACACTTTGACACCCCTCCACCCTCCCACCCCACCCCCACCCATCAAGGGGCATTTATATGATGTAGACTATTTAATTCCTTAACTCCTTTCTGTTCTACAGTTCTTAAACTATATGTCTGCATGGTGACTGATCAGATGTGGTTGTATCCTCCCCTCCAGATTTAGTCAACTTGTTGTTGAATGCTGCACTCTGCTGGTAAATACAGGCCCAGATACAGTACAATTCCTTCTTAAAATAGTCATCTGTAAATGTTTTCTTTGAAATGTATTCATGTTCTAATAGTATAGGCCTACACATTGATAAAACACTTTGATAGTTGAAATGAACTCATATGGGTTTTACTTCGTATGGTGTCAATTTATGGCTGATCATTTCATAAGTAGTTCACCAATCTTGGCTGATTGGACATCATGAATGACAAGCTATCAAAAAAGTAAAACATTCAATGCTTTAATCACTGATTTTTTTTTAATACCAATGCTTGGGGCAAAGGGCTGGGGGACTGTTTATTCTGGGAAAAGAAATTATCCCATGGCCACGCCCTGTCGATATACGCCCCGAAAATAAACCAATCCGGTTCTTTCCTCTTCGGACGTGTCTACGGTAGGGACTACGGAGAGACCTCAGAAAGTAGACATTTTTAGTGATGATGACAGTAGTACATTCAGGGTAACGTATGTATTTAGGCAACATATTTCATCAGGTGTGTGTAGCTTCTTATATCAAAATGATTTGAGTATTGTGTAAGTCATGTTCAGTTAAAATGTTGATGAAATTAGAATTTTTCCCTAAACTGAAGTAAGATAAGACACACTCAACATGGCGACACATCATAACCACTAAGAGCTATTGACGTTTGTCTTTTTAGCTATCTTAGCTTGCTACCTGTCTGAAGGGAAAGTCAGGTCACGGATTGCTACATTGTAAAGTAACAACAGGTCAGTATGTTTATTATCATAAGTGCGCTTGCTGTTATTAACTACCCTAGCTAGGAATTGAATGTTTTACTGCCTGTTATCTGTAATGCTAGTGGCAGTGGTGACAGCTTCTAAATAAATAGCCTATTCATGACTTTAGTACTATCTATTTAACTAGCAAGCATATCAGAGTTAGCTTGAACAAGCTAGCTAGCTAGTAACTCCGTCCTATAGGTAACTAGCTTGCTAGGTCTTTTGTTATTTCTCAGCATTCGAAGTTCTCAACATTTATTTGAACTAATGTATTTAGACTCTAGACTAGACTACGCAACTCGCCACGACTCAAGTGTGTGTCGTTGTGTGTGTTTCCTCTGTGATAGTGTGTAGGGTGTGTGTATGTGGTTGGGAAATAACCCACCAACTATAACTTGGTGAATCTATTTACCTGTAAACAAAGTAGACAAAAGGTAGACTATTCGCCTAGTCATCGTCAACGTTGTGAAGTTAGATTGCTTTGCTAATTGCATGTTACATAATTACAATGATGTGCCTTACCTCCGAAAGGTGCACTGACCATGGCATTGAGAGGCGCTGTGTGCCGTCTGCTCGGCAACTCACAGAGATGTGCCATTATCACATCTTCCAGAGCGCAGGGAACCGCCGCACCTGCACAGTGGGGTATGAGGAAGACAGATAGCCCATAATAACTCGCTTGCCGTTGGCAACTCTTTTATCCAAGTAAGCATTGTATGTGTCATCACAACCTTGTTCCCACAGAGGCCGAGAAGTCAAGTGAGAAGAAACCAAAAGCACGTACGTTGACAAATCTACCACCTTGAATCACAGTCTCCCACCGTACTTCACCGTGTCACTTTGAATCACTTTAACCTGAATTTCAACACACACGTGCTTTCAGTTATGGTTTAAATGCCGTCTAATCATGCTGTGACCCCCCCCCCCCCCCCCCCTCCGCCCAGCCAAGGTAAAGTTTAACTGGCAGGATGGCCTGGAGCTGGAGGGTCAGCTGACTGAAGAGGAGATCATGATCAGGGACTCTTTCCGTACCTACTGCCAAGACAAACTCATGCCCCGCGTCCTCATGGCCAACAGACATGAAGGTGCGACAGAAACCCTTACGCTGGAATCTGCAGGGCTTCTTACACACTTTCCCTCACACACTCAGGCCTTCGTCCCAGTATGCTCACACTCACGTCACCCGAGTACTAGGTTAAACTCACTGAAGAAGACGACATCAGACCAAACGCATGAAACAAACCGAATGCCAGATTTCTTCTACTCCTCAAAGTTGCACTTCTGCCTTTGTTATAGAATGTACAAGGTTGCTGTATTTCCAACCGACGTAAATAACTGTTTTCTCGCCCTCAGTGTTCCATCGTGAGATAGTGTCAGAGATGGGAGAACTAGGTGTACTCGGCCCCACTATTAAAGGTAAGACAGCAACAACCTTTTTTTTCAGGCTCTGTGTTTATTTAATCTGCTAGCTAGACTTTTTGTACGTCAAGAACAAATGGATCAATGCCACAGTCTGGTTTTCACGACTAAGCCAACCACAATATCCTGACTGGCATGCTTGCTGTTGGACATCCCACCATTCACAGCTAAGAAGTAGAAACTGAGAGGGATTAGGTTTTTCTGTGGAGTGGACTTTGGTCATTCACCTCACGGGTGATGGAGCGACCAGGATATTTGTTTTAAGTAGCCCCCGCTTGCTGTTTGCATCATCCCAGAAAACACTAGAACACAGCGATGAATTGACCGCTTGAAATGTGGACGATCTCATTCATGGACCTGTCCCCCTCTCCGTCCTCTCTCCCCTGCCTGACGTCCAGGGTATGGCTGTGCCGGGACCAGCTACGTGGCCTACGGGCTGATCGCCAGGGAGGTGGAGAGGGTGGACAGCGGCTACCGGTCGGTGATGAGCGTCCAGTCCTCCCTGGTCATGCACCCCATCTACGCCTACGGGACAGAGGAGCAGAAGGAGAAGTACCTCCCCAGGCTCGGTGAGGACAGGGGGGGGGGGGGGGGGGGTCGCATCTTCCTGGAGGACACCGTTTCACCTTATTACCTTTTCAAATCATTTCGAGTTTTCATGTATCCGATTCGAAGGAGATTTAGACCTCAATAAGGGATTCTCGACAGACTTATTCTATCCCATACATTAGTTTTTGACGAAACGAGGTGCAGTCAAATGCCTCATGGTTTAATGTGGTCTCTGATACGACCCCCCCCCCCCCCCCCCCCCCCTAGCGCGCGGAGAGATCCTGGGCTGTTTCGGCCTCACGGAACCCAATCACGGCAGCGACCCCTCAGGCATGGAAACCAAGGCCAAGTACAACCCGTCCAGCCGCACGTTCACCGTCTCGGGCTCCAAAACCTGGTGAGTCACGACGGGGGGGCTTGAAATAGCTATCTCTCAGCACTTGAGGTAGACATGCAATCCTTTATAACGGCGTATTTCAGCTTACTCTGTAATCACATTGCAACAGTATACAATGTATAGACGCATGTTTTGAATGTACTTTTCCCCTGACTATATTTAGTCAAGGTCGAGTCTATACCTAGAAGCTTTGGGGTTGTAAACATGCCACTTCCTACATCCTGTTCGTCCACAAGGTGGAGCTGTTTAAGTGCATTCTAATATGAGGCATATTGGATTGCACTCCCATGCAGGGTGCTCAGATTTCGCTTTGCCTATGATGCTTAGCAGCAAAGAACTGAATTTCAGCAGCTACCAAGCATTAAGGGGAGTATACACTGAGAACTGAACTTTGTGTCTGTGCCTACTTCAGGTTCTCTGGCAGAGACAGATGTTATGTAAGCTGTTTGATACCCAATAGATCTTAATTAGTAACCAATCCGAGCCTGTGGTTGAGAGATCCGGGGCGAAATGTAATTATGTCATGATTCTACACTGCTACTTAAGCACGTTCAAGAACCCTCAACTGTCCATATTCGTCCACATTCTAACCATAAGATATATAACCACGTCTACAGGACGGCTTCTCAACACGGTGCCCTGATAGGCCCCCTCCCTTCCTCTACGTACTGTCGTGACGCCGTTTCCTGTCCCCTCTCTCGCCCCCCTCAGGATCACCAACTCCCCCGAGGCCGACATCGCGGTGGTCTGGGCCAAGTGCGAGGACGGGAAGGTGCGCGGCTTCATCCTGGAGCGCGGCATGAAGGGCTTCTCCACGCCCAAGATCGAGGGCAAGTTCTCCCTGCGGGCGTCCGCCACGGGCATGATCGTCATGGATGACGTGGAGGTCCCCGAGGAGAACCTGCTGCCTAAAGTCTCCGGCCTGGCGGTGAGGGGGGAGGGGAACGCAAGCTCTACAGATGATGTAGACTGTGTGTGTGTTGTGGTTCTCCTGCTCCTCTGGCTGGCAGTGTCTCACGTCTGTGCTCTCTTCTCGGGGTTCCAGGGTCCCTTCGGTTGCCTGAACAACGCCCGCTACGGTATCGCCTGGGGAGCGCTGGGGGCGGCAGAGTTCTGCTTCCACGCCGCGCGCCAGTACACACTGGACAGGTGGGAGGACAGCTCGTAGACCTGTTTAGGAACAATTTCCAAAACAGCATGTTTTGTACACAGGAACTCCATACAGTGTTATGTTTATTATAATAATAGTAATAATGAATGAAACTCAGCCTGTCTGCTGTACACCACCTCATAGCTCACAGCTGTCTTGTCTGGTCTCTCTCTCACACACTCACCTTTTCTCTCTCTCACTCTCTCTGTCTGTCTCTCTCTCAGGATCCAGTTTGGGGTGCCTCTGGCCAGGAACCAGCTGATGCAGAAGAAGATGGCCGACATGCTGACTGAGATCACCATCGGCCTGCAGGCCTGCCTGCAACTGGGCAGGCTCATCGACGACAAGAAGTACGTAGGGGCTGGACACAGCGAACCCTGACAGATGGTGTTTGTAGATGTCAAAAACGACCTCTTAAGAAGACCAAACTCAGATGAAACCACATATATATCAACCATCAAATTAATCACATAACATGGGGAGATAGCAGGCATTTTAGAGAACACCCCTGGGGGCCTGGAAACAAAGAATACTTGACGGATCAGATGACTCTTAGGTACGGCGTGTAGAAAAGGGGGTAACGTGTGTTGCGGGTTCCTCCCCTGTCAGAGCGGCCCCAGAGATGATCTCCATGCTGAAGAGGAACAGCTGTGGCAAGTCCCTGGACATCGCCCGGCAGGCCAGAGACATGCTGGGGGGCAACGGCATCTCCGACGAGTACCACATCATCCGCCACGTCATGAACCTGGAGGCCGTCAACACCTACGAAGGTGAGGAGGGTGGATGAGAGTGGAGAGGAGCGGGGATGGGTCAGTGCACATTCTCTCCAGCAGGGGCCAGTAAGGGAGCATTAGGCATGGGAGGAAATTATTGCTTTTGCCACAATTAAGACCCGCAGAGAGATCTTTAAGACATTCCCTGCAGAAGACACGATCTGTCAGCAACAGTTTCCGATGTAAAAATCCGCTAGTCCATCAGTGAGCAGAAAGTGTATTTTCTTCGCTCACTTAGTTTGGTGGATATTCCCAGATTATTCATATTCCCAGATTATTCATATTCCCAGATTATTCATGGCTGCCACCCTCCATTCCAAGTGTGTGCTTATTGTTTCTGGTCCTCCACAGGTACCCATGACATCCATGCCCTGATTCTGGGCAGAGCGATCACTGGACTCCAGTCCTTCACTGTGGGGAAGTAGACTGCCAGCAGCTGTTAGGACCTCTACAGACAACAACTAATATAAACCACCCTTCAAACTGCTTCTGAACAATGCTTAAGTAGCTGGCATGTTACTGAAATGGACTGTCAGCTATGTATACCATAATGCCAAGGTTTTCTCTCTCCTAAGTTTGTAGATAAATCGTTATTTTGAGGGAATAACCAGGTATAGGTTTTAAGAGAAGTTTATCACTGAACCTTTGGCCTGTTGTGAACTGTAATTATTTTAGGCAGATTTTCAATTCCTACTAAAGCTATTTTTCTACTCTCAGTCTCAAAGTCCTGACTTTCTGAACATAAGTTAGAAAGTTTCATTCTAACCAATGTCAATTAAAAGGGATAAAGTGTTACTTTAGTCAAAGGATTTAAAATGTTTTCGGGGGGGGGAAACGGTTTAGATTGAGGTACAGATGTGAACTTGGGACTGAGTCTTCAGATCTGTTTTGTGAGTACCAAAGTTCAAACTCACAACCTCTCTCATCATTTCTCATGGTTAAATTTCACTTGAGCCTTTTGAGGAAATGTTTTCTGAGGGTTAAGATGTAATCTGTTGGCACTTTATGAGCTCATTAACCAGATGTGGACGTCATGCATGGTTTGAATAAAGCTTTTCTGAGCTTAACTTAAATGTTTTTGGGTTTGTTTCAATTACGTTGTTTTGTTGGGCTCATCAGGTGCCTGGAGTCTAAACCTTCAAACAGTCCATTTAATTCAGCATGATTTACTACACATTTTTTATTCTGATGTTTATCGTCTGTCATACTTAGCCATGGGAGTTATGTATTTTCAATCAACGCGATTGGGCATGAAGACAACTGGTTCAATGTCTAAACAGCACCACAGTTTAGGTTTTGGACCTGATTTTATGTATTGTGACGTGGTTTACAGTGGAGAGGAACACTAGTTGTATCCCTTCACATGCCAAGGATATGTTCTGTCTGCCAGGATATACCTGGATTGAATCTCACAATGACAATGGTAAGGATTAATAGCATCCCTTTTGTTAAAGTTGGGTGTTTTTCAGGAGAGAATTATTGGGAGAGAATAAATATCTCCATTTTATTCAAATTGTTTATTACATTTGACAGTTACACCACATTGACTGTCACACACAAGGCAGAAGCCCAAGGTCAACCATGCAAGACTGCCAGTTACAGTATACACACCTGAACGACTTAGACATTGAACCTATCAATAGCACAGTCAACCTCTGCTGAAGGCCCATGTTGATGGCTGTCAGGGTGTGGCCCCGGGTGTCTGCTGAAGGCCCATGTTGATGGCTGTCAGGGTGTGGCCCCGGGTGTCTGCTGAAGGCCCATGTTGATAGGCTGTCAGGGTGTGGCCCCGGGTGTCTGCTGAAGGCCCATGTTGATGGCTGTCAGGGTGTGGCCCCGGGTGTCTGCTGAAGGCCCATGTTGATGGCTGTCAGGGTGTGGCCCCGGGTGTCTGCTGAAGGCCCATGTTGATGGCTGTCAGGGTGTGGCCCCGGGTGTCTGCTGAAGGCCCATGTTGATGGCTGTCAGGGTGTGGCCCCGGGTGTCTGCTGAAGGCCCATGTTGATGACTGTCAGGGTGTGGCCCCGGGTGTCTGCTGAAGGCCCATGTTGATGACTGTCAGGGTGTGGCCCCGGGTGTCTGCTGAAGGCCCATGTTGATGGACTGTCAGGGTGTGGCCCCGGGTGTCTGCTGAAGGCCCATGTTGATGGCTGTCAGGGTGTGGCTGGCTCCCTGGAGCTCTGTGCTGAGCTGGCTGCTCCTCGCCAGCACCTCGGACAGCTCCTTCAGACTGCCCTCCATCACACGGCCGTGCTCGTCGTAGCTCCTGGAACATCTGCTCCTTCACCTGCAGGCACACCTCACTCACCTGGACGCGCACACACACATGTGCACACACACACCAACGCATGTACACTGGTCAAATGCTCACATACACTGGCACACAAGTGGATCTATTTCAGACATCACTATATAACTTTACACACATACCGTACCATTTCACTTACTGGACCAATTATACATGCATCGTCACGGCTGCAGAACCGGTCTATAGTATCCAATATTTGCCCACCAAAGCAAATTCCTTGTTTGTGTACACTTGGCGAATCAACCTGATTCTGATACAAAAACTTGCTATCAAGTTGACGTTGACAGCCAGGACATTTGCCACATCATCACCTTGCTCATCAGCTTGTTCTCAAAGCTGGTCATGATCTCCTGGTCAGTGGCCCTGCTCTGGTTGATCCTCTCTACCAGATTCTGAGCTCTCCTTCCTATCTCCTCTATCCTAGAGTTGAGAGTAAAGGTCAGCTGGCTGGACTCCTCTCTGTCGCTGATGATTGACATGTTGGCACCAGAGTCCTCACTTGCAGCAAAAAAACGAGAAGATTCTTCAGTTAAGCTATTATGTAAAAGTCCATATGATACCATTCAAATGTAAAAAAGGTAAAACACTTGAAGGCAACTATCCTAACCATTAACAGCCTAATATGTCACGTCATGAAGCCTACCTTTGCTGTTCATGGCTTTCATCCGGGTCAAATGACAATGTATCATCACCTGAAAGGTCATGCTCAATGCCAGGTCTCGTTGAGGAAGTTGTCTTACGTTCCTATGGAAAAATACATAAGACGTTATTTAATCATATTTCAGGATCGACTACTCAGTTAACGTCAGCCTCATGGAATCACAGCATTTTTGGGCTATGACATACACTATAGGCCTACTGTACCTTTGCCGTGTAGGTAGATTTTGAAGTTGACTGACGGCCAGGACCCGACTCTCCAATATAGAACTGTTCCATGTTCTGGGGATAAGGTAAAAAACTTGTAATCCATTGCCTGATATTGTCGATGTTTCGGCTAACTTTACCTGTTAGTAGTGTACAGTAGGGCTAGTACAGCGAGATTATCTAGTACAGATAGCTAGGCTACTGCAGACATTACTGTACAGTAGCTAACGCTAGCTACAGTAGCTGAGTTGTAGATGCAACAGTAGTACTTTAGCTATTTAAACATTAACAGCAGTTAGCTATAGCGACTTCAGTTTGTAAATTTGAAATTTGACATCTGTAAAAAAAATAGCGTGTTGTTACCATCAACTGAGGACGAAATTCGCTTCTTGCAGAATGTTGTTAACTTCTTCCTAAAAACGACCTTGCCAACTTCAATGCACGCGAAAAGACAGCGAATGAGCGCACGCGAGGTTTAGGGAGGTTAAATTGGTGGATTTAATCAAAGAGGCGGGAGGAAGCAGGTGGGACATCAATTAACTAATTGGGAGTGGTGTTTTTTGCTACAAATAGACGTATCCAGTGACTTCTTAGTAATCACCGGTCGAAGAACATTTTCTGACCGATCATTTTCTTCTTTGCAGCTGACCAACACGGACCGTACCGTCTTGGAACCAAAAATGCTCTTCTTCGCTTTAGTGGTTGCGCTTTTGCAAACTGCGACCTCGCGCATGTTTAATGAATCGTAAGTACACTTTGCCTATTTCCATAACATTTGAAATGTGTAATTGTGTCCAGTATGAGATGAGCAATCTACACTTTAATTTGTTGTGCACACATCGCCTACTTGACAACTCAACATCCACCTGGTGGCTTGGTGTGTTAACACTCAATGCAGAGTCATGAAATCCATTAACTTGGGGACTCCTGCGGAGTCGAGACAAGCCAAGATGAGTTGCGTACTTTGGCAGTCAACTGATCCATGTCTTGTCCTCTGTAGCATCTACTTGGTGACGATGAGCTCCCAGGTGGTGGGTGGGAACATGGAGACCCTGTGTGTCCATGTTCACAAGCCCACGGAGCCACTTTCCCTCGTGGTGACCCTTCAGCTGGAGCAGGGACAGTTAGCCAGGCTGCTGGAGACCAGCGTCAGCAAGGGCTTTTATACCTGTCTCTCCTTTGAGGTATCCCCCCCCCTTCTGTCTGTCCCCCTCCCTCTTGCTCTATGGTTCACATGTAAAATG
This sequence comes from Thaleichthys pacificus, assembly GCA_023658055.1. Lineage (NCBI taxonomy): Eukaryota > Metazoa > Chordata > Actinopteri > Osmeriformes > Osmeridae > Thaleichthys > Thaleichthys pacificus. The sequence continues at coordinate 18,399,316 of CM042862.1, read as the reverse complement.
TCAAGTTGTGTAGGCCAGTAGAACCACTGGCTCCAACTACTGTAGATACGGCTAAGGAAAAACCTTTTTTATGAGCTAAGCCAAGTGCCCTCCATGCTTGACTAGATCTTCATTCATACAGGGCTGTATCTGGCTTTGGAGGAGTGAACTCCTTTTTGAACTCAATGCTGAGATCTGTGTTCCATGCCTTTTGCCTGCCAAGATGCCCATATCTAGATGTGATGTTTTTTAGGTACCCTCTGTGTTGCTTGAGACTGTGGCCACCCTCGGTGTCGCTCTGACTGGATATAAGGACTCGATGAGCAAGGAGACAAAGATTCTCATTACTCCCTCCAACTTCATCACCATCATCCAGACAGACAAGCCCATCTACAAACCTGGCCAGAAGGGTAGGTGGTATTCCTGTTGGAGACCCTTCTGATGTGCTTCTCTCCCCCTCTGCTCTGCTTGGCGTAGAATACAAAATTGAGTTGACTTGCGCATGGCTAGTCTGTGCCACGCTTGCAGGTCTACAAACAATCCAAGCCTACTGGCTGGATGGCATTGTTCCTGTATGACGTTTTCTGACCATTTTCCAGTTCAGTTCCGAGTCGTCTCTGTGACTTCCAGTTTTGGGATGTACAACCAGAAGGTGAGCTACCTCCTGAGACTGCTCCAAGTTTTTAATCCTTGCCTTCTCAGTAGCTCCATGATCATTCATTTAACTTTGCTTAACACTGTTTCTCTTTCCCCCAGTATCAAACTGTGGAGATTCAGGTAAGACTACTTGGGTATTTGAAGGACTAACCCCAGACATGCAAGCCATTTTCTGGAATGCCCCTCCCCTCTGACGCTAAACACACTTTCTGCATTTCTGATGGGTGCCCAGGATCCCAACTCCAACCGCATCGCTCAGTGGCTGGACCTTTCAACGGTCAGTGGCATGCTGGACCTCTCCCACCCCACCACAGCAGAGGCCCCTCTGGGTCCGATACATCATCACCGTCTGGAACGAGAAGGGCGAGCAGACCTCCACTGGCTTCAACCTCAAAGAATATGGTCAGAATGTGCCCTATGTGTTTTCAAGTCCTTGTCATGGTTGGTTCTGCTCTAACACTGTCTCAATTCCAGTTCTGCCCAAGTTCGAGGTCACGGTGTCTCTGCCCAGCGTCACCATCCTGGACACTGAGGTCACACTGAGGGTGTGCGGAAAGTAAGTTCTACAGAAGCCTTGGTCACGTGACTCCCTTAGACCAGTTTTGGCATTATGCTGAGTGTGTGCTGGTCCTCAGGTACACGTATGGGAAGCCTGTCCTGGGCTCGTTGAGGGCTGAGGTCTGCAGGAAAAACTATTATAATTGGCGTCTCCCAGAAGGAGGCTCCAGCATCTGCGAGAAGTATAACCTGGGTTTGACTGATCCAAACGGCTGTGCAACACAAGTGGTGGACGTGACTCTGTTCAGACTGGACCAATATGGGTATCAGGATGTCTTTGAGGTGCAGGCAGAACTAGAGGAGAGTGGGACAGGTAAGGGGAGGAGACTGGGTCAGTGATGTGGCAAAGGGAGATGCTGACAATGTTGGAGCCTATTCATGGTGCTCAAACCGATGTTTTCTTCCCTGACCTGGTCTGTCCTTCCACCAGGGCTTGTCATGAAGGGCAGTGGCAGTGCCGTGTTCACCAGCATTATCAGAGATGTCACGTTTGAGGGTGTCCCCTCATACTTCAAACCTGGCATCCTTTTCCAGGGCAAGGTGACCACTCGACCGTCAGCCGTAGTAGAACTATGCGGCACATTTATCAATTTCACATTTTTTAAATGGTCACTGCTCCAAGCTGTGTATAGTTCGATATGCGGTATTGGTTTCTAATGAAAAACTTTAAGCCGACAGCTTTGGTGTTGTGCTTCAGTCATCTGTGTCCTGTGATTTCCAGATAAAGGTGGTGGGCCCAGACCTCTCCCCCGCTGCTGACGAGTTGGTCTACCTGATCCTGAATGCAGATGGGAAGTCAGAGAACTGGACCCTGACCACAGACGGCAGTGGCATGGTCTCCTTCTCTCTGGTCACCACCACCTGGAATAATGGTGCATCTCTGGAGGTCTGCCTGCCACCCCCCCCCCCCCCCGCCCCAACCCAGGTGACCTTGTTTAGCACGTAACTTCCACCCCTGCTTTTCTTGTGCTGTCTTCAGGCTCGCTCCACGTTGGAAGTGTTGCCTTTTGGACCAACACGCATGCCAGTATACACCTCGGCCTACCGCTACATCACAGCCTTCTACTCCAAGAGCAGGAGCTCTGTATCTCTCCAGTATGCCAACCAGAGCTTATCCTGCGACACTGACGCCGTCCTACTCGCCTCCTACACTGTCAAGGGGCAGGAACTCGATAAGGGCCAGAAGACTCTGGATTTCTTTTATATGGTGAGATTCTAGATGAGACCGTTGTCTTAACATGGCACCAAAAAGGGAACGGTCTCAAGCTGAACTTAAGATGGCGTAGCATGCTTTAGTTAAGCAAGCAGAGCTAAGATGGGTTTATAGCCTGACCTGGATGTGGAGTGGTTGTTTGCTTAGGTTCCATTGACAAAGCATAAACTTGGTCTGGTATTTGTGTCCTGTAGGTGATGTCCAGAGGCAGTGTGGTGAGAAGTGGGCGTCTCCCCGTGTCTGTTGTGAAGAAGTCAGGTACAGTCTGAGTCTTGTTGTCACATTTACTGTAACTTTTCCTGTAGGTTGATCACACTGTCAACTGTCTCTAGAAAACCGAGGGACTTTGCGTGTGCCACTTGAGCGTGTTGATGAGCTTGCCCCAGTGGCCCAAGTGGTTGTGTACACAATCATGCCCAATGGAGTGATTGTGGCCGACAGCCTGGACTTCCCTGTCGAGCTCTGCCTCAAGAACAAGGTATGCTCGACTCCACCGCCTGGTAGTACCTAGTCATAGCTGTATGGTCCCCACTAGGGTTCAGAGTTTGACCAGTAAACTTTAGTTGTCAGATTGTACAGGATTCCACTTGGATGACTGATCAGACCCCACCCAGACAGTAAAATGCTTGAAGCCCTCGGAAAAGGAAGTGCGTAGTGGGGGGGGGGGGGGGGGCCTACGCAGATGTGGTCAGCACAGCCAGAATTGTACATTAAAAGAGGGCTTCCTAATCTCAACCCTAACAAACTTTCAATACATGTATATTTGATCTGTTCATATGTCATGTGTTCCTGTGTATTGGCTATGCTAAGTTTATGCTGTGTGTGTGCAGGTGTCTCTGCAGTTCACCTCGCTCCAGGCACTACCTGGAGGGACTGTGTCCCTGATGCTGAAGGCTCAGCCAGGCTCCCTTTGTTCCGTGAGGTCCATTGACCAGTCAGTCCTGCTGCTACAGCCTGGAGAGGAGCTCAGCATCCAATCAGTATGCTACCGCTCTTATCTGACCACATGCTCTGGAACCATCTTGACAAGTTCCTGCTTGTATACTGCTTGCGTTTTGATCGTTGCAGTGATCCTTTGTTTCTGTGTATGCAGATGTATAACCTACTACCGGTCTACAAGTTGTCAGGCTACAATTACAATATCGAAGACCATGAATCCAACCCATGCACACCCGAGGGACCCTTGAACCCTTTTCCCTTGCCAGTGGACGGGCGATTAGGCCACTTCTGGATTTTCAACAACAGGATCGATGTTTATAGAGTCTTCAGAGTAAGTGCTATCAAGGGATGGTATTTCTCATGTTTTCAAGCAAACATTTGATAACAATGTTGCAGTGACGGTACTATAATGGAAGGTGGAAGTGGCTCATTTTTTAACCCTGATTTTTGAAGTTCAATACAATTCTTTTGTCTTTTTTTTAGGATATAGGCATGAAGATCATGACCAACTCGGATGTGCAGATGCCTTTTGACTGTACATCCTACCCGTACCCTGGTATGTTCATGCCGAGTAACCATTTCAACCATGCACATCACATTTATACCTGGTTCGGGTTTCATAACAGTGAACCTTCAGCGTTCTATGAACAGAGATTCTCCCCAGACATGTTGGGACTGACCATGAACCCCAAAACATTCTCTCCCAGTGCTGAATGCTATGCAGAGAGAGCCGCATGTTGCACCCATAGTGTTAAATGCCCCCATCAGTGGTTCAGCTGACATCGTCCGGGAAGAGACACTGCGAACATACTTCCCAGAGACCTGGATCTGGGACCTGGTGCCTGTTGGGTAAACCACCTGCCGATATGAGCATTCAATAGACGTGTTGTAGTTTTGGCATTAAAGTACAGCGTCAATTACAATGCTCGGACCAACCTTGACTTGTGACATGTTGAACGTGTCGACTACTCCTGAGGTGCTGTTAGATTCTTCAGACTAACCCCGCATGTTCTCTCCCTCCAGAGACTCTGGTGCCATGACGGTTGAGAAGACCGTCCCTGACACCATTACCACATGGGCTTCTGGAGCTTTCTGCACGTCCCCTGGGGGTCTGGGTCTGGCGCCCAGTACGACCCTCACAGCCTTCCAGCCTTTCTTCGTCAGCCTCACCCTACCGTTCTCAGTCATCCGCGGCGAGGTGTTCGCCCTCCGGGCCACCGTCTTCAACTACCTCTCCACGTGCATCATGGTAAATGAGGAGCTCCTTGTCTTGCGGCAGCCTGAAGGAGGCGGGGCTCGACTAGACTGGTGTCACTAACAAACGACTGGTTCTGTTTTTGAGGATGAGGTGTCCTGAATGTCCTGTCTTTGCTCCTCAGGTCAAGGTGACCGTGTCACAATCGGACCAGTTCAGCATCACATCCTGTGTTGGCTGCCAGTACCAGCTCTGTCTGTGTGCCAATGAGAGCAGAACCTTCCAGTGGCTCATCACCCCCACCGCTCTAGGTGAGGAGGAGGGGGGAATATGAGCTTTGTAGGCACTCAATCATGCAAGACTTGACCCTTGATGGTGTTTCTGACTAGGGGAGGTGAGTGTGAAGGTGAGTGCAGAGGCCATAAAGACCATTGTTCGCTGTGGTAAGAGCCTGCCCACTGTTCCCAAGATGGGCCGCATTGACACGGTGGTCCAGACATTCTTGGTGGAGGTGAGTTGCTGCATCAATGTTGTAGGTTCAAGCCCCTATGAACTCAAGGACGTTAAGATTTAATGTCTTTACCTGTAGGCTGAGGGGATCCAAGAGACTGTCAGCTACAACGCTCTCCTCTGCCCTGCAGGTGAGCCTGCTACTAACACTGGTCTAATATCAACACTGGTGGCTTGCACATGTTGACGCTTTTAATGGGTAATGCTCTTGTCCTCTTGCTGTCTCCAGCGGGTCGAGTAGAGGAGACGATCTCTCTGCAGCTGCCAGCTGAGTTTGTGATTGGATCAGCCAAGGCCTCGCTCTCTGTCCTGGGTAAGAACCTCCAGTACTGTACACTCACCCTTCAGTACTGCTGCCACTTGGCAGTATCGGTCGCAGTTCTTTAATTGGCTCCAATAAAGGCATGGGGCCTCCTTCCAGGTGATCTGATGGGCAGAGCCTTGAGGAACGTGGGCAGCCTGCTGGCCATGCCCTCCGGTTGTGGAGAGCAGAACATGCTTCAGTTTGCCCCCAACGTCTACATCCTGGAGTACCTGCAGAGCACCTATCAACTGACCACTGAGATCAAGGACAAGGCCGTCATCTTCCTGCAGGGCGGTGAGTCAGAGGCACAAGCCGGTGGGAAGGCTTGAATGACTGGCTGTAAGTAGTGACGTGTTTTCACCTGTTGGGTTTGGATTCTCTTTTTATTCAGGTTATCAGAATGAGCTCAACTACAGACATACTGATGGATCGTACAGCGCCTTTGGCCAGAGTGATGAGTCTGGCAACACCTGGTGGGTCTGCTCGGTCAATACATGCCCAAGATGCTGTCTGAGCAAAATGAATCCCATTTCTCAACTGGCTGTACCACATGTTTGGCTGGCTGCGGCCGTTTGTTTGTGGCCACAGGTTGACCACCTTCGTAATGAAGTCTTTCGGAGGGGCGCACCCTTTCGTTTTTATCGACCCCGTCCACATCACCATGGCGAAGTCCTGGTTGGCTAGTCTGCAGCAGCCTAATGGCTGCATCACCTCTGTGGGGAAGCTCTTCCACAATGACATGCAGGTAAAGGCAGAAGGAGCAGGTTGACTATTCACTACCTTGCCCTGAGTTGTGCAGTGTGACTGTCATGACCTGACAAAGCTTTAAGCCTTCCAGATCAGTGTCATCTAGGGACACCTGTTGGCTAACTGTTTCCGTTTGTCTTATGACTTTCAGGGAGGCGTGAGTGACGATGTGTCCCTGACTGCCTACGTCACTGCAGCTCTGCTGGAGCTGGGACATGACACCACTGTAGGTGGAGACGGTCTACAGTATTGCTATAACCTCCCTGTAGTCACACCCCTTACCCTAACTGCTTGTCTGTCTCCAGGACCCCATGGTGGTGACCTGTCTGGACTGCTTACGGACTGCGATAGCCAACCCAGTGGATAACCTCTACACTGTAGCCCTGCTCTCCTACACCTTCACCCTGGCAGGATACCAGGACACACGGAGCATGCTGATCACCCACCTGGACCAGGCTGCCCAGATCACAGGTACCTGGCTAGACTAGTCTGACTGGTTGGTGCACATGGGTTAGGACCATGGAACAACTAGTGTAGATTCAGAGGGGCCATGATGAGACGCAAAGGTTGGGTGGTATGTGAAGACTGTTCCTGATGCTGCGAACACGCCCTCCACAGATGGTGCTCGTCACTGGGAGGGAACGGCCACTCCTGGGACTGGCCTGAACTCCATCGCCGTGGAGATGACCTCGTACGTGCTGCTCGCGCTTCTCTCCGGACCAGTGATGGAAGGTTTCGGGTTGGACTACGCATCCAGCATCGTCCTCTGGCTGGTCAAGCAACAGGACCCCAATGGAGGCTTCTCTTCTACACAAGTAGGGATGCCTACATTCCACTTTTTTAAAAAACGACAAAAAAAACAACTCCATATACTATAACATTGTCTATTGACCTTTTTCACCAGGACACAGTGGTGGCTCTGCAGGCCCTGGCAAAATATGGTGCTGCCACCTACAGTCCAGGAGGTGCTACTACAGTGGTGGTGACCTGTGGTGGCTGGAGGCAGGACTTCAGGGTGGACCAGCAGAACCACCTGCTGTACCAGGAACGGCCACTAGAGCAGGTTCCTGGAGAGTACTGGATCAGGGCTGAAGGGGAGGGCTGTGTGTTTGTCCAGGTCAGACTGTACCCCCTTAGTTTACATCACTGACCTTACATCACTGACCTTACATCACTGACCTTACTGCAGTTGTCTAACCTGACTTCCAACCTGATCCAGATCGCTCTGCATTACAACACCCCCCCTCGTCCAGACGTCTCTGCCTTTGCTGTGACAGTTGAGGTGGTCGATAGGTGTGAACCCAAACCCTCCCTCATCTTGGTGGTTAAAGTCAGGTACTGGCCCTCTTAGACCAAGCCAACTGGAATAACAGCCTTAAAGCTACAAGTACAGTTTAAGCACGTGGACTGATGGGACTTTCTTTTTTCAAATTGTCTTTTGTAGGTACAGTGGTCTCCGGAATGAGACCAACATGGTTATTATTGACGTCAAACTTCTTTCCGGCTACATCCTAGACAAGACCTCAGTGAACCCTGTGAGTTCAGACGTTTGTGTTCACTTGAAGTGGTTCGATACCTCTACTGTAACTTCATATTGTGTTCTTTCAGATGAAGACTTCAAAGCGTGTTGATGAAAAGGATGGACATGTGATCATCTATGTAGAACAGGTAGGCGACAAACCCTAGGCTGAACTGGAACTACTGGTCCAGTCATCTACAAAAACACAGCTGTAACAGTTCATTTCGAATGGGTGCATTGCCAGTATTGATTGAATTGTAGTCTAATGCAAGGCCTTGTTTTCCAGCTGAAGCAGATGGAGACCATGTCCTACACGCTCATCATGGTGCAAGACTTTCCTGTTAAGAACCTCCAAGCTGCTGTGGTCAAAGTCTACGACTACTACCAGAAAAGTATGAATGTACACCGTACACACACAATGGGCTATCATGTGCCGTTTTGCTCAATTTCCATGCATCTTTCCTCAGGTGATGAGGCGGTTAGTGAGTACAGCTCTACCTGTGTAACTGAGTAAGTTGATCTCTGCTTCACTGCAGTTCCTGCCCCCCCCCACCTGTGTACTTAACGTTGCCTTTTGATTATTGTAGATTGTTACTGAAGTAGGATGTCTCACCGTAGCAACAAGCATTTTGAGGGGTTCATGTGCAACTTCTGACCCAGTTATTTCCACAGGTGATGTGTAACATGATGGACATCTGCATGACATTTCTTGTATCGACCAATAAAAGCTTTTACAAAATCTGCTCTACTGTTTCTCTAGCTACACCCACCTATTTTTTTAATTGGTTGGATCTAGTTGTAAGACATCGTTTTTTTGCTTTAGTTTGATGCTGAAGATCGAAGGCACTACTTTTTGCCATGCATTACATAATGTTGCCCAACTTCTGTGACTCAAACTTTTTGGTCAGTAAACACAACTACGTGAAACGGGCACTGGTTTTGCAATGTGGGGTCAAGGGTTTCCTAATGTCTCAGTGGTTGGGACTTTATTCCTGCCAATTATCAATGAAGGCCAGTGGAGAATATTGTCAAAGTTGGCACGACACGCAGGCTAACTGCTGGAGTTGTCGTTAACTGAATAATTAAAATGTAAACGTATCAGAATGACACTTTGTTGAAGGGAGATATCATTCACTTACTGATCAACATTGACAAACGTGATTCATAAAGCCATCCATGTCGAATAGGTTAAATGACTCGTATCCTCCACTGTGTCCACTCTTATCATTAACAACGCCGGTATCTGGGCCCCCAGGCCGAGGACTGTTTTTGGCCAGCATGCTTATATATGCCTATAGGAATTGTACTACTTCCATACAGTACATTGTTACTTCCATGTATTTAGTTTCAATAAAACGTTTGAGTTCTGTCAAATTGAATCTCACTCTGAATTTGCTAAAAGTCGCAAGATTCCACGATGTGTTGCGTCACTATTTCTATATTTCACTTGATAGTATTTGGGTACAGTAAAAAACAAATGGAACACTTGTGTAAAGTCCTGTTAATAAAACCCTGCTAAAATATGTGCTGCCTGTATTTGATTATGACCTCATTGGTGTCGTTTTCATTAAAGATCATCCAAAACTCTCTGGCTCTGGTACTACCAAGCTGCTATCCATCTTATCATTGTGGTTAGTATGATAACCTATTTATTCCAGCTAAATTGAACCCATTCAAATGGTGTTGATGACTGCCGGATGTCTGGGTCAGAGAGGAATGTGAGTGTTATTGTGTTACAAACTAACGTCAAGGTTGAACAGTGATGGATAAACCGTTTGTTAATCCAAATGCATACTCAACACATTTATAGACTATTTGTTCAAAACATATGACCGAATCAAAATGCAGATTCATTGGTCAAACATTTAACAGCCTTTTTCTTATGTAAGTGGGTTTGGGCATCTGTGTGTGCATACTCACTCTCTCTCACAACACACACGCGTGCACACACACACACACACACACACACAGCAGACTATGCCTGTGAGTTCCTGTTAATGGGAAATTCTAGAAAGGAACAATGACTAAAACAACAGAAGGGCTCAAATACAAAAAAACTGTTGCAGTCGCCCCTTCCAAGGACGAGTTTCCAGGGTGATCAATAGACATCCCACACTCTGTATCTTAATCACACTGAGTTGGAATGAAGTGTCCCTTCTGCACATTTCACCACTGCAAACGAGATTCCATTAATGCAATACATTTAGCAGGTACTTACTAATCCACTGGTAAATGTGTCTTAATATACGGTGATGAAACTCAGATTTATAGTTGATTCCGAGTAAAACCTTCCATCAAATTTCAAACTGAGATAATCTGGTAAGTATTGAGGGGTGTGAATAGTACTATATGATTTGAAGATTTTGAAATCCGAGGTAGGACTACAGTAGGAGCCTCAGGATGAAACTATTGACAATTTGATTGCGCATAATATGACGAACTCTAATGGTGATGAAGGTCAAAATCCTTTACCTCGAATAATCGGAAATTATCATTAAATAACAATTGTATATTAACATAGGCCTATGCCTTTAAATGAATGTAGATGTGGTGGATAAATTGTTCAACAACAAAATGTTTTTTTGGAGTGAGTGTTGTTGTTTTGGTGCAACAGTTTTTCTTATGGCATCAGGTTGTGGAATTATTTGTATCTTAAATTAGAACCTGTGATTTCAAGGTAGCCAACCTGGATTAACGCAAATAGCCGCAGGCGGTCGAGTGTTGATGCTCGACAATTGTCCGAGAGCGTTTAATTGGTCCGACACGCAACTTAGAATAGCTCCCTAGTTTACACTATACCTTTTCTTCGTAAATCCTCAACAGAAGAATTAAGGGCACGGCGGTATCTTATTTAAGCATAGTAGAGGGTTGTCTAAAAAGAGGGAGGTAAGTTCCAAGTGTACCATCATTTTCCAAAGCAAGTCAGATAACGACAAATAGGAGGCGGTCTGTCAGGGAAATTTAGTTACAACAGGTGGCTCGGGCGATTTCAGTTCAACACCGAGGACAGCGACTATCGCGTAAAAAGTTGTATGTTGAAAGGGTAGTCTCCAAATGCATGGACTGAGTTGAACAATGAGAAAACGTTTTTGATCAAATCGAATGCCTGTATCTCATAAACAGATAGGCTACAATCTTAAGTCGCTGCAGGTTTGTGTTTGAACAAGGCTGACAAAGATGCAGGTATGTAGCGCTTACATTCTCTTGAATTGTATGTTGGACTGAACAACGTGTGTCATTTTAAGCAGTTGGATCATAACAACGGGTTCTCTCCATAGAACCACATCGTACTGATGCATCAAAAAAGTTGAGCTCCACCGAGGAATCGAATACAGTGATTTCTTGAAAGGTCATCCATCATCTGGAAAGCCACTACCAAGTTTTTGCCATGAATTCCATGAATCTCACCGCTCTGACTTTCACGGAGGAGCCTATGTACAAGCAATACAAGCCGGTAGTGCCTTCACTCATTCCGCTGCCTAAGCCGGTTCTGTACATGCTGATGGCTGCAGTAGTAGTGGTTGGAGTCGCCTATGCCATAGTTGGACATCTCATCAAGGACCTGGCCATCGATATTGCAGGTAATTGATAAGGAGACCCGTGAACATAAAAAAATATCTATGGGGAACTAAATTGTGTTACAAAAATACATCTTTCTGTTCCCATTTTGTACAATTAAATTTCAGGCAAATTAATTGTATCGCTGACTGTTTAATATCAGATTTGATATGATGTTTATAGTATTAAACAGTTAGTAGTAAAGTGAGTATTTTCTATTATTATGATTACACCAGCAGCATCTGGCCGACACCAAGCATGTGATTGAGCTTGACAAAGTTCCCCCCCTATCCTCAGAATGTCTGCTGGGCCCCACCAGGGAAGACGAACTGATGAAGGAGAACGCCCTGAACCGTGTCACCGGACCCAGCCACCCACCTCCCATCATGTCTCTGTGCCACCACAACGCCTTCCACGTGTGGGACCAGGACGAGGTGGTCATCTCCTGTCCCCTGGACGAAGGCGTCCCGTACAGCCCGTCGCTGCTCTCTGCAATGCCCTACATCCCCTTCTTCCCCACACACAGCACCAACAACAGTCCCTCCACCCTCTCCAGCAGCCCTGCTCTTTACAGCGCCTTGCCCAAGGAGGTGTGAGAGAGACAGAGCCCCTCGTGGTCAGTCCTGTGGGAGAGAACCACTCCTGACTTACGACTACACACTGTCAACATCTGGATACGTCAACCTTTATCTTCACAGGATATACTGTACAGTACACGGCCCACAGCCTGGCCTCAGGAATCAGGATAGCTGTACCACTCAGTTATGCAATCAATTTCCATTTTCTTTTCAACTGCAACACACCCTTTATGCTTTTAAACGGACGTTCACCTGCCAAGACAGGGTGAAATGAACATTGTTGCCTCGAAAAGATTAGCTGAAGATCGACGTTGTAAAAAGAGCCAAACAGATTCGAATCCAAGAGGATGAAATGGATTTGATGGGGATTTTCCATGTCATCTCTCATCTTGATCCCCCAGTCCATCAGTGATCGTGCAAAAACCCAAGAGTACTTTGGGTTTCTAGCTACTCTTCCCTTTATGTTACGTAACCTTTAAAAACTTCGCTTCCCAGAATCCCCCCAAAAACATGACTACTTATCTCCAAAGACAATTGCATATCGGTAAAGTATCCTGTTCAGCATTCCATCAACAACGAAGCCAAATGAACTTTAAGAGGGGGAGAAGGGACCGACTATCAGAAAGGACCAAAAAAGGCAATGTCCGGAGAAAATACTAGACAACTGGAGAAAATTGAATAAATAAATTCAATTTGATTGAAAATTGAATAAATCACTTTGGGGATGGAGAACAAGGTGACGTCATCAAAGGACTACTTAGACTGCAACCATTAGATTCAACCATATCTTGTACATAAATGTACTGATGTCAAATGTCTGAACTCAATGTACAAAAGTGTTTTAACGACTCATGACTGTATTTGTTTACTGTAAACAGATGTAGTTTGATGTTTGAAAATATATAGCCTATATAACCACTGCTAAAGAATATTATTGTGTAGTGATTGCTTAAAATCTGTGATGTAAACTTCTGTCAAAAACACCACACCAATGCAACAATAAATGTCGAACAATGCATGTAAGCCTTCGAATCTGACAACACTGGAAAGTCTTTCTCTGTTTTAATGATGTCATGTAACCAATGGGTCGTCAGGTAAAAGCCACTACACTAGTTACTGGAGGGAAAACAACAATCTCACTGACACAGAAGTTCAGTCAAATTAACTCGTTTATCCGCGGTATCAACAGACTGCTGAGTTCTAGTAAACCCATCACCTTAGCTCCACTGCCCTTCTCTGGTTTAAATGTTATTTCCAGACGTTGAGGGATTAGCTTAACAGAACGATTTAGGGACTTCCAGCTAGTCATTAAGTAAACACGACTTACCCCGGGAGCTAGTATTGTAGCTGCCGCACGGGATTCCCCGTCTGGGACCCACACGCTACACCTACCGCGATACAGTCCAAACTGAGAATAGAAAGGTATCACATCAAAGGTCACTGTCTTTAATTGGGGTATCTCTCATTAACGGCGGGACATTCACCAAGTTGCTAATGCTAAACAGGGTTCCTCTGATCATGCAGCAACGGTTTTTCTGGGATGGTCCAACATGGGTCTTGGTCTACGAAGAATCAGCTCAGTTGGAAGTGCATGCCATGCTGTTGCTAAAACCGTTGAATTCATATGGTTCTGAGTAGTCCAGACACATTGCCGTGTTCCAAGCTCATGGAGGGGAGGGAGTATAAATGATCGGAAAGAGTAATGACATGGAAGGGGATTTAACATGGATCAAGCTACTTCAAAGCCCCGACTCATCTTCAAAACGTTTACGTTATGTCACGTGTTCTACTATTCCAAGACGTCAGACTCGAACCTTCCACAAAAAAATCTCAAGAGGACACTCAAGGAAATCTGATTAGCGCAACTACACATCTTGTGAATATCTTTCTGTGGTACCGGATTCCTTGCGGTGTCAGTCAACTATTAGCCACTTGATTCCATTGACTTCACCACATGTATATTCACTACACCGCACGCATCTTGGTGCACTCTGTTGGCATTTTTCTAATGTTGGCCCTCTTCAGTGTGCTCGCATAAGAAACGTAGACACACACACCACAGGAGGCTGTGTACGATGCCTGCGGTTTAGGAGGTGAGGAAGGTTAATCATAATCCCAGCTCCTTATCGTGGAATTACACAGAACTCCATTTAAATCTTCCAAGGTAACCAGTCCCGCCATCACACACAAACACTTCTCATAACATGAAGACATCGCGTCTTACATGAGACGAGCCAATGGGATGAGGAGTACCAGGCACTGTACCATGATAACGGAGAATCCAGCATCTGACAGGATCAGATTTGGACCTTCATTACTCCTGGGATCCTACTGGCTAATCCAGCATGACACTTCCTTGGCAGGGGGAATGTCTGGGATGAACATTCAAGAGAACAAACACTTCTAATCTATCCATCATGAGGGTTCCCTTCACTTTAACAGTAGGCCAAGCTAATACAGCAGCCAAGAACGGCGCTCGTCAATCATTTTAATGGGCCTCTCAAAAATAAAGCGTTGCTCAACACAACACTGAATCACGAATCTCAATGCCATCCAAATGCTCAATGCCATCCTAATGCTGTGATTTTATATGATGTCCTTGTTTTATGTTTATTTGAACCATGTACAGCGACTTTGAGAACTTTGAAAAGCGCTATATAAATAAAATGTATTACTATTATTATTAAACCGTGCCATAAATAATTGTAACTGACGGTATGAACAATGCAGGCTGACAGGTCTTAGTAGCAGAGTTAAGGTTCTCTAGCACGGTTGTTCTCTGAAGCTGCTGGGTTGGGGTCATTTCAGGAAAAACAACCAAGATAGATATGTAGTGATACTTGTCTTTGTTATATGTTTATTTGATCATTTCATCATGACTGAGAAGACAGTAGGGTGGGTGGTGAGAGTTCCAAAGGCAGTTGTCAATGTACAAGCATTTTACAGGAGGGGTACAAAAGGACCTAAGTAGATCCAGTTGAGTTTAATGACAGTTTAATTAAAATAATTGTCTTATGGGCAAAGTCCCTTATTCACTAATGTTCATCAGAATCATCAGAGTTCATAACACCAGCACTAGTGCACTGCACATGCATACAGGACCGTGAATGGTACACAAGGGTGTCTTACGTAACTGTTCAATAAATTAAAATCCAAAGCATAACCTGTGTGTTTATCAAGTGATTAGACAATCGCAAGCGTCCAGCTCCAATTCTAGACGTACGGAGAGAAAGTAAGTCCTCTTTCCAACACACTCTCAGACAGACAAATCTGTCTTACTGGCAGCCAGTGTCCCGAGCACGGATTACATGCACTCGAATGGGTTTGTTGAGTGAGTCTGTAGTATAGTTACTAGAGAGCATAAGGGTCCTGATAGGGGACAGGTCCTGGAGGTATACAATAGGTGGCAATGGAGGAGAAGGCCTGTCCGGACAGATGCCTGATGAGAATCTAGGAGTCCAGTCGACAGATGGGGCTGTCGTACACCATCTGTAGGTTGACCTTGTGTCCCACCAGCTCGCGGATGTTGTTGATACCGTACTTGATCATGGTGGGCCTGGAGGTCACAGAGGGGTCAGAGGTCACATGTCAGTATAGGTCACTATAGGGGGGGGGGGATGTCCTCCTCCGGAAACAGGTTGGTGATACATTGTATACTGTAAATAGTTGACAGAAGCGCAACCATAGAGGAGAGAAAGTTGGGATGGCCAGAAGGAGATTAACCCTGAGGGGATTACAGGGCCTCCATAGTACTCGGATCAGGAGTCATTAGTAGTGGCTGTTCTCATCGTTAAAGACAGACAGACAGACAGACCAGACCAGAGCTCACCGCCCTGAGGGAAATCCAGTGCAGATTACATGGACGGCAGCAACGACTGTTTATATTGTCACACGATGTCTTCATTCATGTGTTCTAATCCCACTGACTCGAAGGCTCATTTCCAGTGGACATGTTGGTTCTGAGCCCAGATGGTGTGTCTGGTGGTGAAAGGTGGGAGGGCCGATGTGGGGGCAGAAGCAGGTCTGGACGACAGGTGCAGTCATGGACTGGGAACGGGTCAGACAGAGGAAATAGGACTCGACAGGCTTACAGTGGAGCAAGGTTCACTGTAGTGTAGCCTGTGTGTGTCAGTAGTATGTTGGTGGGGTGTACATGCACGTGGGCCTGTGTGTGTGTGTCAGTAGTATGTTGGTGGGGTGTACATGCACGTGGGCCTGTGTGTGTGTGTCAGTAGTATGTTGGTGGGGTGTACATGCACGTGGGCCTGTGTGTGTGTGTCAGTAGTATGTTGGTGGGGTGTACATGCACGTGGGCCTGTGTGTGTGTCAGTAGTATGTTGGTGGGGTGTACATGCATGTGGGCTGTGTGCGCTGGACCCACCTCTCCAGAGAGAGGCCCCAGGCGATGACGGACACGCCCTCAGGCAGCCCCATGGGCAGCAGCATCTCCGGACGAAACACCCCCGAGTTCCCCACCTCCACCCACCTCTTCAGACCTGGAGGGAGAGGGAGACAGAGAGAGAGGGAGACAGAGAGAGAGGGAGACAGAGAGAGAGGGAGACAGAGAGAGAGGGAGACAGAGAGAGAGAGGGAGACAGAGAGAGAGGGAGACAGAGAGACAGACAGAGAGACACACGGAGAGGGAGGGAGACAGAGAGAGAGACACAGAGAGAAAGACAGGGAGAGAGAGACACACAGAGAGGGAGGGAGACAGAGAGAGAGGGAGACAGAGAGAGAAAGACAGGGAGAGAGAGAGAGAGACACACACACAGACACACAGAGAGGGAGGGAGACAGAGAGAGAGAGAAAGACAGAGACAGAGAGAGCAGGAAAAGCATCAAGCAAAAGCTATCCAGAGGGTTTTAAGGGATGGAGACCCCGGCTAATCCAAAGACCGGGCTGGTAATCTGCATTGTATCCCATTAGCAGGTAGCTTCCCTGGGATAAGAGGATGCCTCCACTCTGGTGTTAGCAGTATCAGTAACAACAACGCGTACATTGAAATGACGGGGACAAAACGCTGACTGTACCCCTGCAGCCAAGGCCCTAAGCCAGGAGGGCTCCACGTACCTTCGTGGTAGCTGAACACTTCCATACTGGGCTCGGTGTAGGGGTTGTACGCCGGTTTGAAGCGCAATTTGGTGATTCCTGAGAGGAAGGAAAAGAGATGGCAACAACGGGAGGTTCTGGTTTAATGCACTGGAGGAGCTTGTGGGACTGGGGTATGTTCAGTATGGAGGTTCAGCCAAGCCCGTGAGGGGATAGAGGAGTTGCGACGGACCCAGTTTGGTGAAGAACTGATGCAGGATGCCCATGAGGTCACCCAGGGTCAGATTGTAGTCGGCCACCACGCCCTCGATCTGGTGGAACTCCGCCAGGTGGGTGGCGTCCAGCGTCTCGTTCCGGAACACTCTGTCGATAGAGAAGTACTTGACGGGGGTGAACTCCTCCTGGGGGGGTAGGGAGCAGAAAGGGTTACACATGCAGCTTTGCTACGGGGGATTTAGTTACAGCTCAGGTTTTAAGATACGAGCGGCGCTAGTGCGTGCGCGTGTGTTACCTGCTGTGCCAGTTTATACAGCATGCGGGCGCTGACCGCCGTGGTGTGTGTGCGGAGGATGTTCTTCTGGGCCTCCTCCAGCTTCCAGTCGTACTTGTACCTGCAGGTCAAACACACAGGCCGTCGCTTAAGCATGCTGTGAGAGTGGGCTTGTGAGGTGTGTATTTGTACAGTGTGTGTGTTTGAGAGTGTGTGCGTGTTGCTCACCCTTGTGACCCGTAGCCTCCTTCGGTGTGGACCTGTCTGACTCTCTCCAGGTAGTCCATGGGGAACTCGTGGGCCAGGGCTGGGTCTGTCACACGGTGGAGAGAGGCTGTCAGCCATGAACCTGGGACAGCCATGTATATACACACACACACACACACACACACACACACTTCCTCACCGGACAGGAAGAAGGTGTCGTGCTGGTCCCTGGCTGGGTGCTGCTGGGGCTGGAACAGAGAGTCAAAGTTCCAGAAGGAGCTCTCGATGAAGTTGTTGGTGGGCATCTCACTGAACCTGCAGGAGATACAGATTTGGTAGTAAGAGACAGGTTCGCTCCCCGTCTTAACACTGCTGGGTGAGTAGGGACATAAACATGAACATGCCTAAACAGGAGGAGGAGAAGTCCATGGATTCACGTTTTTCACCCCTTCAAGTGTGTGTGTGTGTGTGTGTCTTACCCCATCTCCAGGAAGATCTGACGGAACTGCGTCCGCACCTTCAAGAGTGGGTGGAGGTGGCCACAGTCTGGCGCCACCCCCAGGGCCTCAAAGTTGTAGGGCTTGAACTTCTTCTCCTTCCAGTTCCCACTGGTGAACAACACGAGAGAGAGAGAGAGAGAGAGAGAGAGAGAGAGAGAGAGAGAGAGAGAGAGAGAGAGAGAGAGAGAGAGGGGGTGGTTAAAGGCTGGAAACGAGAGGGTTCCAGGTCATGGTTCCAAGGGTCAGGAAAGGGGGGAGGACAGGGGACATTGAAGGAAGAGACTGTTTGGAATCTACGACAGGTCACAACCCAAAGCATTACCTTCTCAAATTACCCCTTGTGAACTTTTCACCCCCAGATAAAACATTTGAGAACATGTAATTAGAGCATGTCTATGATCCAATCAATAAATACAAATCCCATGTCTGAAATCTGTCTGTAGACGAAATGTGCAGAGAAACTGAAACATGCATTGCATTTTAGTGGTTGGGGTTGGGAGACACCTGTCTACTAAATCCCCTGCAGTGATCTTATGACTGTGCTGACCAGGGTAATCTGATGTTGTGGCATATCCTAGCAGAGCATCACGTGTATGGAGAACACAGCAGAGCGGGAGCAGGGAGGGGCAGGGGAGGCGGGAAAGGGGCGTAAGGGAGGGGTAGACGGGGAGGGGGGAGAGGGAGAGAGGGGTAGATGGGGAGAGGGCAGGGGGGGAGAGGGAGAGGGAGAGAGGGGTAGATGGGGAGTGGACGAAGGGGGCAAACTAATAGGGCATGGATGAGTAAGAAGGTGTAGACAGAAATGGTGGTGACTCTGGGTGGGCAGAGAAAAGGTAGAGGGGTAGAGAGGAGAAGGTAGAGAGAAGGTAGAGGGGTAAAGAAGAGACAGGTAGAGGGGAGATGGTAGAGGCGTAGAGAGGAGGCAGGTGGAGGGGTAGAGAGGAGGCAGGTGGAGGGGTAGAGAGGAGGCAGGTGGAGGGATAGAGAGGAGAAGGCAGAGGGGTAGAGAGGAGGCAGGTAGAGGGGTAGAGAGGAGAAGGTAGAGGGGTAGAGAGGAGAAGGCAGAGGCGTAGAGAGGAGGCAGGTAGAGGGGTAGAGAGGAGAAGGTAGAGGGGTAGAGAGGAGAAGGCAGAGGCGTAGAGAGGAGGCAGGTAGAGGGGTAGAGAGGAGGCAGGTAGAGGGGTAGAGAGGAGAAGGCAGAGGGGTAGAGAGGAGGCAGGTAGAGGGGTAGAGAGGAGGCAGGTAGAGGGGTAGAGAGGAGGCAGGTAGAGGGGTAGAGAGGAGGCAGGTAGAGGGGTAGAGAGGAGGCAGGTAGAGGGGTAGAGAGGAGAAGGCAGAGGGGTAGAGAGGAGGCAGGTAGAGGGGTAGAGAGGAGGCAGGTAGAGAGTAGAGAGGAGGCAGGTAGAGGGGTAGAGAGGAGGCAGGTAGAGAGGAGAAGGCAGAGGGGTAGAGAGGAGAAGGCAGAGGGGTAGAGAGGAGAAGGTAGAGGGGTAGAGAGGAGAAGGTAGAGGGGTAGAGAGGAGAAGGTAGAGGGGTAGAGAGGAGGCAGGGCAGCAGGTCTCACCTGGCGATCATGTCAGGTGTGAGCTCTGTCTCCTGCTTGGTGATGGTGGTGCTGAAGGAGCTTCCCTTGGTGATCCAGTACGACTTCACTGTCCTGAAACGACACACGGGAAACAGGGTCGCTAATGCAGTTCAACACAGACATTTAGACAAAGCCAGCAATTTGTTTATACCCATTCGTTGTCATAACTAAAAGGTACACTCTCAGGTTCATATTGTTTAATTGTAACTTGTTTAACTACATGCTCTTATGTTTCTTCCCATTGGCACTTATTTGCTTTTCACAATGTATGCTTCATGTTTTGGCTACCCCCATTGTTTTGAGGCTATCTCGTTGTTTACGATCACTGACCTATGCACTTTTGTAAAGCTCTCTCTTGGAAGTCAGTTTGGATAAAAGCATCTGCTAAATGAATAAATGTAACTAAAGACCCATGTATTTCGATAGCATTTTGTACATTTGTCATTCACATTGTACGGACCATATATTTGTAAATTGATCATCTAAAGGCTCACGAGTCCTCCATTCTAACAAGCCGACTAGGGGTCCACTGTATTCCTCTGAGAGCGGGTCTTAGCTTGTGGAACATTAAGGGTAGTTAGGTTTTCTATTGAGCTAAGGGGATCAGGACTGGTGTGTGTGTGAGACATTGATTATTACAGAGCTAGACTTGAGCTACATGAGGCCTAGTCACTGAGGGCATTCCATCTAGGCCAAATGGGGGTAGTTGTATCCATGTACGTACACAAGGTCTACAGCAGAATTAGTTCTGAGTGAGCCAAATTTAGAATGACTATGCATCTGCAGCCATCTAGTGGTAGATTTCAGGTCATGATAACACAAATGTGACAATCTGTCCCCTTGTCTCACATTTAATTAATTGTTATTTATCAGGGTATTTTGTTGGTGTGTGTCAAATAACTAGTACTATCAATTATTCGTTTTAACAGGACATAGAATGCTCACCTAATCTAATCTTGTAAAACGTTATGAACTATACTTCTATATTACAAACACTGATTAGACAGCCTTTGTAGTGGGTCATAGTGCTTCTTACACTTCAGAGAGCAGCTTGCGTTTCTTCAGCTCGTTCTTCTCCTTCTCCTCCAGCTGGGAGGCCTGGCCCTTCTGTACTAGCAGCAGCTTGTCCCTCACCGAGTCCTCCATGCTCTCCACCTACACACACACACACACACACACACACACTTAAATATGAGTTGAACATTTTACAATATGCCATCTTAATCTCTACCATGACATCAGTTGAAGGTGGTAACATACAGTTTTGAAGACCCTGGGGCCGCCCTCGTGACCTTTGTCCAGACGGATCCATTTGTTGGACATGGCCTTGCTGAAGCCCACCTTCCCAAATGCCAGTTTCTGGTGACACACAGTACGAGCAACACCGGTTAGCAAGAAACAAATACAGAATTTACAGAAGGTCCGAAGTCCCAAGCACACGGCCCACTCCGTAATGCCATTCCCCAATCCCCACCACAAGCATCTTTCCTCAATCACCCTCCCCATGTCCACTCACCATGAGCTGGTTCTGAGGCAGGCCCTCCTCAGGGATGCAGCCAAAGACCCGGGCCTCGTGGCTGCCCTGCCCAGCTATCTCACAGCCCTCCCCCGTCAGCTCCCAGTGCTTGGAGGAGCGCTGCTCGGCTGAGATCACCTAGGAAGACACGGAAGAAATGTGATGGAGGTACAGTGATGGACTTGGTATTTCAAGGGGGTTCAGCGGCATTTATACCGGATCAGACGTGCCCCCACTTAGTACCATCATAGGTACTAAGTGTGCCAAACATGGGTGCTCTCTTTTATTGATAGCATGCTGTGTGTGATCAATTATATCAACTTTAATCAATCAAACAGTTAGGCTAGCAGGCTAGGTCAACGAGGATAACGTTTATACGACGTATTTATTACGAGATGTAGAATATTCGTCTTTAAATTGGTATTATAAATTATCTGATGGTAGCCTAATGATTGACTAACTACAAACACAATCAGGTGTGGATGTAAGAGAATCACCGGTGTGTGCATAACCCTTCTTTAGCCAACTACCCACCCACTTACAATCTCGTACCCTAAAGAGCTACAGTAGCCAGCTATTTCGCTATTGTATTTGCCGTCTCCGCTATTCAACAATAGCCTGGTTGACATCCTGTCATTGTGTAAAAACTACAAATGTTCCAGTGAGGGTCTATACCTGTTAACTAGTTGACAGCTAGGCTAGACTTACTACTTAGCTTCAGCTACATCCTATTGCATCAGTTTCCTCTTAGCCATATCTCACTGAAAGATGAACTCTTGTGTGCAGATACAGACATGTAGGCACAGGATGGCAGACTCACATCACCGAGGGCTTGCAAGCTTTTCACAGCGCCAACAATCACTTGATGGTCCACTCCAAGACTGGTCGCAACATCCTGACTATCAACCCCACCGTCCACCTTTTCAAGCCTCAGGAGAAGCGTCTCCACAACTCCAACGTCAGCCATGCTTGAGGAAAATCGCCGGAAGAAACGGATGTGACGTCTGCTTCCGCTTGGAGAAAAAAAAGTAGTAGAACGTGAATAGTAGAATTAATGTCAATCTTTTATTGGATAATAAAATATCAATCTCAATCTTTTATTGGATAATCTCGGACAATGACACATTTTTGGAACTTTAAAACTAACATTTGTAAGGAAATGTTCGTTTCATGAAAACTAATTTTTTATTCATATCTTAACTAATGTCGGTTCTCCAGAGTGAACCTTGAATAATGTTTATGTATTTTTTGCCAGCAAAAATGTGATTTTCCACTCTCACTGTCAATTTCTGTACTTTCTTCAAGTCACATGTTCATCACAAACACAGACTGATATGTCTCTGTGGTTTTATTTGCTATGTAAAACGAACATGTGTCTCTTTTTTACCATGTCTAATCATATAGTCTATAATTTTGAAGAAAACCAAATTACTATGAAGAGGAGTTGTTTGCCAAATAAGTTTTGTCACAGTGTCTTGTGATTCACAGTGTCTTGTGTTTCTAACATACAGCTCTCACCAAATGATCAACATTACATATGCAAAGTGGCCCATTATGACAGAAAATAGATGTCATTTATATGTGAAAGCTGCAGATCTCCTACTGGCCAATCATATTCGATCATGGGCGGAGACTAGACAGAGAAGACTCCTTAAGGCTCCAGAGAGACTACAGACACTCAACCAGAGAGACTACAGAGAGAGACTCAACCAGAGAGACTACAGAGACTCGACCAGAAAGACTACAGAGAGAGACTCAATCAGAAACAGCAGTAACCAGACAGAGGATCAACCATAGAGAGACAAGCTTCCAGAGACTAGATACAGGATCCAGAGAGACCAGACAGAGAACAAAGAGAGAGCTGAGTTATGGAGACACGTCACTGTGATACATGTGGGAAGAGCCTTTCTTCATCCAGTAGCCTCAAGAAGCACATGAGGATCCACACTGGAGAGAAGCCCTACAGCTGTGACCTCTGTGGTAAAACCTTTAGACAGACTGGCGAATTAACAGTTCACCGCAGAATCCACACTGGAGAGAAGCCCTACAGCTGTGACCTCTGTGATAAAACTTTTAGACAGACTGGCGAATTGACAGTTCACCACAGAATCCACACTGGAGAGAAGCCTTACAGCTGTGACCTCTGTGGTAAAACCTTTAGGCAGGCTAGTGGTTTGACAGCTCACTGCAGGATCCACACAGGAGAGAAGCCCTACAGCTGTGACCTTTGTGGTAAAACCTTTAGACAGACTTGGGAATTAACAGTTCACCGCAGAATCCACACTGGAGAGAAGCCTTACAGCTGTGACCTCTGTGGTAAAACCTTTAGCCAGGCTAGCAGTTACACAGTTCACCGCAGAATCCACACTGGAGAGAAGCCCTACAGCTGTGACCTCTGTGGTAAAACCTTTAGCCATCTAAGCAATTTCACAGCTCACCGCAGCATCCACACAGGTGTGAAGCCCTACAGCTGTGACCTCTGTGATAAAACCTTTAGCCGTGCTAGCAGTTACACAATTCACCGTAGAATCCACACAGGAGAGAAGCCCTACAGCTGTGACCTCTGTGGTAAAACCTTTACCCGGGCTGGGGATTTAACAGTTCACAGCAGGATCCACACTGGAGAGAAGCCCTACAGCTGTGACCTCTGTGATAAAAGCTTTAGGCATGCTAGTGGTTTGACAGCTCACTGCAGGATCCACACAGGAGAGAAGCCCTACAGCTGTGACCTCTGTGGTAAAACCTTTACCCGGGCTGGGGATTTAACAGTTCACAGCAGGATCCACACTGGAGAGAAGCCCTACAGCTGTGACCTCTGTGATAAAAGCTTTAGGCATGCTAGTGGTTTGACAGTTCACTGCAGAATCCACACTGGAGAGAAGCCCTACAGCTGTGACTTCTGTGGTAAAACTTTTAGACAGGCTGATCATTTCAGAACTCACTGCAGGATCCACACTGGAGAGAATATCTAAGCAGCACACACATTTTTAATTTTTGTTTACTTTATTATAGTTTCATGATCATGTTTTTTTGATTATCTAAATAAAGTCTTATTTAGAGTCATTTTGACACCATACTTTCAGAGTCAAGTTCCTCTATGGATACAATGTTGTACAATGTAATATCATTATTTTTTTAGTTTGGCAACTGAAGTGTTGAGATACACAACTCATTAATGATTTTCTTTTTTTTGAGAGAATCATTGATTGTCCCAGCTGTTAATGATTTTATGAGGCAAGACTTGCCCCCAACAAACGTACCCATGAAGTTCGTTCAGCGTCAATGCACCCCTTCAGCCCTGTTATGCTGGTGTAGTGAGTGCCTGAGCCAAGGACACTGGACATCAGGTAATAAGCAATAGCAATAGATTCCTCATAAAAGCAATACATATTTCGAATTGTAATTTTAATCTACGATGACATTGCGAGGTTCATTTATGTAGAGGCAAAATACATTGAATGATGGAGAATAAAACATTGTGGTCTTTGGTCAAATTGAAAATAAAGTAAAATCATCTGTGGCACTTGTTTGTCGTTTGAATTCTGTAATATTTGCCCTTGCCTGAGACTGCAAACAATACAGGTGTTGTACCGAAATCGGTGACCTATCGAAAACAGATTAGCAAAACTGACAAGCAACAACAAAGAATTACAATTGGTTTAGCACATTTGTTTGTACTGAAATCACAAAACTCTTAGCACTGAAGGACTTTAATTCTTTGTGTCTATTCCAATATGTAATGATGGTATTCAATGACACAAGTCTGGGTTCTAGAAAGAGTGGTCTGGAGGCGCAGAGGTCCAATAATATCAGCTTTAATACAGCAGTTGGAAATCAACAAGTACAGAGCTCTGGGGTTGTCTACGTTTCCCTACCCGCAACAGAGTTCGGGTTGGTTCACGAAGTCCAACTGACTATATGTCCCTGCCCCAGCATATATTATACAGTGCAGTAAAACAAAAAACACAAGGAAGAGGGTTGAGCTTGTTCTCCTGTGCAGCAGGGAGTTGTTCTTGCCTACGCGTCCCACCTGCTCGGGTGCCGTCTTCCAAAGGTGTAGGTTTGGTCTCAACTTTGGTAGGGACACTTGTTTGTTCAGATTTTTTTTTTTTATATATGTAGGTAATTGGTTCAGGTTTTATGGAGCTGTACTAGGCCTACATCATCTGTACTGGACTTCTGAGCAATGAAATCATATATGATGCATACATTTGGGCATACCAATTTATAGCACCTTTTTACTATCTACAAGTGTAAGTGTGAATGATAACATTCATGAGTAACATTGTCTAAACATCCCTTAAAAAACTGCGATTTAATGCTTAATCTTTACCAAAATGGACAATTCAACTTCTCACCTGAACCCCTGATGCTGATTCATCACCAACCTGCTCTACATCTGTATCTTCAGGGTGATTTTTTTCCTGCACAGTAATTCATCAATTTAATACAGACACTAACCATACTTAGTTGACTGCTGACATTGGTCGAGTTTACAGGGATAGGCGTATTACTATCCAAGGGATCATATAGGCCTACTTATTATCAGTTAATATCCCTTTTGAGTTCCTAGCCTGCTGGTACTAGGCTAAACTAGCACGGTCCCATTATGTGGGTAGGTTAACTTTATCATTCTGGCTTCAACAAGAACAAGATATAGATTTAATACAAGCAAAAGTTACATGCTCTACTACACTAACAACTTTCAAAACATGTTTCCATAGTACAATTGGTGGCGATGTAAGGCTAACAGGTTTGCACTGTGTGTGTCGTTTTCCTGCTAGCTAACTAACAACGACCTTGATATCTACTTACTTTCTGGGTGGTGAACAATCTTCTGATATCTCTCTTCTTTTTGGGTGACATTTTCCTATCTATAAAGCACAAAAGGGTCAAAAATATCAATGCTGAGACCAAACGAAATACTAATGAGGCTTTTGGTTTCCTGGCGTACTGCCAGCTCTCTTTCTGCAAGTCACGATTCACGAAGTGTTTCTGATTCTGCCACTTCAGCCAATTAACTTAAATGACATAATATTGTCTCAGGCTCGAGGGCGCATTGGTTAACTTGGAAATGTATTTTTCACTTTTCTCGGCGACGAACATAGTAGGCTATATAGATAATAATACGAATGAGTTTTGCAAATAGATATTTTTTTCGAAAATTAACAAATATTGGTGGGGACGATTGTGTCTTTCCCAAACTTTGGTCGTGACTAGTCCATATGGTCCCTATGCACACCTACGCCTTTGCCCTCTCCACCCGGTTTCAAGGTTGTTTCTGAAAATGAAGAGAGAGACACAAAATACAGATTTTTCCCACACTCTAGTCGAAACTCGTCTGGATTGTTCCTCTTTCTCCGCCCGCACCCCTGACTCCCCCCGCCCTGTGTGAGACACAATGTTTAAGCCTGGGCACACTTCTAAGTTCATAAGACAGAACTTTAATAAGCACAATGCATAACTTTAATAAGCACAATATATTATTTAGCACACACTTAACACAAGTCTGTGGACTAAACTGTGGATACTCTTTTCATTGCTTTCACACAGAATGTATTGAATGACTGCAATATTTTTGTTAAAATCATTATAGTTACATTTCGTGAGACAGTGTAGTCCTGCCAGAAAAATTAGCTATCGATGAGCCATATTGTTGTTGACCCTTTACCTCAAAAGTCAGATTTACATAACGGTCTGGCGGCTGGCGCACACCTGCGAGGATCACAATGTAGATTTACAATGTAAATTGGTGTGTGAGTGTTGCCTATGAATATAATTCACAGCACAGAATAAATTCTCAATGAGTTGTCAGTGAGTAGGCCTAAATGAGCATCTGTTGCATAATCACACATTAAGTCGTGGACCCATCACGATAGGACTGATGAGTGGAGCATCAGACCAAAAACTAAATAGTATGTGGCTGTCTTGATTTACTAAAATGACTAAATGTAAAATGACTAAATGTAATGTACTACCGAGTGCTGCAGCACAGGCTACCGCTGCCATCTAGTGGGAGACTGTGGTAATGCACGCAACCACACTACTCCCATATAACGAGTGGAATAGATAGTTTTCAGTGATACACGTCCCGTCGCAGCAATTTAAAATGTTCTAGAAGAGGGGTTTTGTGTTGGCCTCAGAGGCATGTATACCAGAACATGACATCGAGACATGTTATCATTCTTCATGTTGAATTTACATTCACACAGAGAAGCCTGACTCACCTTCTGAAGGGTATGACTTTACCTTCGTTCATCCAGCTTCATAGACAGAACACAGTGACATGGTTTTTTATTATATTTATTGAGTAAATATCTGAGGATGGGCAGTATTTTTGTGAGTCAATCTTCATCTTAGTTGGTAAATGCGAAAAGAGCCCATCCTGTGTGTGTTGGTGTCTGGTTTTTCAAGACAGGTCCTCTCTTACTGGATGATAAATGTAAGAAGCTTAAGGTTCATTATATAAATAGTATTTCGCAAACCTGGATTTTGTGTTCACAAAAAATGTTCACTTTTATTGGAACATTTCATACGAATCATCTTAGACCAAAAGATCAATGATCAGTAAATATGCAGGATTAAAAAGATAAATGAAGATAATGGAATAAATAGAATACAAACACAGACTGATATGTCTCTGTGGTTTTATTTGCCCTGTAAAACGAACATGTGTCTCTTTTTTACTATGTCTAATCATATAGCCTATCACTTTGAAGAAAACCAAATTACTCTAAAGAGGAGTTGTTTGCCAAAGAAGTTTTGTCACAGTATTTTGTGTTCCCCAGTAAAAATAAACCTGAGAAACATACACCTCTCACCAAATGATCAACATTACATATGCAAAGTGGCCCATTATGAAAGACAACATATGTCATTTATATGTGAAAGCTGCAGATCTCCTACTGGCCAATCATATTCGATCATGGGCGGAGACTAGACAGAGGAGACACCTTAAGGCTCCAGAGAGACTACAGAGAGACTCAACCAGAGAGACTGCAGAGAGAGACTTGACCAGAGAGACTACAGAGACTCAATCAGAGAGAGACTCAACCAGAAACAGCAGTAACCAGAGAGAAACAAGCTTCCAGAGACTAGATCCAGGATCCAGAAAGACCAGACAGAGAACCAAGAGTGAGCTGAGTTATGGAGACACATCACTGTGATACATGTGGGAAGAGCCTTTCCTCATCCAGTAACCTCAAGAAGCACATGAGGATCCACACTGGAGAGAAACCCTACAGCTGTGACCTCTGTGGTAAAACCTTTAGCCAGGCTGGCAATTTCAGAACTCATAGCAGGATCCACACGGGAGAGAAGCCCTACAGCTGTGACCTCTGTGGTAAAACCTTTAGCCAGGCTGGCAATTTCAGAACTCATAGTAGGATCCACACTGGAGAGAAGCCCCACAGCTGTGACCTCTGTGGTAAAACCTTTAGACAGACTAGGGAATTGACAGTTCACCACAGAATCCACACTGGAGAGAAGCCTTACAGCTGTGACCTCTGTGGTAAAACCTTTAGGCAGGCTAGTGGTTTGACATCTCACTGCAGAATCCACACTGGAGAGAAGCCCTACAGCTGTGACCTCTGTGGTAAAACCTTTCGACGGGCTGACACGTTCAGAGCTCATAGCAGGATCCACACTGGAGAGAAGCCCCACAGCTGTGACCTCTGTGGTAAAACCTTTAGCCAGGCTTGCAATTTCAGAACTCATAGTAGGATCCACACTGGAGAGAAGCCCCACAGCTGTGACCTCTGTGGTAAAACCTTTAGACAGACTAGGGAATTGACAGTTCACCACAGAATCCACACTGGAGATAAGCCTTACAGCTGTGACCTCTGTGGTAAAACCTTTAGGCAGGCTAGTGGTTTGACATCTCACTGCAGAATCCACACTGGAGAGAAGCCCTACAGCTGTGACCTCTGTGGTAAAACCTTTCGACGGGCTGACACGTTCAGAGCTCATAGCAGGATCCACACTGGAGAGAAGCCCCACAGCTGTGACCATTGTGGTAAAACCTTTAGCCATGCTAGCAGTTACACAGTTCACCGCAGAATCCACACTGGAGAGAAGCCCTACAGCTGTGACCTCTGTGGTAAAACCTTTAGCCATGCTAGCAGTTACACAGTTCACCGCAGAATCCACACTGGAGAGAAGCCCTATAGCTGTGACCTCTGTAGTAAAACCTTTAGCCATGCTAGCAATTACACAGTTCACCGCAAAATCCACACTGGAGAGAAGCCCTACAGCTGTGACTTCTGTGATAAAACTTTTAAACAGGCTCGCCATTTCAGAGCTCACTGCAGGACCCACACAGAAGAGAATATCTAAGCAGCACACACATTTTTAATTTTTGTTTACCTTATTATAGTTTCATGATCATGTTTTTTTGATTATCTAAATAAAGTCTTATTTAGAGTCATTTTGACACCATACTTTCAGAGTCAAGTTCCTCTATGGATACAATGTTGTACCATGTAATATCATTTTTTGTTAAGTTTGGCAACTTAAGTGTTGAGATACACAACTCATTAATGATTTTCTCTTTTAGAGAGAATCATTGAGTGTCCCAGCTGTGAATGATTTTATGAGGCAAGACTTACCCCCAACAAACGTACCCATGAAGTTTGTTCAGCGTCAATGCACCCCTTCAGCCCTGTTATGCTGGTGTAGTGAGTGCCTGAGCCAAGGACACTGGACATCAGGTAATAAGCAATAGCTATAGATTCATCATAAAAGGAATAAATATTTTGAATTGTAATTTTAATCTACGATGACATTGCGAGGTTAATTTATGTAGAGGCAAAATACATTGAATGATGGAGAATAAAACATTGTGGTCTTTCGTCAAATAGAAAATAAAGTTAAATCAGCTGCGGCAGTTTTTTATTGTTTGAATTCTGCAACTTTTGCCCTTGCCTGAGACTGCAAACAATACAGGTGTTGTGCCAAAATCGGTGACCTATTGAAAACAGATTAGCAAAACACAGTGTGGCAAGCAACAACAATAATTACAATTGATTTTGCACATTTGTTCCTACTGAAATCACAAAACTCTTAGCACCAGGGGCGGTTCTACACGGGGGCCTACAGGGGCCAGTGCCCCTGTAAAAATGTCCCTGGCCCCCCCTGTGGCCCTCCTGAGCTGACAGAATTTCTTTTTTTACACATTGTTTTTCTTCTTCTAGTCATCATGAAACGAGGAAGGGACATTGCAGCGTTTTTTGCACCAGTAAATAAAAAAGTGAGAGAAACATCTCAAGGTATTGAGAGAGCTGAGCAGCTGGAAGAGTGAGAGTGAGAGCCAGAGACGTTTGTATGATTTTAATGTAAAGCAAAATTCAAGTATTTAATGTTTAAATATAATTTGTTTCCGTTTTTTATGTGCCCCTCTGATTAAACATTGCCCCCCCCCCTTGCCCCCTCCCCCCCAGTAAAATTAGTGTAGAACCGCCACTGCTTAGCACACACTTAACACAAGTCTGTGGATACTTAATAAATTACTTTCACACAGAATGCATTAAATGACTGCAATTTTTGGGGTTAAAATCATTATAGTAACATTTTGTGAGCCAGCGTAGTCCTGCCAGAAAAATTCGCTATCAAGGATCTATATTGTTTTTGACCCTTTACCTCAAAAGTTAGATTTACATAACGGTCTGGCGGCTGGCGCACAACTGCGAGGATCACAATGTAGACTTGCAATGTAAATTGGTGTGTGAGTGTTGCCTATGAATATAATTCACAGCACAGAATAGATTCTCAATGAGTTGTCAGTGAGTAGGCCTAAATGAGCATCTGTTGCATAATCACGCATTAAGTCACGGACTGATCACGATAGGACTGATGAGTGTAGCATCTAGTCTGTGGCTGCCTTGATTTACTACCGAGTGGTGCAGCACAGGCTACCGCTGCCGTCTAGTGGTAGACTGTGGTAATGCACGCAACCACATTCCCATGTTACATCGTTTTCACAAAGTGCAGTCATACACGTCTCGTCGCAGCAATTTAAAATGTTTTAGAGAAGGGTTTTGTGTTGGCCTCAGAGGCATGTATACCAGAACGTGACATCGAGACATGTTATCATTCTTCATGTTGAATTTACATTCCCACAGAGAAGCCTGACTCACCTTCTGAAGGGTATGACTTTACCTTCGTTCATCCAGCTTCATAGACAGAACCAAGTGACATGTTTATTTTATTTTATTGAGTACAAATCTTAGGATGGGCAGTATTTTTTTGAGTTAATCTAATAATATTTGGTAAATGCGAAAATAGCCCAGCTTGTGTGTGTTGGGCGTCTGGTTTTGGAGAGAGGCCCTCTCTTACTGGATGATAAATGTAGGAACCTTGAGGAACCTTAACCTTAAGGCTTTTATAAATAGTATTTCGCAAACCTGGACTTTGTGTTCACAAAAAATGTTCACCTTTATTGGAATATTTCATATGAATCATCTTAGACCAACAGATCAATGATCAGAAAATATGCAGGATGAAAAAGATAAATTAAGATAATCAAATAAATGGAATACAAACACAGACATATATGTCTCTGTGGTTTTATTTTCCCTGTAAAACGAACACGTGTCTCTTTTTTACCATGTCTAATCATATAACCTATAATTTTGAAGAAAACCAAATTACTATAAAGAGGAGTTGTATTTCAAATCAGTTTTTGTCAAAGTGTTTTGTGTTTCTCCAGTAAAAAAGAAACCTGAGAAACAAACACCTCTCACCAAATGATCAACATTACTGAAAGTGGCCCATTATGACAGACAAAAGATGTCATTTATATGTAAAAGCTGCAGATCTCCTACTGGCCAATCATTTTCGATCATGGGCGGAGACTAGACAGAGGAGACACCTTAAGGCTCCAGAGAGACTACAGAGAGAGACTCAACCAGAGAGACTACAGAGAGAGACTCGACCAGAGAGACTACAGAGACTCAACCAGAGAGAGACTCAACCAGAAACAGCAGTAACCAGAGAGAAACAAGCTTCCAGATACTAGATCCAGAAAGACCAGACAGAGAACCAAGAGAGAGCTGAGTTATGGAGACACATCACTGTGACACATGTGGGAAGAGCCTTTCCTCATCCAGTAACCTCAAGAAACACATGAGGATCCACACTGGAGAGAAGCCCTACAGCTGTGACCTCTGTGGTAAAACCTTTCGACGGGCTGGGCATTTCAGAGCTCATAGCAGGATCCACACTGGAGAAAAGCCCTACAGCTGTGACCTCTGTGGTAAAACCTTTAGTCAGCCTGGGCATTTCAGAGCTCATAGCAGGATCCACACTGGAGAAAAGCCCTACAGCTGTGACCTCTGTGGTAAAACCTTTAGACAGACTGGGGAATTGACAGTTCACCGCAGAATCCACACTGGAGAGAAGCCCTACAGCTGTGACCTCTGTGGTAAAACCTTTCGACGGGCTGACACGTTCAGAGCTCATAGCAGGATCCACACTGGAGAGAAGCCCTACAGCTGTGACCATTGTGGTAAAACCTTTAGTCAGGCTGGGCATTTCAGAACTCATAGCAGGATTCACACTGGAGAAAAGCCCTACAGCTGTGACCTCTGTGGTAAAACCTTTAGACATGCTAGCAGTTACACAGTTCACCGCAGGATCCACACTGGAGAGAAGCCCTACAGCTGTGACCTCTGTGGTAAAACCTTTAGCAATGCTAGCAGTTACACAGTTCACCGCAGGATCCACACTGGAGAGAAGCTCTACAGCTGTGACCTCTGTGGTAAAATCTTTAGCAACGCTAGCAATCTCAGACGTCACTGCATGTCCCACACCGGAGAGAAGCCCTAAGCAGTCCACACTGACTATTCATGCCAAACAAATGACCTATTGAAGAGTTTCATGCACATCTATGATAGAAAAACCAAGAGGTGAAGTTGTCCCAGCAGTCACCACCTGAGAGAACTTCTGTATGACCCACAGCTGGAAGAACTACTGGCCTGCACCTACTGGGACAGCACATGCAGAATATCAATAACCTGAACAAGCAAGAAAGGCAAGAACTACGTATACCTTTTTTTTTTATTGTTGTTTACTATATTATAGTGTTTATAGTTTGTTGATTGTGTTCTATTGATTATCTAATTAAAGTCTTCATTTTGACACCATACTTTGAGTCAAGTTCCTCGATGGATACAATGTTGTACAATGTAATATCATTTTATGTTAAGTTTGGCAACTGAAGTGTTACACAACTCATTAATGATTTTCTCTTTTAGAGAGAATCATTGAGTGTCCCAGCTGTGAATGATTTTGTGAGGCAAGATTGCCCCCACAGACTTAACCCCTGTGTTATCTTCGGGTCATTCTGACCCATCAGTCATTGTGTCAATCATTGTCTTTTAACCGTTGAGCTGTCTAAGACTCCCCACATCGCAAAGGTAAAAATCCTTAAAATGCTTAAAAAACAAGTCTGTGGACTAAACTGTGGATATTTTTTTCATTGCTAAAATAATTATAGTTACATTTTGTGAGACAGCTTAGTCCTGCCAGGAAAATTTGCTTGTGCACACCTGCGAGGATCACAATGTAGACCTACAATGTAAATTGGTGTGTGAGTGTTGCCTATGAATAGAAATAGAAATCTCAATGAACACAAAATATTACATTATACATTTAGAGCATACATTTCCATTTTAATTACCCCTATTAGTACTTTATCATTTGACTTGATACCAACCATACTTTCCATCCATATGTAGTCAAATGTCACATTCAGCACAGAAGGGGTTCCCACTCACGCATGGGCGTTGGTTTAGGGGGGGACGCTCGGTACTAGTCCCCACCAATAGTTTAAGGTGACAAAATTGTCCCCACCAATATTTTAGCGAACTCCTTTGCGATTCCGACTGCCAGGACAAGAAACGCTGTCATTTGATTGGCTGAAAACCCGAAGCGGGGAGGGTTATCTGACACGCTACACGCACAGGAGAGTGTCAAAGCAAGCACAGGCTACTTTGCTTGCTTGCACTGGCAGACAAGTGAGCGGGTGTGTCGAATACAACGGTAACTTACCAGGGCTGTCTGCCAATACATAGCCTACCCCATAACAGGCCAGAGTAAAACCTTTAAATATTCCCTTTGCCCTTCAGCGTGTACATGTTTGCCCCTTTTTGTGCTTTGTAGCTATGCCACCCAAGAAGAAGAAAGGGGACTTTTTCATAAAGCAGAGTGTAAGTCAGGCAGAATAACTAGTCACACAAACAAACTATAGCAGTGGTAGTGACCAGGCTTCCAAATGCAGATTCTACTGTGGAAAATAGTATTAACTGGTGATAGTACATGTTACCAGGGGTGTTGTTAGACATAAAGCTCTACTTGGGCACAGGCCCTTATTCATATCCCTTTTTTTTCTTCCAAGCTTGCTGCGCACAATGCACTACTAGGCTATAGAAACTCGCCTTGCTTAACCCACTATACAACAGTTCAATAACACAAGCTTTGGCAGGGACATCAATAGTTAATGCGAGTGTGCACATTTTTTTCACATTCATTTGAGCGCAAATACTGTTTTTTGAGCTTCATGTTATATTGTTGTTATGTTTTAGTCAAAATAAGATGATTGGTAGGCCTATCATTTAGAAACTTTCTTTAGTTTTGTAATGTTTTCTTAGCCTACCTCAATTCTGACTTGTTTGCCGAGTCCGACACCTGGACTTCTGTGTGCGTGCTGCAGTGGCTATTTGGCAAGCTCAGAAGAGCTCACTGACATGGAATTCTGTGGGCATCGGTTTGTGTTTTCGGTTAAACTTTGACTTTGATTCAGCTTTGAATTTACAAGCGTCGATTGGGATACTGTGTTTATTTTTCCAGGATTATCAATCTAAATGAATGCACTAGCTAATAAAGTAAATTCTTAAAACTCAAACTTTAGATTTTACTGGGGCACAGCAGATTTATTAAAAAAGGGTCTAATGACGCCCCTGTATGTTACCCAGGATATTGTTACAGCTAAACCTAGCTTCTGAACTTGCTAGCCATAGGATACGCTACAAAATGAATGAACCATTTTGTATGCAGGAAAGACAGCATCAAACCACTACAGATGTAGAGCAGGCTAAGGAAACATTATCAGGTCTTCAGATGAGGTTCTAATTAGCTTAAGTCAAATTGTCAATTAATTTGGAGTCAAACGCAAGAGGCTATTGTCTAAACTAAACGCAAAAAGAATCACTATCTTGTCAGTAAAAGTTCACTTCTCAGCCTTGGGGTGGTGGGGGGGTGTCGCCACCAAATCTGAGACCAGACCTACTCCCTTGCACTCACGAGCAGCACAGGGGTAGGAGCCTTTGCAATCTATGAAAAGCCCACAACAAATACAGTATCTTACATGAATACATGACATTTACACTGTGGTTTTCAAGCACTCTCAGTTTTATTAAAATGAATTAAATATTTAGTCAGTGCATTTGATTGGAAAGTTATCTGAACATAAATGATACTATAGTACATATTGTGTAGGCTAATCATATAACCTATAATTTTGAAGAGAATCAAATTACTATAAAGAAGAGTTGTATGCCAAATAAGTTTTGTCACAGTGTTTTGTGATTCTCCAGTAAAAATAAACATGAGAAGCATACACCTCTCACCAAATGATCAACATTACATATGCAAAATGGCCCATTATGACAGACATTAGATGTCATTTATATTTGAAAGCTGCAGATCCCCTACTGGCCAATCATATTTGAATATGGGCGGAGACTAGACAGAGGAGACACCTTAAGGCTCCAGAGAGACTACAGAGAGAGACTCAACCAGAGAGACTGCAGAGAGAGACTCGACCAGAGAGACTACAGAGACTCAACCAGAGAGAGACTCAACCAGAAACAGCAGTAACCAGAGAGAAACAAGCTTCCAGAGACTAGATCCAGGATCCAGAAAGACCAGACAGAGAACCAAGAGAGAGCTGAGTTATGGAGACACATCACTGTGATATATGTGGGAAGAGCCTTTCTTCATCCAGTAGCCTCAAGAAGCACATGAGGATCCACACTGGAAAGAAGCCCTACAGCTGTGACCTTTGTGGTAAAACCTTTAGCCGGAATGACACTTTCAGAGCTCATAGCAGGATCCACACTGGAGAAAAGCCCTACACCTGTGACCTCTGTGGTAAAACCTTTAGGCAGGCTGGGCATTTCAGAGCTCATAGCAGGATCCACACTGGAGAAAAGCCCTACACCTGTGACCTCTGTGGTAAAACCTTTAGGCAGGCTGGGAATTTCAGAGCTCATAGCAGGATCCACACTGGAGAGAAGCCCTACAGCTGTGACCTCTGTGGTAAAACCTTTAGCCAGGCAGGGGATTTAACAGTTCACCGCAGAATCCACACTGGAGAGAAGCCCTACAGCTGTGACCTCTGTGGTAAAACCTTTAGACAAGTTGGGAAATTAACAGTTCACCGCAGAATCCACACGGGAGAAAAGCCCTACAGCTGTGACCTCTGTGGTAAAACCTTTAGCCGGGCTGACAGTTTCAGAGTTCATAGCAGGATCCACACTGGAGAGAAGCCCTACAGCTGTGACCTCTGTGGTAAAACCTTTAGCCAGGCTTGCAATTTCATAACTCATAGCAGGATCCACACTGGAGAGAAGCCCTACAGCTGTGACTTCTGTGATAAAACTTTTAGACAGCCTGGCAATTTCAGAGCTCACTGCAGGACCCACACAGAAGAGAATATCTAAGCAGCACAGACATTTTTAATTTTTGTTTACTTTATTATAGTTTCATGATCATGTTTTTTGATTATCTAAATACAGTCTTGTTTAGAGTCATTTTGACACCATACTTTCAGAGTCAAGTTCCTCTATGGATACAATGTTGTACAATGTAATATCATTTTTTGTTAAGTTGGGCAAGTGTTGGGCAAGTGTTGAAACACACAAGTCAATAATGAGTGTCCCAGCTGTGAATGATTTATGAGGCAAGACTTGCCCCCAACAAACGTACCCATGAAGTTCTTTCAGCGTCAATGCACCCCTTCAGCCTCGTTATGCTGGTGTAGTGAGTGCCTGAGCCAAGGACACTGGACATCAGGTAATAAGCAATAGCAATAGATTCATCACAAAAGGAATACATATTCCGAATTGTAATTTTAATCTACGATGACATTGCGAGGTTCATTTATGTATAGGCAAAATACATTGAATGATGGAGAATAAAACATTGTGGTCTTTGGTCAAATAGAAAATAAAGTAAAATCATCTGTGGCAGTTGTTTGTCGTTTGAATTCTGTAATATTTGCCCTTGCTTGAGACTGCAAACAATACAGGTGTTGTATCGAAATCGGTGACCTATCGAAAACAGATTAGCAAAACTGGCAAGCAACAACAAATAATTACAATTGGTTTAGCACATTTGTTCGTACTGAAATCACAAAACTCTTAGCACTGAAGGACTTTCATTCTTTGTGTCTATTCCAATATGTAATGATGGTATTCAATGACACAAGTCTGTGTTCTTGAAAGAGTGGTCTGGAGTCGCAGAGGTCCAATAATATCAGCTTTAATATATTATACATGTACTTTATTTTACTGTTTCCTACTTTTTTTTAATTTTATTAATTTTTATTAATAAAAATAAATAGTGTAGTGGGTTGGAATGAAGGTGCCTGTACCTTTAAGCCTGAGCTGTCTTGTGCTACACCTGACTGACGTCACTCAATGCGACGCTGATGCACCAATTATCAGTCTCGGAACTCCTTTAAAAGCACTGCGCGGGTGATAGCCAAGTAAGCGGCAGGACTGATTTTGGATCATCTATTTGTGTCCGTTGGTTCGTTTATCGTGGCATTTTCCTTCGTGGGCAACCACGAGCGTTGCAAGCCCAAGGCTGTGCGGCTGCTTTTCCCTTGACTGGTACGTAGCTGCCTGCTCGGCTGGTTGTAGCTATGTTAGGTGGCTTTGTTTTATTCGTGTTACTTGCTCTCATTAGGCTGCTTGGTGGTTTCGGCAGTACATTCCACTTCACGGAAGTTCCGGTTAATCCCTGGCTGTGGTAGGTCACTCTTTTAACTTGTGCTTTATCGTGGTCTAAATACAGATGCATTTAATATATGCCTCTGGTATTTTATGCTGTCCGCAGATTGTCGGCTGACGGCAAGAAATTGAGGCTGCCTTCCGTCACCAGCTGCTGTTTTGTTTCTACTTAAAGTTCCTTTTTGTTATGTTTGTCCATTGATTACTGACCATCGTCGCACTGCGTGCGCGCTGCCAGCTCATGGTAACATGCGGGTGTGCGTGCAGGTGTTGAGGAGTGTCGGTGAGGATTATTTTGCTTTTCCTTTTAATGTTTGTAAATCTCCATTGTCTGCATGTTTTGTTGTTCGTTTCCTTGTCCTCTGCTTGCTGTAAAACCCCACCAGTGGCGAACTTACCCCTGTGACTGGACACCTAACACTGTGGCTAGTTGTGAGAATGCTGTTAAGCATTCTCACTGTTTTTCAACTTCTTAGTTCTTCCGCCGTTTCTTTGGCCTTTAACTCGTCCTGCATACTTTCACCGATTCCTACAATTTTTGTATCAAAACGTTCAGCTCCTTCAGGAGATGATGGCTATGACTTTTTGTATTTCTCACTTTTATACTTTTTAAGACATTAAGGTTTTTGTGCAAATTATTCTCCCATTGAAAGTAATGGTAAATCCTTTCAAATCATTAAAAAGCTTCCTCCTCTTTCAAACGTAACTACTTCAGCATACTTTCAGCTAGACATCATTCAACCTTTAAAATGTTCACAAGACATTCAGCTATTCCCAAATGATTCAGCTTTTTCAAATATTCAGCCAATTTTGAATTATGACAGTTTGAAATACATTAAAATGTTTGCTCCTTCTTGACTTTTATGAATGAGCAGCAAGCAGAGTGGCACACTCTGCTTGCTGTTCTTTTTCTGATATTCAACTAAATTGTCAAACAAATTCCTCTAACGTTCATATAGTTTAACTTACAGAAACAAGTTATACCTTAAAATGTAGGAAATATTGTCCTCTTTCAGCCAATGTAACTACTAAAGAGCTCACATTTACAGATTTTCAGCTATGAGCCTTGAAGCGAGAGCAGCCTTTCAAATTCTCTCACCGTCAGAGAAAGCAAGAAGGAAGACGATTTCGAAACTGCCGGTAGAGACATATTTCTGACCGCACAGACATATAAATGACATATCTAGTTTCGGCAGAGTCTTGGGTCTCGGAAAATATCCTTATTTTTTGGATTGGACCTGTAGTTTTGCGTCTAGGTCAACTTGTTTGAGGTGTGGATTCTAGGTAAATGTTCGTTTTTCTCTCTGCCTAGCTCGTTAGCTATCACAGCTGCGCCATCACCGTGGCAACCAAACAAACAAGCACCATGAAAGCAGAATTGGGTACACGTTTTCGAAACTGCCAAGAGTTGTAGCATATTTCTGACCGCACAGACATATAAATGATATCTATGGTTTCGGCAGAGTCTCGGGTCTCGGAAAATATCCTTATTTTTTGGATTGGACGTATAGTTTTGCGTCTAGGTTAACTTGTTTGAGGTGTGGATTCTAGCTGTCTGTTATTCTCTCCTATAGTCGAGCTAGCGCGATGGCTCTCCATAACTAAAAACGGTTCGACTTCTTTTCCACAATCGACCAAATTGGCCAAACAAGGTATGTACATTGAGTTTAAAGTGTACATAATCTAGCCAGATCGTTTTTATTTTAGCAAATTACAAGTGTTTGCTGCAGCTGGCGTTAATCCTACGAACAAACGCTTCGTAACTGGAAAGTTTTACTTTTAATTGACGATATTGAACACATGTTAAGTAACTTGTCGTTACTCAAATATCTTCACCGTTTTCAGTATCTAGCTTACTGTAGGAAATCTCCCAATGCATCCTCTCTAGCTTCGCTTAGGCTAAAGTCAGATGGATGACGATGCATGCATTGTTCACGCCTACGGTGTTAATACAGTCTGTACAAATACCACTTTGACACTTGCAAGAAATGATCCGCTGGTTAGATGTAGCATGATCTTATTTAATACCCACAATACTGTAGTTCATCTTTTTTTGCAGCAGCATTTTAATCTGAGTTCATGTAGCTTTTGCAGTTGCACAACCAACAAAGTCACGTAATGTGACGTGATTGAATTTAAAAGTTTTTATTTTTATGTCATCTTTGAATTCAGTGTCTGAACAGGACTGGGTGTGCAGGCACACATGATTAGTTTCTCCTCCATCTTAAACCTGAAACCTAGATTCTAGGTTAGAAATGTTGCCAATGACCAACGGTTGCTACGTTTTTCCAGCAAGTTCAAGTCATTCCAGTGTTGTCCTTTTACCTTCAAATTCGTTCAACCCAGACTTCAGCAACTGGTTTTCTGCTAAATTTTCACATTATCCTGCAGCTCATCTTTCAGAATTTTTGCCCTTATTGTTTAGCATTTTCTTTTCTTCTTTCTGCCTTCATCTTGCTCCAGGTCATTTCAAAAATACATTTCACAGCAGTACCTTCCAACTGCCAGTACTTACATTGTTCTTCTCTTTTCTGCCTTCATCTTGCTGCAGGTCCTTTCTAACATACATTTCAGGCCTTTTGAAACTCCAGCAAATAATTTTCTGCTAAATTTTCAAATTCTTCAGAATTCTTTCTCTTTTTGCATATTTCTTCTCTTTTCTGTAGTTTTTATACCTTCGTCCAGCTCCAGCCCCTTTCAAAAATACCTTCAGGCGCTTCAGCTTATTACATTTAGACATTTACATTTAGTCATTTAGCAGACGCTCTTATCCAGAGCGACTTACAGTAAGTACAGGGACATTCCCCCCGAGGCAAGTAGGGTGAAGTGCCTTGCCCAAGGACACAACGTCATTTGGCACAGCCAGGAATCGAACCGGTAACCTTCAGATTACGAGTCCGACTCCCTAACCGCTCAGCCACCTGACTCCCCGTTATTACTTTCTACTACATTTTCACTATTTTCTGCTTTTTTAGCATGGTCAGCTATCCCCATTCAGGTTTTCAGCATTCTCACTGCTGTTTCGCAGGAACAGCCGTTTCTAGTTGTTATTTGCAGTGCTCTTATTTTAAGGTGCTTGTAGTGCCCATTTGGGGTGTATTGTTTTGCTGTGCTTGACTGCTACTTCACATTCCTTTACTGCCCAATCAGTCCGACGGGGTGGGACGTCTGTTGGTCTCCAGAGGCTTGATTTGTGTACTAGTTGAACGTGTGTTTGTTTTCTGGTTGTCCTTTTTGTTGCAGGAGTTGGGTACTGTCAGCAGGGAGGCCTTGGTGGCGGGTATCCGCATGCGTGTCT
This sequence comes from Thaleichthys pacificus, assembly GCA_023658055.1. Taxonomy (NCBI): domain Eukaryota; kingdom Metazoa; phylum Chordata; class Actinopteri; order Osmeriformes; family Osmeridae; genus Thaleichthys; species Thaleichthys pacificus. Next base: position 18,357,902 of record CM042862.1, on the reverse strand, counting down.
GACTATCTTTGCAGTGTAGGGTCACCCGGGTGTGCAGTGCAGTGTGTTCACGTGTGGTCCCTTGGACCCCCCCCCTCCTAGACAGATTGCCCCTCTCTGGTAAGCCCCTCTCCTGCCTGTTTTGTGGGGTCTATTAAGTCATTGTGTGTGTGATGACCAGTGGAGAACTTTTCCCGTAGATAAAAGAACCATGTAACCTAATTTATGCAATAAAGAAATATGTTATTTTTGTAATAGAATCCTGTCTCTGCTTCATCCCTGCACGAACCTGTGTGCTGTGAATGCATATGCCACTGAATGCTCATGTGCATTGAGGACTTTCAGTTAGCAGTGGTCTAATTCTAGTTCCTAAGGGGAGCATAACTCCTCTGGGTGGCGTAGTCGACAAGTGAAACTCTGATCATTCCCTGGCCCCTCTACAAATGCACTAACTAATAAAGTTAATTGTTAAAACTCAAACTTTAGATTTTACTGGGGCACACCAGATTCAGTAAAAAAGGGTCTAACGACGCCCCTGTATGTTACCCAGGATATTGTTACAGCTAAACCTAGCTTCTGTAATCTTTTAACCAAGGTTAGGACCGGAGTATTGATTAGGGGTGTGCAGCACGGATAGTCGCATAGAAGTCGCGCTATGATGATAGAATGCTACGTTACCAAGTCACTGAATGTTAATCAGTCTACCTTAAGTTAGAATCTTGCAGCCTCAATAAACAGTGGATCAGAAACATTTTTCGTTTCTATATTCTGTTTATGTATTTGTGAGTGTAGCCTACACAATTTAGATAAATAAAAGGGAGACCACTGGATTCACAGTTTAATGAAGGACCGCCATTGCATTGCTAGACACGTGCTGGAAAAACGTGTTGGCAATGTGAATAAGTTAACACTGTTAGTTATTCAAATATAATGAATCATTATTTGATTAATAATATCAAAATAACGCTGTAGCCTATACAATATGCTAGGAGGGTTAAACTTGCTAGCCATTGGATACGCTACAAAATGAATGAACCATTTTTTATGCAGGAAAGACGGCATCAAACCACTACAGATGTAGAGCAGG